>WBMV01003664.1:3424398-3938081 GCA_013396655.1 Campylorhamphus procurvoides | reverse complement strand
CCTTCGCCCCCCCCTCCCCCTTCTTGCCAGTCTCCGTGACAGGGAGCTGGGTTTTGGTGGGACCAGGGATGGTGACATCTTGGTGGGCAGCATGGTCCCTGCAGCCCCCTCCCTCTACCCGTGGCACTGCAGGCAGGACTCACTTGCCAAGCACTGCTGAGAGAAGGGAGGAAAAGGATTTGTGTGAGCCATTTAACTTTAACTCCACCCTACCAATTTCAGTTTGAAAACCCAGGAAGTGTGATATTCTTTAAAGGAATTGCAGGCACAAATCTATTGTTTACTTTATGCTATCTTCATATAGGGCATTTTTGTTAGTACCTACTACATGCTGCNGGAACCCCACAGAAGAGAGATGACTGTTTCAGGGAACTACTCAGGGAAGCAGTGTTATAAATAATATCATATTTTGTAACTGCCTTTTTTCATAACACATCACTTAATTGCATCTGCTCTTTTGGTCTCTCCTTAATAGACAAAACACTCCTACAGAAGGTGAGGGGAGATGCTCAGAAAGTGGTTTTCTCTCCTTTAGTAGAAGCCTTTACTTGACAGAGGCAACGTGAAAGCAGCAGTCTGTCTTTCCCTTCTTGCTAGCTTTAATCCCTTCCCTCTCTCCCTGCCTTCTACCTGGAAATGACATTATAAGGAAAGTCCTGACAGATTACTTTCTGGAGAAGCTGAGGCAGGATAGTCAAGATTGGCTGCCAGACAGAGGGAATCCAATGCGGGGAAAAGAAAAACAAACCAAAACCAAACACCAGCACCCCCCCACCCCCCAAAAAAACCCCCCAAAACCAAACAAAAATACTCTGACCTACCAAAGATCTTGTTCATGACAAAAAGTACCCTTTATAAGATAGAAAAAGCCCAGCGTTTGTAGTATTTCTGTGAACACTTTCTTCTAGAGAGGATCTTTATTAGTATTTTCTATCTAAGCAACCAGCTGAAGCTGCTATACTCTAGTAACACCTGAATGACAGCTCTATTTATTTGTCAATTCCTTTTTAAAATTAAATGAAACCCACCCTACTTCCCCCAAGTATTCCCCATTTTATAATCCAAGCTGTCCCAGTGCAGCAGTATCCACACAAACCAGCTATGTTTTTAACATCTGATTTTCATTTACTTTACAGGAAACCAACAAAATTTCCATGACAAAGGAGGATTCTAGTGTTATACTCTTCTTTATCTGTTACGTGTGCACTTGGCAGCATTTGATCTTTATTCTCTAGACACTTAAGAAATAATCTAGGAATTACTGCTTCTTGACAATACAAACAAATAAGGCTATCTATAAATAAACCATAGTGAGGACACAGGGAGGATTGCTTTGCACCCACAGAGGGACTGGACTGCCTTGAGGCTACATCTCATTTATTTTTTTGTCCACCGCTGGGGATCAGGAGGTCACTCTCTTTTCTGAGCCCTTTTGTGCAAGCCTGTGCATGGGGAAAAGGGGCCCTCACNTTTTTTTATTTTTTTTCTTCTTCTTTCAAATTTCACCATTTGCAGCATCTGCCCCTGACTGTTCTTGTTTGCCTTGGGCCTGATCCAAATAGCCATGGAGGAAACAGCCAGGACACCTATTGACTTATATAAAAGTTGAATCGGGGCCATGGGCAGTGAGCACTGAGCCTTTTTTGAAGACTCTGAAATTAATATGTCTCTTGATATTGTTCCTAATATGACAGATATGTTTTAGAAAGGATAACCTTTATTTTTATCTCTCTCTTCCTTTTTATGTGAAAATGTTGCACATTATATAAAGAATTCAGATTCCAATAACGAGAAGTTCTACAAGGAAATAATTTTGAGATAGAAAATTAAAGACACAAGTTAAAATTGTTACAGTTTAAAATCTTCACTGCTGAATTATGAGATTGACCCTTCAAACGCTTCATGACAGGTGGGATTTTCTTGGAAGCCAAGAGCACAAATCAGATAAATGCGTGTTCCGAAGTCATTTGTAGACAGATGCAATTAAAATAAAATGGCATATTGCCTACCACCCAATACATCCAGAGACTGGAGGTGTCTCATATTTCTATACAGTTAATGAGAATTAGGAGCCTCAGTATAGAAACTAAAGAAGCTTTTGAACAAGGAGGCACAACTGACATAAGTGTGTTCAGCATGCAGCTACTTGAAACTGCCCAAAAGAAAACACTAAACTCAAGGCATTGCCCCAGTTATTTACCTCTCACAGGATTTCTGCCTGTCACTTCTTGCTACAAAGCAAGGTTATCTTTCCCTATTTGAAAGATAAGCAGCCTGGGATGTCACTTCACAGAGGACTTTGCCGTGTTTTTCAAAGACTCAAGTGGTTAGCCTTCTAGGTGACATTTGGTACCACAGGCCTTGTTTAATGTAATAACTCAGTGGTTGAAGCATTCCCACCCTGGGAAGTGGGAGCCTGGAATCTAGCTCCCTTTCAGCTTGGGGTTGTCCAAATACGTGAGCCATCAAAAAAATTGGCCGGGGAGATTATACACCCAAAAAAGTACTATCCAGACATAGACCAACAATAGCTCTATTTCTATACACAAACTTATTTATATTCATCTTACTTCAGCTTATTTCCTTATTAAAAAAAGAAGCTATTTTTGCCCTAACAGACCTGTTTGAGGTTTGCCAAACCATAACAATTGAACTTCTTTAAAGCACAGATTTGAAGCCAGAGGTGGTCTTAAAAAAAAAAAAAAAAAAAAAAAAAAAAAAAAAAAGAAAATTACAAGAAACACCACATTTAGTAAGCACCCTAAAAATAGAGAAACAGAGGGCTTAATCAAATTGGGCCGTTTAAAAAAAAAGTTTGCACTGGCTCAAGGAATTAACCTTGCCCTTTAAGGGTGAAAATAAGCAAAAACTCATTCAGGATTGGCAATAATATTTCAACTAATAGGGGGAGAAAAAAAAGTCCAGAAAGAAGAGCTAAACGTGTTATTTGTTTCCTCTTTTTGTGGCTGTTAATCACATGAGCAACCTCATTACATTTTCTGAGTATTTCTATTAATAATAAAAAAATATTTTAAATAAATTTTAAATAAATTATACATAGTTTGGCCTACAGGCAACATATCAAAGACATCTGGAGAAAAAAACAACCCTTGTAAGCATACATATTAGTATTTGTGCCTTTACTGGCATATCTATCATGCTAAAAATACACCCAAGCAAACAGTTGGTACCTTGTGGGGAAAACAGCAGCGAAGACGAGAAGGTTAGAACAGCATGGCCAACTGAAAAATGAAGAAAAAACCCCTCTAACCTCTTTTGATAGTTTCTTTGCATTTTTATATATCCTTTTTATTAGCTAAAGTAATATTCATATTTTAAATATGCCACGCCGAAAGAATTAAATAGGTGGAAAGTAACAGTACCTGAGAGGCAGTTTTTTATTTAAACAGTCTATTATTTATGAGAAATATTATATTTTTTATTGCCCACACAGAAAATTTTAACACCATATGCAGCTTTAGGTGAATTTAAGTCAAGATATTTCTTCTGCAGAGAAGCAACAATTTATTCAGGGTCAGTTCAACAGTAATTTGCCTCTGACTGAGGTGCTGTAAGGATTCATGGAAAGATATGGATTGAATATCTTTCTGTTAACCACCATGGGCAGGCTCCATAGTAGATTTTGTTCCCAGTGATGCCCAGAGTCCTCCCTTTGGCTGAATCATAAGTAGCTGATGATGGAAATCTTATGGGCATGGTATGTTATGGGAAATGCAGTCCAGCTGTGAAGAGTAAGCCACAGAAAGTGACTTCTAGTTAGCACTCTTCAGTCTCCAAGCTTGCTTTCCCTTCTCTCAAGCCTCACACATCTCAACCAGTTTTTCACCTGACTAAATGAAATGGGTTTTCACCTATGAGTAAAATACTTAAACAACCTCACTAGTTTAAATATAAGTCTCTGTATTTGACTACTCTTCTACCCAAGTTGCTTCTTCTTACTGTGGCTGCTCCTAGCAGACTACTGCTGCAGATCTCGGTCTGAGAAAAAACAACAGCAATTTACATCATTATTTCTGATTTACACCAGCCTTATGATCTTTGTGTTCGTTGGTTCCATACAAGTGTTGCTATTGCCAGAAATCCTGCAGTGCAATTGTCCCTTAGGACCTTTTGAATGGGAATTCCTATTAGGGTTACTAATTGAAGGTAAAGCAGAAGGAATTTATTCAACTGGTTCCTTCAGATCCCCATACTTGTGTTTTTATAGAGTAGATAAGTTCTACTAGATTACTCTACTAACTAGAAACTTAGAACAAAAACAAGCCCAGAGTATCATTCTATTATCCTGTCTCTGTGCACTGCCAAAGCAAGCATTACATCAATTGCTATAGGCACAAGTGTGTGCACGCACCCTCCACAGGCATTTACAAATGTGCCTTTATATAGAGAATGTATGAACATATGTATATGTGTATAAAAAACCAACTCAACATGTGGCACTCAGACAGCTTTTCCTGCCATCTAACTATGGAAATGAATGTATCATAACTCCATCAAAAATTTCTGCTTTCAGGATCATGGAAAACGTTATTTTTAGCTTATGTCAAAGAAAAGCAGAACGATAAAAGAGTGGGTACAGAAAGGTCCAAGTTCATCTGCGCTTTCATCTGCATACATCTTTTGTGATGTCTCTAGGCTCTGTTTACTTTCCTATATTCAAGAAGCATACTTCATATTTACAGTGTTTTAGCATACTGCCGATGTACAGAACCCACCTAGGAGTGTGCAGTTCATATATTTTATATACAAATACTAAGTATAACGATCTACAATTTGATTTATGGTCTGTATAAATATTCATCAGTCAGAATACAAAAGCAAAAACGTTGAGCAAATTATATAGAAAACTTTATATTTTACTTTATCTTTGCACCATTCTTTATCCATACTCAAAGGAGGGAACCTAATTCTAAAAGTAAAATTACCTATAGCTTTTCACTTAGCTGTCATTGAATTCCAACAATTAACAGAAATAGCTTTTTAATCTATCCTGTCACCTGTCCCCAATGAAACCTCAATAGTGCTGCCATCCAGAGCAGAAAACACATGTAAAGGGCAGACAGCCTTAAGAAAATGGGCAATCTCATCTACAAGGTCTTTGTCCATTACGATGCTTCCTCTGACACAAACTCACAAAAAACTCGAGTACAATGCTTTTGTTTCTGAATTATATGCCACTCCTTCACCCAGCTGTTTAGCCAGACTCTCTTGGCCATCCTTTCACAAATCCAAAATATTAAAGACAAAAGCTTAGACCAAAATATTCCATAATTTAGGGAAATAAAACTATGAGATGTGCAGTTCATGACACAGGCTAGAATACTCTCCTTGCTTGTCTCAGAACACCTTGCTTTTATAAATATGCTTTCTCCTACTCCTGCTAAAAAGTCCTAAGAGAAGCACTCACAGGTGGTTTTGTTTTGGTTTGGGGTTTTTTTTTTGTTTGGTTGGTTTTTTTGGAGGTGGTGGTGTTGTTGTTGGGTTGTTTTGTGTTTGTTTTTTTGTTTTGTTTGGTTGGTTGGGGTTTTTTATGACTTAATGCTAGCAGTGAACGAACTGGCTTAGGTCTCAGCTGTTGTCCCATCCTGTCTCAGCCCTGGACATCCAAAGTGAATATACTCCATCCTATCCCATGTCATATAGCTTCCCCCACTCCCCTCCTTCCAGGAAAAGGCTATTCATGTTTTCAATTGATCCAGCCATCTTGTGAGCACCCGGGAGGGGTGGCAGTGCAGACTCAGATGAGGTGGATCCCTTCCTGAAGTCCCTCATGAGACTTCTGAACCTCCTCAGAGCCTTCTTCCAGCAGGAAGACAGGGTGTGTAAATTTGAGGAGAAGCACTCATGAGGAAAGGAAAGTCTGTTACCCTCGTAATCTATACTGCCTTGCATTTTCAACATAATTCTCTACATGTATTATGGTGTCTAAAAACTGTCCAGAGGGGCAGCAGAATATTTTTCTAATATATGAAAACCTCCCAGTTGTGAAGAGCTACTCTAGTTTCACCTCACTGTATCTCTTTCTACATAGATTAGGGAACAGAGAGCATTACTGAAGGGTAGCATAGCAAGGGAACTAAGAAATGCTTCCTTTCTCTACAAGGTTGCTGTTTGAAACAGGGCATGCACTAACTTACAGGGAAGTGTTTCTAGTCCTGCTGTCAGCTGAAGTCACTGAAAGAAGCTTCTCTACTCTGAGACCCAGTTTCTTCCCCGTCAAATGCAGATGAACTACAAATGCAATACTTTTACTGTGAGGTATGATGCAGTTAAGCAGTTCATGTGAGGAATCAAAACTTCCTTAAGAGTTTCAGACACTTGTCTACTCTATGAAGGTTGTTTCAGGGGAAACAAAAAAAGTCATCCATGAGACTATAAAAATAATAATTAGTAATAAGTGATTATGAGACTTCAGGAGTAGAGAAGGATAAGCAAGTCATGAATCACAGCTAGCACCTTCTTCCATATCCACAGACCTATACAAACAGTACATCCTTGACATGCTTTACCATCAAATCACATACACATTTCCATGCTTTCTACCTCCATGGGCAAGACTACAGCAGGGTTACTAATTCTTCAGCTTTAAATCCCAGTCTGAGCACCCTCTTTTATGAGCAAAAATCCACAGGCTAGTGTCTGGTACAATGGAGTAGGTGCACAGAGTCAGATAGTGCAATAACCTGATCAGCACTAACCTTCCTGCTAAGTCCTTTGTGTCAGGTAAGAAGAGAGATTTGTTATGACCTCTGGCAAAGAAGAGTACTTTGATGACTCAGCTTCAACAAAGGAGACAATGACTTTCAGTATGAAGTAGGATACCCTTGCGTTCATGCTAAGGTTTGGGCATTTCTCCCGTGACTAGAGCAAAAATGTTTCTACGCAGGGCTACTTTCCTATAATTGTCAGTGGAATTTCAATCTCCTTAATCCAGAACTGAGTTTGGCCCACAGAGTGCAAAAATAAATTTGCTCTTCCAGTTTTCAGCAGCATACCAGCCACCAAAAAAACTGGTTCCTATTAATGATTAAATGGGAAACTTTACAGTTCCTTTCCTGCACAAGTCTTTGCAGATCTTTTTGGCATAACATTGAAAAAATAATAATAAAAAAGTGTAACTGCAGCTGCTTTTCCTTTAGACTGAGAACTGTATTTTCAGTTAGTAATGCTTACACATTTGGATTGGAAAAAAGTTGAAACAGTTTTTCATTCCAGCAATTGAGTCAATATACAAATATGCTCCTGCTTGTTTGGAATAGGTATGCAAAAACCTACACAGAGAGATTGTAGGGGCAATGAGTGCTTGTAGAATCTGCCAGGGGGTGGATAGCAGTTAGGATTAGCTCACCTGCAAACTACTTTGTACATCAGTTCTACCACTCTCATCTTTGGCTCATCTAGCTCTGTCTAAGGCTGCATCCTGAACTGCCATGCCCTGTTGATACAGGAGCACAGCACTCTCAAATACAGCACTTGCACAGCTTACGAAGGGGTTCAAGGCTTTGATAAGACTAAACCAGGCATAACATTAAAGAATAATTTGACAGAGCAACCATACCTTCTCCATGGGACAGTTCAGCTGGGATTGCTGTGCCAGTTAGGAATTGTGTATTTGTATGCAGATTGACAGAGCTGTGCTGGCCTCAAAGGAGATGAGGACACCTGAGAGGGAAGTTTATACTTGAAAACTGTCCAGCATTAAGCACAATGATTTTACAGTGCAAAATCTGAAGTGTTTTATTTATTCTACTCAAGGAGCCTCAAGAGCACCAAAGGACTAGGGACAAGTGGCAGGACACAGTTAACCTTTCACATAGCTAAACCTTCTCCCTGCTCTAAACATATGACATATCTTACTGCCTGATGGGTGTTGCCTAACCTATGCTGTGCCTTGGAGGTTGCCCAAGGACTTCCTAGGAGACTGCCAGTTGGCACAGATCAAAATCACGCCAGGAAACATGCTAACAATTGGAACAGTATAAGGCATCTGCAAAAGAGTGCTCAAGGCTATGAGCAGGACCTATAGAGTTTCCTAGTTCATATTTAACCTTCCCAAGCACCTCTGGAATAAGTACATGAACACTAAGTAGCACACAGTTTATCCTGGAAATCTACAGGAAGTGTAGCTCACACTTGGTTCTCAGAAACCTCTGTACATCAAGTAGCTCAAAGGCTGGTGAGCACTGCACTGGAATTCTAATTCCACATGATGAGTGAACTATTTTGATTTATTTTGCTGTTGCTGTACAGACATAGATAAAATACATGAAAACAGTAGTGAAATCCATGCTGTCTGAGATATCTTTATAATATATAATTTACTTTGCAAATAATGTTTCAAACACCCTATTAATTCAGATGCTACAAGAAATCCAACATTATCAGATGCACTTCTTCCAAAAGAAGTATTTTTCAAACACATCTGGTACAAGGGATTTTTTTCCTCTTTCGTGGGGCTAATGAAATATTAAATATAAACATATACTTTACACAGAACAAAATGCTTTGGGATAAAGGATTTTCAGACCTAGAAGGTGAATATGGTCCTAGCAAGCAGTGAGAGCAACAGGTGGGATGAGGATTTTCACAAAATTCAGCAGGCTGGGGACACACCCAGTTGACCGCTCACATGCAGAAAAGAGTCTAACTTCAGAATTACATACTGATTACATACATACTCCATACTCATTGCATTTAGTCCTCTGCTTTCAAGATATACCAGTTACATACTGTAGCACAGAAATGCCAGTATGCTGTCACCTGCTGAGGTCATTTAACCTGTTATTGAAAATCATCACTGCCTGGGTGCCAGAACTTGTAAACTGTGCTCCTCTGAGCCAAAAAGATTAGCCTGTGACTGAAAAGCATGGGCTGCACACGCAGAACACTTCTCAGGAAACAGAGAAACACAAAACCAACTAGACTGGGGCATATTTCTGTTCAACTGCTTCAAGCCTTCAGTCAAAACAGAGGCAGCTAAAGAGATCAGATCATTAAATGCTAGTAAAGTTTTAATAAGTCAGCCTCTAAGGACAGGGATTTCACTGAATGTCCCAATTAACCGAGATGCTTGTTCTCTACACTACATATCTTCATACAAAACTTTCAAAGACAACCCTTACACACAAGATTTTTCTACCTAAATTCTGTAGATAATTATTTATTGTGACAGAGTCTAGAATTACTTTCTCCTTGTATGTCCACAAATAACATTTGAATTATATTAGAATGCTTTGATCCCATCTAATTGAAAGAGTAAGATAATTAGTACCAGGAAACAGCTTACATTAGTAGTATAGGTCTGCGAACATGAAACACGTGAAATGTAGAACACAGGTAATGTGGTAAGATAGGAGAAGCAGAAAATGAGGTCAGGGCACCATACTGCCCTCAGAGCCAAACAGTCATAGCAGTATACCATTATAGTCCACTTACACTCTAAATGGAACAAAATGTTTTGACGTAGTTGTGCCTCAAAAAGATACAGCAAAAATGAAGCCATGCACTTGTACACAGATACCAGATTTCTCAACACAAAGCAAACAGACATAAAAAAACTAACCAACCAACGCCAACAAAATCCTCCCCTCAAATCTTCAAAACACAACAAAAAAACAAAGCAGTATTCTGTTTGCTTTTCCCTTGTCAGGATCTGAAAGCCACAAATTATGGGATTTGAGTTTCCCAGACACCTCTGATTTTCCAGTGCTAGAGATAACATAGGGACTGGAGAATGTTGTAGCATACAGTTGCACTGTGCTCCTTTTCCCATTATACCACAATAATTAGCAACAACTTTAGACTTTTAACTAATAAAAATGCATAACATGTACATACAACACAAAGGATCCTGATTTATAAACCACTTCATCCTACTGTAGATTTTTCAGCAATTCCTCACTCTTTAAAGCATGTATAAACTATCATACAGGACTGTAGGGTACAACCTACCTCTGCACCATTTTCACTGTAGACCTTTAGCATCACTGCTGCCTTACTAGAAATGCTGGAGCAAGGGAAGAACCATTTGAACATGAAGAACAACAGCCAGGAGGACATCTTCTAAAAAGTGTAATGGCTTTTCTCAAATCAACCCCATAAGGAGCCTGATTTTCACACAGTTTCGCAGATTTACACATTTGTAAATCATTACCAGTTGATGAGGTAGCGTTTTGCACCCACTTTGCACTCACTTGGAGCAAGTGTAATTGATTATGCAAGGTAAAAGACATTGGAGGAGGAGGTGGTCTCAACCCAGGTGTTTCAAGTGCTTAATTACTACACCACTAAAATTCCTCTATTCCTCCTAAAGGATCACATTAACTATAAATTTTGATATTTAAACCCAGAACTGAAATATTTACAACACAAAAGATGTTGAAGTATGAACCATCAGAGAAATACTTATTTAAATGTTTATTAAGACATGTTCAAATTTTTGCTTCTGTTAGCACACTGCTTAGGAGCCCTAATATGTTCATCCAGTCCCTCTGAAAAAGAAATCAGGACACTGAACTAGAAGAACATCAACTCAGTGGTAAAAAATCCCCAAACCAAACGAAAACAAAAACCACCAAAAAAGCCACAAAACCCCTATGCCAAATAACTTTTATTCCATGTTAGGAAACTGAATCAGTTCATGGAGGGATTAGTGAAAAAACAGATGAAGTTAATGGAACTGAAATCTTGATTATCAGGTCACATTGAGCCACCATTTCTGCTGTCTCATTGGAGCACCCCAAAGTACAGCGGAAGGTTGGGAGCACTGAATTGATGAAGCTATCACAACAGGAAATTATCTTGATGTAAGACAGGTATTATCCCGATTTTCAACCTGATCCTTATTTATTTATTCATAACCCCAGTGCAGAGATACAGGTCTTTCTGTGCTAGAGTGCACTGTCAGTTCTGTGCACTTGGATATCTCAGGTGATGCACAGCAAAACAACATACTGAGGGATCTGAAGGTCTTAAGTGGGCATGAACAGAACTACATGTGCACTTTTGCTGTCAAGCATTGGGGATCTGGTGTTTCACCTACCGTTAGTTTACACCAGCTCTTCAGCCCTGCCATTGTGTCCTTCATGTCAGTGTGGCAGTTTGGTTGGCTTTGCAGTAAACTTTGTGGCAGAAGATGGGGTACGACTTTTGAAAGCCATGCTGTCTCATGCCGACTTAAGTGTATTTGAAACTATACCTTAAACCTCATAGAGCAATAATTCTCCAAAGATATTCCTTGACTACCCTAGGAGCCTGGTTATCCATTGCTTTTCCAACTGGGGACTCTTGAATGAAACACAAGGTTAAACAAATACAGGAATATCAATTTATACATAGGTGCAAATAAGGGCACCAAGAACAAGATAATGGTTAAGCTGTTTCATTGCATTTCATGAGGTTTTTTTTCTTGTAATTTTTACATACTATGAACTTCAAACATTCTCTAAGCAGCGTCTCTGTTTTTCTATGAAGACACCAGGATCAGGCCCTGATTCTGACCAGGATCATCACAGAGGACAAGGGTAGTGGGGAAGAAGTTTTCTCCAGGGAAGTGTAAAAATTATCCACGGTCCTGTACCAAACAGAAAGTCTGTGGAGCTTCTCCGGACAAACAGTTACATAGCTGAAGCTCTTCCTGGCTGGTTTGGAGACATTTACTATGAACTACCATATCACTTGTCCACAAAAATTCACTTAGACTGAAATCTGGCACTCTAAGATATGAAATTAAAGCATGAAAAGTTTCATCAAAATCCCTTAAAATAAAAAAGAAAGGAAAAAGATAAATATATTGCATTTAATTTTAACTTAAACACACACAAAGGGAAACAAACAGGCTTCCCAGTTTGTTTTGCCTCCCTCATGCTTGCCTGACTTATAGAAGCTTTTATTTAAAACATATTTTCCAGACCCTTAAGACCTTTGCTTGAATTAGGCATTTCTGGAATTTCTGATTTAAAGTTGAAATGACTGAGTAGCAAATACAGCAGAATAAGAACACAAACCCTGTGCTTTTTATTTATAGCATGTTTTATTACATATATCAATATTAAAATCTCTCTATAAAATTTAACTAAGGATTGAAATAATACTGCAGGTAAGATTACCTCCCCACTGCAGTATTCTGTTGGGTTTGGGTTATGGCAGGCTGTGGCACATCATAAGAGCAATAATCCATTTTGTCATTAAACGGTCAGAGGGTGGGCCACAAATGTATATACAAATGTAAATAACTGTGTGGCTAACTTCAGTTATGCAACTAATTAAATCAGTTTCACACACCTTATATTAGCAATATCCTCAAACATTTTTCTGGACTTGAACAGAGCTCAGCTTTATGCAGAGTTCCTTCTTTAATTGACTGCCAGATCCACCATAATGGGAGAATACTAGACATACTGGAGAATTCCTAAGGCAGGAACAGATCTTACAAAAAATGTTAGAGAAAAGAGAAAAGATACTATGGCTGCATCCATTAAGATATATTGGATTAATGTAAATTTGTGTTTCCTGGCTTTGGTGGGACTATGACACAAATCTGACTTTACTTAAATGCAGATGGATTCTTTTTTTCCTCCCCTCTTAATTCATTTAACATATAGTTGCTTTAGTTTCATTATGGAGCAAATTTTGAACAAGTATAAATCCCGGGAGTTTTACTACCTAATTAAAAACATGTTCCTGTTCCACATATTGATGGGAAACTCATGTCTCAAAGGGTTAATTAACAGTCTTTACACATTCTGTATTTAGCTCAGGGTACAAAGCCAAAAACATAAATAACCTCTTAGACGGAAACAGGAGGTGCAGATGGTTTTCAAATTTGGTCCTTAGTGCATTTTACTCTAACCAGAAATATAAACTGTATAAAACCGAAACAATGACTCAGTAACCACAGTTAATGCACAGTTATATTTAAAATGTTCTTTCTCTTTTGCAATTTCATATCTTGCAGACTTCTAAAACAACAATTGTAATCTTGTTGCAGTCAGAGGTCTATAGAAGAAGCCTTGAGACAGGAGTGCAACAAAGATCTTGTAACTGAGACAAATGACAAGTATGAAACTACACGGTTGTGTACATAACATAATCATCTGACAAAACCAAAATCAAACACTGGGGTGACAGCAGAAATTAGCACACTGATTTACCAGCTCTCCATTTACAAAGCAAACACTCTATAAAACAGCACTAATTTGGCATTAACTTTAAATGGCGCAGAATTATTAACTGACACTACCAACTTAAAAGTGAGAGAAGACCTTTCTGAGAACCAAATGCTTAAGAAGTTCCATTACAAAGGCACATGAACCCTTCTCAGCCCACACAAGTCATGCTAGTCCCCCAACACTAGCTCTCACTTACATAAATATTCTATTGAATCCAAATGGGCAAAGGACCTGGTAAAAGCCAGCATTAATGTAGACAGCTGAATGAAACCATTGACTGAGGGGCTGCTAATTAGGTAAAAGTGTTTGCAGGTTTGAACTCACATACAATTGCTATGGGACAGTGGCAGAGAGGGAAGCATGAAATTAATGCAGAAGACAACCAGACCATCTCATTCCCTGTTGTTAGGAGCTATTTTGTTCCAACAATTAACTGGCCTTGGACGTGTCACGACATTTCTTTCTCACTCTAAAGTCTCTTAATGGGATTTTAACTATCCTCTAAAGGTGCCATGAAAGTGAGTTAATTTTTAACAGGCGTTTTATAAGAGACCCACTTAGTGTAAGTTTACAGATTTGTGGATTGCCAATTACACATGCTCTTCAAATCAAAGATGCAATTTAGAAATGCAGTGGTCTTGGACATAAAATACAAGTATTCTTACAAACCACCTACAGCTAAACTAATCACTTCAGAACTGCAACTCCAGCTAAATTGCCTGTCTTCCCACGTCAGAGCATCTGCCTCAAAAGGGGGCTCCGGTCTGTGGTTTCAGAGCAGAACATAAACGATTCTCTATACCCTTAAAATTGAACAGCTCGCTGTTTTTTTATGAGCTGACTATTAGACGCTGTGGTCCTATTAAGGGTTCCTTGCTCATGCTGACAGTTTTGGAAGCACAAAGCACAGGTCTAAGCTATCTTCAGCCTTTAACTCCTTCAGTAAAGAAGTAACCTTAAATACCTCGGTGTCCAGAATCTGAAAACTAGTCTGTAGTTTGCCAATTCCTCAAATGCTTTGTGTAGCTAGTGGCTCATCATCTGGAATCTGACACTTAAGAGGGGAAGATTATATAGATAACACCTCAAATGGAAGTGGGGAATGCAATAGTCATGTTTTCATGTATTTCCAATCTTTTGCCAAGTACTTTGTGTTCCAGCATTAAAGACATATCTTTCAGCAAGAGGCGTGATTCTCCCTCTCTACAGAACAGTAGTGGCTTCTTTCAGCTTTATCCAGAAAATGATAAAAGCAAGGCAACATGCCCTAGCTGATGTCAGAAAGCATTTTACTACTTCTTCCAAGAGTAGTAGGAAAGTGCTCTGGCAGTACAGATTAGGTATCATCACTGTTGGATCTCATGGCTAAGATCTAGGCCTCAGTTGCTGTATAAAAGGTGAAGCTGAACCCAACAAATATTATCAGCCCCCATGCCTATGATGTGAAGACTCACACTGTCTCTGCCCTCTGTGTGTGCTAAAGGACTACCTGCTATGGTCCTTCTTTTTCCTTCTTCCACTTTCAGTTGAGAGTCAGAGCTGTTCTGGGGAAGCTCAACTCCCTGCCATCCCTTAGATGGCAAAGTCACCCCACTTGCAGAAAGCAGTGCTGTTGTACTGTAGCAACAATACAGCAAATCATGAAAGAACTTGTAGGAAAAGGGAGATTTCATTTTAGAACACAACTGATATCAGACTTACACTCCCACCCCCACTCATGAATGCTAAGGCTTGTTGCATATGAGTGGTCTGCCCAGCATAGTGATATTCATCTGGGTGCTCATATCCTGGTGTCCTATCCAGGTTTCTCTGCAGTGACACAGAGGACCTGTTGACTACCAACTGCTCCTCATGTCTCCTCTTCTTCCGCAGCTGGCAGCCTGGTGCTGATTTTAGATGTGCCTTTTTACACACTTCAGGGGATGACACTGATTAATTTCTCCATCCTGTTCCACCTCTGTGAGTCATCAGGATTTACTCACTCTGTCTCCCAGTATGGATGTCTTGAAAAGCTACATACAGGTGTGATAGGATCCTGATGACCTGCTAATCCAGCTGTCATTCTTGTAACCTTTCTCCAGCTGTCTACTCATTCTGGTATATCCTCAATCAGACTTACCTACTTACTCTCCTAAGATGCTAATTTTAACATTTTGAGTACAATTCTCCACATTTTCCAGCAACTTTGGTGGGTCGTTTCTAAGTAGTATACGAAACGTTTTCTGTTGCAGCCTCTCTGTAGCCAGATTGCTTTGGTCAGTAGGATTCAGCCTTTTTGGTTATGTAGAAGGGAATGTAACAGAGCCCTGACTAATAATCTGGAAGTACCCGCAAAGGATACAGTCCCAGTAAATTTTATCAGCTGGTAATGCTGAACATATGGGAAATGAAGAGTAAATTTGATGCACCAGATAGAACAACACTCCATAGCCAGAACAAGGGAATGTAGTGAGATCAGAAATAATGAGTATGGAAAAGAAAACAGCAAGCATGGTTCAGAGCAGGAATTCTTTCTATTTCAGGTTAGCCCCTGAGAAAGATGAAAGAAAGAAGTAAAGTGATACCAGGTGAAGAACAAAGTGTGAGTGAAGGGAAGTTCCTTTCAAGCAAAAATATCTGTGAGCACTCTGGAGGGAAGATGAATTTCTCACTAAGGGGAGTGCAAGTTTAAAATAGAACAAGACTAGGAAACAATGTTTGTGGCAAACAGAAATACAAATTACTGAATATCTTGCATATGACATTATCTCATACAACTATTCTTCATCAGAATACCACAATAACAGACAGAACCACCAGCTCAGTGCTCAGCACAATGGGTTTTCCAGGATGAGGACTACTGGAGGCATTTATATAGGCTACCACTCACTATTCCACCTATAGTAACAAACCCCTTATTCATATTCTTGTCTGCCAGTAAAAGCCCTATGGACGTAAGTGCACACCTGAAATCTCAAACAAGTGCTTTTCTGAACAGTTGTGGCCTTCAGCACAAGTCAAAGCCCTCTATTGTAAAGTGTAGTGGAATATCTAGGTTTTGTCTGGGCCTAGGGCTGCTGTATGATGTCTAGAAATACAATGCTTACAGTGGGTCAAGTGTGACCATTGGTGAGGAAAAGAAATAAAAGGGAAAAAAAGAGGTAAAAAAAAAGGAAAAAAAAAAGGAAAAACAAAGTAAAGAAAACAAGATAGTGCAGCAGAAAGGTAAGGAACAGAACACAAAGAGGGAGAGAATAAGCAGTTCTGCCTCTTAACCCTCTGACATTAACCCTGTATTCCACAGCTATTACAGCATCTCTCAAGTGTCTCGCTCAGTTTTCCCTTATTGCTCTCCCCACTCCCCAGCCACCGCTTGAGGCAAATAATTATTTCCCATTCCCCTCACCTAGTTAGTTTTAGTTGACTTCAGGTTTTCCCAGCCTGTTTAGTTCTCTTGAATCCATCCAAGAAAAATATAGGCATATTTATTCAGGATAATATAGACATTTCAGTACTAACTGCTTAATTTCAGGGTTCATTGTTGCTACCCACCAAACCTTATGCATTTCATACTCTAATAACTGAACCATGAAAATTATACCTAATTTTAAAACACTGCTGGAGATGGATGGGAGAGAGGAGGAAAAGAACCCTGGAATTACAAAATTACTAGCACAGTCCGGTTAGAAAATGGATGATTTTCCACATCTTGCTTTGTAGAAAGAATACATGTGAACGCAGTGACTTTTTTTCTTTAGAAGTCCTCTCCAGATTGTTGATCTTGTTCAACTTGCTGCTTCTTTTCTTTTAATTCTCATCTTTACCAGTTTGCTAACTGCTCTGTCTAGGAACATTTGACATCCTGAGTAACACAGACAGAATTTTTTTTATGTCAAATGAGTAAACCCAGTCTGTTTTCTGCAAGTCATTAACCATTTTTTTCCAGTCTAGGGCATGAATCCAAAGGACAGCATTCTGAGTCTAGTCTGACTCTATCCCCATATGTACCAAAGATACTTTGTGACTGATGGGAAGAAAGACAGTTACACAAATTGAATTTAAAAAAAAAAATAAAATTATCTAGGTGGAAAGAAAAACAGGATGTCCATTTTGTTATACATGTAAGCGAAGATAAAAAGTGAAGAAAATATATAGCGTTAAATATGCATGTTGCTCATCACTTGAATTTTTTAACTATTCCCTCTTTTATTAATAAAGAAAGTTATTATTCACCTCTTCCTAGAAATCATGGACCATATTCTTCTTGTATCCATTTTCCAGTGTTTCCATTTCAAGGCAGAATAATAAAAGAATATATTCCTAGAATGATGGGAAATGATCTCATAGTACAGGACTCTATGCCACAATTTGTCCTTAGCTCCAGAATGTTTAGCAAGCCCTGCAAATTAGGTTTTGTTGTACCAAGAATGCTTTAATTTTGTCCTTTTCTTTCTGTGAATGAAATTAGTATCACCCTCTAAAAGTTCAATTAATCTGATTTCTTGAGGAAAAACAATCCAGGAGGAAGTTATAGCTATTCTGAATCAGTAGCTGCAGTTCACATATCAGAACAGCATCCACAGTCTCTGCCCCTGTTGAGCAAATGAGTTAGTGCCAGATAATCTCGGGCTGGTCCAAAGACCAATGAAATAAAAGGAAAACCTCGTTTCTATTTCTATTAGCCTCAGATCCAGCCCTCAGGCATCAAGTCCAACCCAAGGCCAACCTGATATTATGCTCTCTCTCTGTCTAACCACATACTAGCTCTAACCACATATCAGCTCCAGATACTGCAAACCTGAGGTGATGGAGGCACTGAGCTATTCCCCCAGGCAAACATTGCAACACAAAGTGTTTGTGCACAGTTCTGCCAACCTCTGTCCCCTAGTGAATTTCACCTCTATATTTATATCAGGATCAAAATCTGAACTCAACATTGCCATAAGGAAATAATTTCTTGTTTTCTCAAATATCTGAATCTATTAAGATTTTTGAACTGGGTTGAAAAGCCAATAAGTAATTTCTGTGAAACGATGGAAATATTACTTAAGTAAGTTTTTAGTCAGAATCTTGGAACCAGGTCCAAAGGAAAACAATATTTTGTATTTTAATCTAAAAAAAAATAAATAAAAAAAGGAAGGTTGTGTTTTATTTATTGATTTGCCAATGGAAAAACAAACAAAAAACCCCTAGCTAGTCCATTCAAATGCACGTTATGTACTTATTTCGAGTTGTGTGTGCATGCCAAGAACATTTTCTACTATACAATTCTCTTACTATGTATAACTGTATGTTTCATTTTCCCTAGAAATAACCTCACATCATCACACAGTAGAAAAACAATGGCCAAGAAAATGAACTACCCACAAATCAACATTGCTGCATCGGTTTGTAAGCCAGCACTTCAGATGATTGGGAAATCCAAGTCTATTTTAGTGTCATATTTGTCCCCCAACCATTGCTTCATCAGCATGATAAACATTATAATTTGTGGCTCAAAAAAAGAAAAGAAAAAAAGAAACCTACCTGGGCAAAACCATATTTATGCAACCCCATAAGCACCGGGAGAAGAACACATGTATCAATAAATTTAAGCAAAACAGTAACAAACAAACAAATAGGTTGCCTCCAGTGTTTTCACTTTTTCTGAGCTGTGATATTATCTTCTGGCATATAGTGCAACTAAAGGACACAGGAATCAAAGCTTTTAGTTAGTTTGCAAACTCCCACTCATTGCTGCAAGCAATTTTCCTTGTCTGCCCAATGTATTTATTTTTTCTATAATAAAATACAGTGAGTGAGTTGTTGAGAAGGCAATATGTACTGCATTTTACTACTAGGATGTGTAGTGTTTACCCCAGGCTTTCCCAGTCAAGAAAAATAGGCAATATTAAGGGACAAACCTGAAACAGTGTGTGGACCCAAGGTTATATGCTTCATCAGCTTAAACTGCAGCTGCCCAGGGCACACCTGACCCCTCAGGCTACAAGCAGGGTGTTAAAGAACCCTGCAAGGCATGGGAATGTTTCTGTCCTTCCACCAATGACTCAGCTATGATAACTCCCCTCTGAGGAGGCTACAGAGTAAATCACCCATTGTGAAACTCCCCACCCTGAAGGAGGTATTGGACATTCCCATCTGAACCTGATCATTCATAATCTTTGGGGTTTGGGCATTTGGGTACCACTTCTGGGATCCAGGGGAGGACCAGAACCTCAACAGGACTGCGACTGCCACTCTCGACCAGACTGTGACCATCATCCTCACCAAAAGGTTTTCCTTTCTTTTTACTTTGTACTCAGGAGGACCATGTGGTGCTCAGAACAGGGGTTGATGAGCTCTGTTCTCTTTGTGCCCCAGGGTGCTGGGTTATACACCTGTTTTTGTGGGCCAAAACCACTTTTTTTTTTTCTGTATCATTGTATTTATTGTAATCTTTTTCTTAAATTGTAATTCTGACTTGTAATTTCTTTTGGAGTTGGGTTCATTTCTCCCTCTGGTTTACCTTTAAACCAGCACATTTGGGAAAGCTGGGAAGCCCTCTACTCACCTAGTGTGCAGCATAGCTGGAACACCTTGGTTAGGTAAAGCCTTGCCAGAGTAACTGCCTGCTGTCACCCCTTCTCACCAGAAAGATAAGTGGATATCTGCACAGTAGGCTGCAGGGTTGCCTGATCCCATCTTTTTTTTTTTCAAGTGAAAACCACTACCTAAGGAGGAAAAAAATTGCAAAATTATAACAAAAATGCAAAGTCCTTGTCCTCTTCAGGATTTTTAGTAAAGCCTAAATACTTCTGTAAGAACATCCCCTTTGTTTAACCACAGCAGACATCCCTTTACTTGGCAGCTCAGTGTAAGATCCTGTAGAAGAGAACAATTTTGTTGGTTTATGAGGAAGAGCAGATTGAAGAGCCACTTGAAGACCTCTGTGCTTTCTGAGGGGAACCAAGCTCTGGCCCAGCAGGATAATGTGGCTGTGCCTGGCTGTTTAAGGGCAATCAGTGCACGGGGACATGTGTGAATTTCTGATGTGAGGTCTGTTAAAATTGTTATTCCCTTCACATGGACAGGTCTCTCTTTTTTTTCCTTTGCCTTATTTCCTCCTTGCTCCCTTGATAGAAGTATATGACAATGATCAAAAACAAAGAAAGACATATTACATTTTAATATAGAGCAAGAAACATTGCTGGTATGAGGAAAACAGCACTTCCCATAGAGGTGGTTTATTTCTTGCCATTCTCCTTGCTGAGGGGAGATTTTCCCTTGTTCTCTTCCTGTTCCCACTTACAACTCACTGAACGAACACTGTTTTAAAAGGTAATGTGCTGGTATCTTCACAGAAAGTCAATGTTATTTACAAATGTAGCTCATTTTTACTCTGATGAGAAAACCTAGTTATTTCTGAAAGCTGACAACCAAACTTTCCCTGAAAAGAACAAATGTTCTTCTATGACAAATTTAAATTCTTCACTAAATACAAAACCACATCTAAAATACTGTATTTCTTTTAAAGGGAAATACAGTGACTGGCCTGCACTAAGTTATTTCATGACATTGAAAAGTAAGAGTAATTTTTAAAAAAGACCCAACCATGAATTTATAGCACTTTTCTCCCAGTGCATGTGTGACTCATAAAGAGTTGAAGTTGCCAAGTCAAACACTCAGAAAGTCAGAAATGACAATATACCTGACCTTACTTTGGTCTCCCTGTGAATATATAATATGATGATTTCAAAGCCAAGTTTGGGTTTGGGCGGGGGGAGGGTTC
Source organism: Campylorhamphus procurvoides (assembly GCA_013396655.1). Lineage (NCBI taxonomy): Eukaryota > Metazoa > Chordata > Aves > Passeriformes > Dendrocolaptidae > Campylorhamphus > Campylorhamphus procurvoides. Next base: position 3,917,144 of record WBMV01003664.1, on the reverse strand, counting down.
TGTTTTTCTGTTTGGGTTTGTTTGTTTGTTTTCCTGAGTGGGTATTTGTTTAGTTTTATGAATTGATATTAAAAGAGCTCACAGAAATACATTGCTCAGTTGGCTGTTTTGACTTATTTTTGAGCGTGTGATCATGACCTTTATGTGCTTCACTTTATTCAAAAGCTGTTCTCAAGATAGCTTTATTAATTTCATCAGGATTTGCAGTGCCATTTTCAATACAGCAGTATCTGAGTATTACATACATACTAATTATCTTCACAGTAGAGTTTCCATTTTGCAGCTTAAATAATGGTACTAATTTTATTTTTTTAATTGTGACACCTGGGAATTAAGTTTTCACAATACTTACGTGCCCACCATACAGGTTCTATTGCCTTCTGCTGTACCACTAAACACCAGAAATAAGGGAAAAAAAATAATTCTCAGTCATGTTTGATAAAGTCTGGCTTTAGTGACTTGCTTGGTGTCATCTCACAGGAATTCTGGAAGAGGTGGACAGAGATCAACCTTTGTCTTCCAGTAGTCCTCACTTAATGCAGGTGATGACATAAACTTTGAATCCGCATCCAAAGGCATTGGCCTGCTTGCTTCACAGCTCTGATGCATCTGAGGAACAGACGTATCCTGTGTGTGTAAAAATGTGAGAGACTTGTAACTTAAAAACAAATTTCATGATTAAAATGCAGGTGTGTGACCTGAACTGAAATTGTACATGCAGTCTGAAACTTCACTTTCATAGTACTTGCCCCAGAAATCTCAATAATGTTCTTTTAATGTGGACCTGCACACATAGTGCATATGCATAATACTTTTGGTGGGAAATCTTGCCAAATCTTGCACCCTCACTATTGCACTAACTTTTTTAACCAAGCCTGAGAAACTTGAAACTGGAGTAAAATGTACTGAATAAAAGGAAGAGAGGCAAAATTATATTCACCAAGGATCAAATTAAGCTCTGTAAGAGGCCATTGTATGTCCAAACACAGTATTTATTCCAATGTTTTTTACTTTCAAAGTCTAAATAACATTTAATTGGTAAAAATATCTTATGATGAGGATGTAAAATTGTACATTACTTCTATTAACTAGCTACTGTTTTTAAACCTTCTCTATTAATACAAAATAAAGCTTAAAATATCATATTTATTTAACACAATGTGAAATCCAGTGTTATTCTACAAAATGTATCTCAGCTAAGCCAAATGCTGGCTTTTTGAAATGAGTAAGCAGCAACTCCATTCATGGTTTATTGCCTAAACTGACTTTGTGTCTATCCGAAGGAAATGCACCCAGTTAAATGAGCACTGCATTCATACACTCCCTTCATCTTTAAGAATTCTAATTACTACTCAAATATGAATTTGCTTGGACTTCTTGTGAGGAACCTTGGTACTTATTTAAAATGTGTAAAGGAAAATTCTGGTAGAGTCTACAGAGCCACCATTACAGTGGTATAATCTTGACTAACACGGACTACAAATACAAATGAAGAAAACTCGTAAGAAAGTTCTGTTATGTAAAGAAAGGTGCCAAGTGGTTCAAAGCTGCAGGTAAGTTTTGAAGAGATTTTTCCAACCTCTGTAATATTTAAGCATCACTCAATCCCTTGGGAAAGTACAGGAAAACTTCTATCCCGGTGAGAATAAATATATCAGAGCTGCTCCATGGGGCAAATACGATGTGGTGTCCCTGGAGGAATCAGAGGCTGCATGCAGCTGTAGCCTGTTCCCGCAGAAGGATCCAGGAGACTGTGTAGTGCCTGTTCCCCCAGCGAAGGCATAAGCACAGTTGCATGAATTGTCTTACTGTGCACAGTAACACCCATGAACTCATACCAGAGACTCAGATCCAAAATCTTCTGAACGGCTCAATGTCTGGCAAACCGAATGTTAGAATTTCTCCTCTCTTTGTAACTGGCTTAACAATTCTTTCCCTCTTGCTGCAGTTAGCTCTGTAATTCATTTTTTAAATTTGAATTCAGTTGTTAAAATTGAAGGGCAGAACTTGAATCTGTGTCTTTGTGGGTCTCTGAAAAAGTTTGCCTATCTGAAATTTCTTACGAGGATATGTTAGCTAGGTCTCTTTTACTGACAGCAGAAACTAATAGTATATGAATACTAATGATCACAAGAAAAGTCTAGTTTTCCCAATGAAATTTAAAAAAAAAAAAAAAGCCCACAGTTTTAGGTAAGAATGGCTTAATACGTACTTATTTAGCCTGATCAAATGGAAATGACATTTGCACATCTGACAAATTCTCCTCGGGCTGCAGTAATAAGGTCTAGGCTACTGCCCCTACTGCCCCTACGGTGGTCATTGCTGGCACACATGAAGCATGCTGGTGACTGGCCCACTTGTTGCAGTGGTCCAGCACTTTTGTAACAAAACTCTGTGTAAGAAACCCAAGCACTTTTCAAGCAGAATGCAAAAGGATGGATATCTAGTCCATACAGCATAATCCCAAAGTAGTGTTGTGAAAGAGTTAACAGCAGGAGCTCAAACTAATTTCCTTCCCATGACTTGACTAGCCCATGCCTTGGCCATGTGATATAATAAACAGCAATTTTTCATCTGAAATGCTAAGCATTAGGAGCATGTTTTCTGCTATTCTGAAATTAAGACTCCCCACTGACATTGCAATATCTCAGCTGTCAAACTGCTGGGCTCTTTCTTCACCAGAGTACAGTCCTAACTCTCAAAGATTAAACAGATTCTGTTTTAATATCTCTAAGAACCTGTACACAGCTAGGAAAAGATGACAAGTTAGTTTGTTATGGTGCATGCTGAATGTCACATCAGACTCCAGCTATAAAAATACCTCTCAATCTGAAGGGAGCTGCAGACACAATGGGACTGACTAGGTAGATATGACCCCACCAGACAGCTTCCCAGATCTTTACTCATTTTTAGAACCCGACTGGGACCAAATGTTCTTAAGCTCTTGGAATTTCTGAAGAAGTGTTTTTTCGATTCCACTGTCCAGCTAGGATGGGAAACAGAAGTGCTGAAAGCTACAGGAAAAATGCTGCTCCAGCCCAGTTTTACAGTCTTAGAAAATCTGGAGAGCTTTTATAAACTTTGAATCAGTGACTGCAGCTCACTCTGAACCAAACCTCTGAACTTTGAAGTCTGGCCAGGGTTCAGATAATTTGTTGACTTTCTCTGTGAGACAGTTTAAATGATGAACCTACATGTCTGCACAATTACTATCTGACACAACAAAAACCACACAGAGACTACTCCCTCCTCACCTGAAGAAGACAGTGATATTGTAGTAATTTCCCTATTTCTCAGGGAATAGCCAACACCACATTACATTTGAGCTCAGCAGTTATGGCTACATGTATCCACCTCCCCTGCCATCCTCTGCCAAATGGGAGTGAGCACAGTCCACCGTACGGGGCCTTCGAGTCACAGCCCTGCGATATCTACTGAAATAGAAAAGGTTGGTAAAGACTTTCCTGCCAGTCTGTTTGCATCAACAGGTCCTCCAAGCCTGGAACAGTTTGTCCGGGGCACCCTTAGTCCTGTCCCTCTGAACACAGGGACATGAGCACTCGAGAGGCCAGATTCAGAGCTGTCCTCTCAGTGAGGCATGACCAACAACATGCCACCATCGAATCACCACCACATGACCCCTCACTTCAGGCTTGAGAAACACACTGTGACTTTGAAAGCTGAAATAAACAAGCATCTTAAAACTATGGTCCAAACTGGCACCAAATATTTGTACATCGATATTTATAAAATGCTCCACCAAGAGCATGCCTTTTTATTTACAAATGAACAGATTGATGAAACAAAACCAGTAAAACTAGATACCTCAAGTAGAAATAGTTATCTGCCAAAGTGACCAAAATGGGTAAAAGCTACTGCTTATCTTTTTTATTATATTTAATCATGAAGAAATAGCTTGAATAAGGCTTAACAGTTGTACACTTACATTTTCTACAATATTCTATTATTTTAATAAATAGGTCATTGTGCATAAAGTGTAGTTATTAGCTCAGGACAAAATTAGCTATGCTGACTTAATTGATGCTATTTACTTTTGCAGCCCTTTGGCAGCCAGCCATTTTTTCTGAATCCCGATTCTCCAATTGATCACGATTTTTCCTCAGCTTGCCAGAGTTTTCTGCAATGGCAGCTGCTATCTGGTAACAACTATCATACATAGCAGCAAAAGAGCAATCTTCAAATTTAAGAAAGTTTTATCACTCAAAGCAATGACCTGAGGCATGATCTTCTGAAGAGTCTTTTACTCTCTTTGACTTGATCAGATTTTAGTGAGAGTCAGTCCTTTTTCTCCCTCTAGTGATACAATATATCACAAAAAAGCTATTAAATAAGGCCTGATAATAGCTCAGGTAGTACCTGTGAAAAAAACCTACTCATTGTTTTAATTAATCCCTTTTACAATTGTTCAGCAGCGTCCTGGGAAAAGATCAACGCACCGAGGTGTAGAAGGTCATTGGGTAAAGTGTAAGAAAAGTGTTGCTTTTCTAAATCCAAAAATTTCTGAGGCCCATGCTTGTTCCTCTCAGACACTGCTGGAAGAATGAATGGTGCTATAGTTTTCTACAGGAAATCCTCAAACCCGCTCATTCTAATGGCATGTTATGATGATCCAAGAAGGTGGTATTTGCAGAACTGCAAACCAAGAAAGAGTACATAGTATTTTGCTTTGAAGGAATCAGCTGGATGTGGGCCCCCTTTTGACTCACCTTCAACTTCCTATGTCTGATTTCTGTTCTTGTGAACAGAACTGGCTAAAATAATATTTTGTTGTTGTTGTTATTATTTCACTGTTTAATGGCTAACAGATGTGAACTGGTTCATCCCACTTCCTGTCTCTGCCTATATAAAAGCAAACATCTCTCTTTAGCTCACATACACAGAGCTGGAAGCACCACCTTCTGGAGGTCTGGTAAGGTAGAGAAGTTGTGTTTACTTATTCATATACACACATGTACATGTATAGACACACAAACATATACATATTTATTTATTAATGAAGAAATGTAAGCTGAGAAATGAACTGGTCTCACAAAGAAATTAAAGAGTAAAAATCTATTTTGCAAATGCATGTACTGATTCAGAAACATTACTTAAATGACCATATTTGTCCTGATCCTTTTGGGAGTTATCCAGATCAGAGTTTGGGCCTGGTGGAATGAGGGTGGAATAAAGATGAAGCCAAGACATTCTCTTTCCATCAGCTGGAAAAACTGACTAAGAGGAAAAAAAAAAAAGACGATGCAAGCTGCATATCCTCTGTTAAATTTGCTGCATAGAAACACATTGTGTCAAGCCACAGGAAAATGACTTGCTATAATACAGTTATATCTGGGATTCTCTCTGCAAAAGATCCAGTCCAGCCCACTGGATTTTGCTAACCCTTGGTGCTTTAGACACACTCAATTCAATAACTACTGGAAAAGAACATGAAACTGATACTTAGTCTAAAAAACACTTATGAATGAACACATCTGTGGTTCTCCACTGGATTTTATATTCTTCTCAAACTTTTCTGTTAGATTACATGCACATACATTTCTGTGTTGGCTGTATGTTGGCATATGCATATATGACTGCACATAGATACGTATTCTTAAATCTATTTTAATTGACAAAAGTTCATGCTCTGTTTCAAGTTACACACAACCTGCTTAATGTTTTCTCTATTCTAATACACCAATAAACCCAAATTATTATGAGACAAAAACTATTAAAGAATCTGTTCTCTGAATATAACCAAACTGCTCCTTAGAGTGCTTACATCACCTCTCTGCTGGAAACCCAACTGAGCTGGAAAGTATGATAAAATCTGTGCTGTACACACTATTCCCCTGTGTAGTCTGAACTCTGAATTAGGCCTTACAATAAAAATAGTGAAATACTGAGGTACAGTTTATAAGGCCTAGAGTGTAGGTGCAAAAAAGAGGCACCTCTCTTTACACCTCTCTGTGTTATTAAACACAACTAGCCTTTGGGAAGGGATTTGCAAAGTCATTGTGCTGTTCCAGCTTACCTGCAAGTGGCCACATTAATCACAGACCTTATTCCCATGTTTGCTAAATTACAATTTTTATTCTTTCTCCCCACATAACGCAGACTTGCTGAACATCTTTGACAATGGTGTGTCCCAACAAAACTCCTATGGGTTATCATGTTTCCCACTCATTAGGACCAGGGATGGTGCCAGAGAAAGTCAGTGATTTTCTGTGGAAATGAAGCTACCTTGGAAATGATCACTTGTTTCACTTAAAGCTGATGAGGTGTTTGCCAAATTCAGCATATGGTCTTGGGGTCCAAAGGGGAACAAATCAGAAAAAGGAGAAAGCAATTAGGGATATAGAAGGGAAAATCAGAAAGACACCGTTCACCTCTCTTGGAATCTCATGGCATCTGACCCAGGACATATCCCTGACTTTGCTGTTTTGACAGGAAGGCTGTTATTCTTCCTGTGAGTCCTGAGTACCCAGGTCAGCATTTGGGATCCCTGGCTCTCAAGGCAGAGCTTCCTGGATTTCTGCAAATAATTTTGAAGCTTCAAACCCTAAGCTTTAACAAAAGCTGATCACTGTGTGCTGAGCTGGAGGAGATTCAAGTCTTCAGGCAGTCAAAGGTAATGATGGATATAGCATAAAAATATGGACAGATGGGAATAAAGAGGGACTTACCTGGTATTCTGAGAAGCAGTACAATACGTTTTACATCTGTCTGCAGTGTGTTAAAATCCATTCTTGCAGAAGTTTGTTCATCACTTAGGCCTACTTATTAAGCTAAGGAAACCATAGATCTTGCTCTGTTTTAGGTACCATGCAATAGATTCTGCTGTTATGTACCCTGTTATAAAGTCTGTAAAATACATTTATGGATATGGTGAAACTTTTCTAGTCTTGCCAGAACATTAATACTGCCAAAACATTAACTCAGAGAAAATAAAACTTTTCACCTCAGAGAAAATAAAATATTTCACCTTAGAGAAAATAAAACATTTCACCTTAGAGAAAATAGGTGTGTTAAACAAGCCCCATAAAAGGAGGGTAGAAAGCAAAGGACATTTAATTTCTATTTTCCTGTTCCTAAGCCATTTTCACAGTAAGGCAGCTGCTCTGCCTGGCACTCACTACCAAATTCCACCCAAAAGATTCTCATGATCAAGAATTGTCAGTGGATATTTTAGTTAAGGAATTTTTCATGTGTTCCTTCCCTCAAAACCTAAGCAGCATTTTTTCATATTCCTTGTGACACTGTTCAGATAGGCTCCCATCAGCCTACGAGCCACATTTGACTCTACCTGCTGCATGTTTTAACAGAAAATGTTATCGTATATATATATATATACTTTTTTTTTGTGTGCCCAATTCTAATCATTTGCAAGTAGATACATCCATTACATTGCAGAAGCCTAGTTCAGCATCATTTTCAATGTCTTTTCCTATGACCTTGAGTCAGGTGGGAATTTAGAGATCTGCCAGATGTTTGGTATCTCAGCTGGAGATGCAGGCAGTTCTCCTCTCTGCTAAGGAGTGAAACAGGGAAGGGTGGAATTTCAAGCATTTGGCAGTGTGTTTTGTTCTGTATGACACAATACTAATTGAGATAAACAGATGCACTCCAGTAACAACTCTCACTAGGTCAGCTTTCAAAGACTGAGAGAATATTCCAGTCAGCAAAACTTTTCAAGCTAATACTTACCTCTGATCCTATGTTTCATTTGAATTCATTTCAATATAACTTAAGAAAAGGCTTTTCAAGTTGAGGGTTGACAAAAAAATGGTTAAATGCCTTGCTGAGACAGGGCCAAAACAGAAATAAGTGACAATTAAAAAAATCCCATGTAATACATAACACGTTCCCATTCCACTCATGACTTTTTTACACACAGAGAAATACTGTTCAAATACTCATGTTGCATACTGGCTGCCTACACTAACACAGGTCAAAATATCCTGTAAAAAAAATAAAAAAAATTGGGTACCCTGCAAGTTTCCAAGGCTTATTTTACTGTGGAGGACGTACAACGCATGGGAATTTTTTGTTATATTTTCTTTTAATGAGTCCTGTAAGCAATTGTTTCACAATACAGTCTGAAAGGCTAGAACAATTAAATGACTACAGATGTGTCAAATGATGCAGGAAAACCATGAGACACTTCCAAATGAGTAGGCGGAGGGTGTGAGGAGACCATATCCTGTAATATATGAATCTCAGATTCTTTGGCATACAGCTTATTTTTATGGAAATGTCCTGGTAAGCCTGGAACAATTTAATGGTTTTCAAAATATTTAAAATCAACAGCATAAAAGCACTGTTGAGAACAGTCTTTTTATGCTGTGGTGATTTTGAATTGGCTCAGAAACAGCATACTAAAGAACATGCAAGAGCTAAAAGGACCAAGTTATAATTGCATTTGCAAGCTGTAGGTGAGAAACAAGTTCATAAACATAATAGGGTTCATTAGTGCAAGGGGCATAGAGGAAACAGGGCTGGTTGCTTTCATCTGCTTTTGCTGACTCTCAGCTTGGATCTCAGCCATGGACACAGCTTGTTGCAATAAAAGGGTTGCTCTAAGTTATGCCATCTTCAAATGAGCCCAGTGCAGGCTCATCCTGCAACTCATTACGCAGGAGCCAGTTTTGTCACTTTATCTTCTTTGTCTTCTGAGTTTCCCAGTGAGTGATTATGTGAGGACCACTTCCAGCTCTTGACTCTCACATTTATACCTGAATGAAAGCAGGTGTTGTAGCTGTGATTGCGTGGCCCAATCAAAGTCCTAACATGGACTAAGATATCTACCCTTGATATCACTAGCAGGAGGAGAAAAAGAAAGGCTTTCTTAGCAGCAAATCAGGCTATAGGTTCCTTTGCACAGTGAGGCCCCACACAAAACTCTGTGCCAACACTACCTGACTGCTAAGCCAAACACTTTTGATGTGGTAATGACTCCATGTGTCAGCAGAAGAGGCAGGCAGGCAGGGGGGGTGACAAAGCTCTCTAGAGGAAGCATCAGATTTCAAAACATGAAGCTTTTCCAGGGACACCTCTCTGTTTGATGGCATTCCTTTGCCTTGTGCACAACAAAGTTAAATCAAGGCTCACAAAAATCCCAGACGTGGATCTTCTCTACACCTATACGGATTTTTCACCAAAGAAATACCTTAGTAAAAAAATATTGTAAAAATTCCATAGTTTTTGACTTTATCATAAAAGTTCTCTTTTCTAGAGAAAAGAGAGACTGTTTCTGGAGAGAACCATTATCTGTTCAAGTAGTTAATTAAGAAAAACTAAACTGTCTTTTAGAAATTTTACATTTTACCAGAACAAAATAGCGACATAGGACACCCTTTTTAGCTGAAAATGTCTTGAAACAAGAATTGCAATCTGCTTCCTATGAGGAGTATAACACACTTGGGTTAAGGCCACGTAACAGATATAGGATAGAAAACATTTTTGAAAGCATAACACAGATCTCATAGGATAGACATTTTGGGTTGTAGGAAAAATGCCTAGACTTTACATTGGAAAACAAAACTCAGCATATGTCCATGTCATTCTCACGTTTGCTAAGTCTTGTAAGTCAGGGGCAACAGTCTTATAAAACTGTTCACAGTTTTGTATAGTATATAAAATATATAAATATACAATGTAATATATATTAATTTCCTCTTTGACCTCCCTTCATCAGTCAGCCAGACTGACTTCATCACACACTTTTGATTCTTTTTCCTTCTTAACCACAAGGGTTTTATGGATCTGTAATTAAAAAATGTATTTTCCTGGCTATGCTATACAAATATTTTAAGTATTTGACCAGATGCTGAAGATTGGCCATCTTGATGAAAGAGACTGAGAAATTTTAGTAACAAAATATGGTAGTATTGGAATATTTTTGAAGTCACAGTATCCATGTTATAATTCATACAGGAGAAAGAGTGAATGTCTAGATCCTTAATGTATTTAACAAATTAGCAGACATTTGAGAAGAAAAGAACTCAGGGCCTTTTTTTTATGGTGTTTGTTTTACTCAATATTTTATAGCAAGTAATTCCACATTATTTAAAGAACCACTGATTTATTGCATTCAGTGTGATCAGGTGCTATTTTTCAGGAAAAGATTGTTCACTTACCTTTTAAAATTTTGTGCCGGTACATATAATCCTTATGCCAATAAAAGAGGATCTTCTTGTAAAATTTTACTCCTAAGCCAGGAATCAGTAGTGTATAGAAGTGAAAAACTTTCAAGAATACCTATCAACTGAAATTCATAGAATCTAATTATTAATATATTGCTAATATTAATTTAAACTTTACACCTAAGTCATAACCTTCTTTTCTCTTTCCCCCCCCAAAAGGTTTTATAAAGTCCAAGATTTTCTAAGGCATACTGTTGAATATTCTGCCATGAAAAGAGGGGCAAATAAGTATAAAAGCTCATGTCTTGATCAGTTGTGTCAGTTTAAGAAAATTCATAAATATTGAACATAGAAATTTAGTTTTCACCTTAATTTTTTACTTTGATGATGAAATCAGAAAATCTCATATGAAGAACTGATAATTGCAATCAATACATAAATACTACTTGAAAAAAAATACTAAAAGCCAACACCATCTTTTAAAGTATGCTTCCAAACAACTGGACCACTGTGTGCTTTAATTCTATGTACCTGGGCTCAATCGGGGCTACACAACCTCATCTTACAGAACTGCAATTAAAATTAAAAAAAGTCACATAAGAGAGCTCCAGCTAGATTTTCTGAAATTTGAATGATTTTTGTCTCTTTATTCTTTTTATGTGTACTTCTGTAACGAGAAACATCAAAATATTTGGGTGAGTCCTGTGGTAGTTCCTCAGGCACAAGTCTTGTTGACTTGGGATTTTGCTGGAGAAAGGAATTTAGGGACATTCCCATGTTGCAGTGCATGGTGTTTTCTAAAGCATACTGAATACAGCTGTTAAAATTCTTTTTTGTTCTTTCCACAAACATAAAAATGTTTCCCATAGCTGAAAAACTACAGTTTTCTAATATGCTACTGATTAAATATCTGTTAAGATTATTTCTGAATGAAGACCAACTTAACACTGCAGAAGATACACAGCAGTTCAAGGTAATACAGAAGATTATTGTCATAGCACTGCCTGAGGAAGAAGTCTGAGGTTGAACAGAGTTTATTTTAGAACAGAACACAGAAATTAAATCCTCCAGAGATCAGAAGTGGCATTCAAAGTCTTCCACATTAAGGTCACCAGTTCAAACCCAGTGTAGGTCACTTACCAAGCGGTCATTACCAACTCATGGTTGGTCAATGAGCTGGTGATCTCATGGACAGGAATCCACACCACTAAAACCTCTGCCACAATTGGCACCTTTACTGGATATTTCACTAAAGAAACCAAGGACTGGGCTGAGTGCAGAGACAGAACAATATTTTCCCTATAAGAGGTGACGCCTCAAAAAACAGGCTAGAAAGATTTATGGTAAGCTTGCCTTAGCTGAAAGTTATTGTTCGTGTTTGTAACCAAGGAGACAGAAAACATCCATGTCAGATTCCTTCTGACCTGTGTTAGTGTTGTGATGCCCAAATAAATTCTAGATAAACAAGTTATTTCTGCCTCTTTCACCAGGGTAGTGATTTCTGTATTACTTAAAGAGAAGATCACGTAATTATCCCCATATGGAATCCATTTCTTCCTCTCTCCAAATGATAATTTTAGATGTGGATTTCATTGCCAGGATGAATATTCAGTTTGCAACTAGATGAAAAAAAAGATTTCTAATAATGCTTGACTTTTCATATTTTCATACACAAAAGGATGCTTCAAAAATTCATAAAACCTTTCAGAATGTGTGCAAAGCAAGTAAAACAAAAATATCAAGACTTCACATTGTTATGGTTCGGCGGCTACATAATGCATTGCAGAATCCACTCCTCACAACTCCCTGTTTTAGAGCACCAGCCTAGTTTGGTATTTTACCATACATTGTGAAGATACAGACATGAAAATATAGATTGCTAACTTAAATGATTTTTCAGACTCTGGAAGGCTTACAGAGAGTGGGATGTATAGCTCTGATCATCTCACACACACTGCAGATCCCACTACTGTTTAGGTCAAGAAATAAAGCATTTTTGACAGATTTTATAGGAAAAAAAATCTTACAGAAGTTAGAGGCTCAGTATTTGTTTCTGGGTCACACCAGTAGTTACAGAGTCACAGAATATGATGAGTTGGAAGGGACTGACAGTGATCATTGAGTCCAACCTTAGCCTTGCACAGAAAATCCCAAAAGTCATGTCATGTGCCCAAGAGTATCATCCAAGCTCTTCCTGAACTCTGTCAGGCTTGGTGCTGTGACTGCGCCCCTGGGGAGCCTGTTCCAGTGCCCAACCACCCTCTGGGGGAAGAACTTTTTTCTAATATCCAACCTTAATGTCTCCTGAAACAACTTCAGGCCATTTCCTCAGTCCTGTCACTGGTTACCACAGAGAAGGGATCAGTGCCTGCCCCTCCTCTTCCCCTCACTAGGAAGTTGTTACTGCAATGAGGTCTCCCCTCAGTCTCCTCTTCTCCAGGCTGAACAGACCAAGTGACTTCAGCTGCTCCTCATACGGCTTCCCCTCAAGGCCTTTCACCATCTTCATTGCTCTTCCTTTGGACACTAAGAGCTTAATATCTTTCTTATATTGTGGTGCCCAAAACTGCCCACAATGTCCAAGGTGAAGCCACCCCAGTGCAGAGCAGAGCAGTACAATCCCCGCCCTTGACCAGCTGGCGATGCTGTGCCTGATGACCCTCAGGACAGGGTTGGCCCTCCTGGCTGCCAGGGCGCTGCTGACTCATGTTCAACTTGCCATTGAGCAGGATCCCCATGTCCTTTTCCATGGGACTGGTTTCCAGCATCTCATCACCCAGTCTGTATGTACACCCATACACCCAGGTTTGCCCCATCCCAGGTGCAGAATCAAGCACTTGCATTTGTTGAACTTCATATGGTTGGTGATTGCCCAGTCCTCTATTTGGTCTTACTACAACACAAAAGTACCTAGTTAGTGAAATATTCTCTGGTCATAACTGGACTCATAATAAAGCACATTAGACTAACTATAGAGGCCATTCCAGCCTGCCTCCCCAATCTTTTCCACACTGAAGTTGCTTTCAACTCAGAAAAAGTCTGAAAGAAAAGTCTTATCTTTTCTGAGCTTGATGAGACTTAATCTATTCAGGAACTCTGTCAACCCTTTGTTCTAAATAACTGCCCAGTTTTCCCTCGAATTTTCATACATTTCTTATGTCTGCAGTGTCCTGCGGTGTTCCATAGGACAACGCCTCATTTATGAGAAGCTCTCTCCTTCAGGTGAATTACCTTCTTTTTATTTGAAATAGGCTCCTAGCAGCTTCATTTTTTGGCTCTCAGTTTTCATACTGAAGAAAATGATGATCAGTTTTGAATCAGTTTTGATCACTATCAAATCTCACGTTTTGTAGAACCCTTCCATATCATTCCTGAGGCTGGAGGAGCCCTGGCTTCTCAACCACTCTTCCTATGCAAGCTGCTTCACACCTCTTGTCATCCCTTCTTCTCTTTGTGCCTTCTTGAGTTCTAATATAATCTTCTTCAGACAGGGAAACTAGAACTGTACACATCATTCAGGTTGTGAATGAACTGTGCAGAGTGGTCTTTCTATTTTTTTTCCCATCCCTAAAAAGCCTAAGATTTTGTTCGTTTGTTAAACTGCTACAGAGCATTGAGCTGATGTTTTGGTGTCTACCACAGCATCAAAGTGTCACTCATGAGTAGTTGCATTCAGTTCAGAATTCACTATTTTATCTGCTAAAAGATGAATTTTACTGTAGACTCTTTCACTGGAGCCAGTTAGGCAAGAAGTTACAGCTTTAGTCCAGTTTGAACACATGAAGAAATGAAAGATAAACCTTCAACTTATAACTGGAATGCTAAAAAAATAAAGCCAGCAGCAAGAAATCTGGAAAGATATACTTTTGAAGCCAACTGCGATCATTTATTTGCCTGTCAGCAGTGATTCTGGAGCAACGATGACTCTGATCTTGGCCATACAGGAGACATCATAAGTTCTGCACTGGGATTTTAACATCTGTGGAAAAAAACAATACCAGAGTTGTGCATCCAAGAACATTTTCAGTTATGCATTACAGTTGTGTTTGTCCATTTGCATGAGAGAAAATAGGAAATAAGGAGTTCTCGTTATCTTATATAGTTGACAATAATGAAGATATTACTGCACTTCACTGTGCAGAACAAAATAACAGTCACTGTTTCTGGCACTGGTAATGAGAAGAAGTATCAAGGTTGAAAGATGAAACACTAGTCTAAAGTTCCCAAGAAATTCAGTCCGAGTCTGGGACTTAGGAAAGCCACACTGACATTTCAGTGAAGAAAGCTTTTGCGTCAGCTGGGGACTTTTGGCACATTAGTTGCAAATCTTAAAGACCAATTGAGATTTATTGAAACTCAAAATAGTATATATGTAAGTCTTTTAAGAGTTGGCAATGTTGGCTATTATGATCTTTCTATTAAATTCTGTTTGAGTGGAAAGACAGTCGTCTTGTTTCTAAGGTCCTTGGCTGAATTTTGGAAAAAAATAAGTTAACGCTCCAATCCATTTGGTGTGATCTGGGACCAGTAATTCAAATTCATTACTCCTCAGCTTTATGTGTGATTTAGGAACAATAAAAAAACTCTTCTTGTTTATATGTGGGTTTTTCTCACAATATGCGAATGATTGCATTACAGCTATTCTAGCAGAAGTTTTTTCAAAGAGCTTCCATTTCATAAGTATGTTCTTAGTTGTCATCTTTTCAGCTCAATTTCTCTTTCTACCAATTTCTACACTCCCAAGTACACAGAGTCTCAGTTGCTGTGCCCAAATACCACATGGGGTTAGTTTTAAGTGTTTTCTTCCTGTAATGTTGAAATTACTACAAAACCTGCCTTTTCACTTCTTCCCATACCTTCAGTAGACTGCCATGGATCCTTCTCAAAGCCAAAGTGGATGCCAGATTGAGACTGAGGTTTAATCCACAGAATCAACAAAATAAATCTGCTTAAAGACATTTACATAAAGTGAAGCATTCATAGAATGATAAGAATCTGTTTCAGTGCTTCAGACGTCTTATTTTTCACATGTATTTGAATCAGAAGTAATAGGTCATGTCTAAGGGTGAGTCTAAACCACATGGCAGAGTGCAAGGACAGTTTCACAACAGGGAACTCAAATGTTATCTCCCATCTACACTGGCAGTGACTACCAGAGAAAGATTCTCCCTTGGGTCTACACAGCACCTATTTTAAATAAAATACATTTTTAATTAAAAAATACATTTTTAAATAAAAATATATAAAATACATTGTTGAAAACTATAAAATCAAGTAAGAAATTTGAAAGCCCCTTTTAGAAGACACTCAGTAAAATAAGAAACTTCATCAACAGGTTTTACAAAGTATCATGGACACAAGTTTCCCTTCCAGGAGAAGGAAAAGCTACCTTTTCCCACTCCACTACGGGCTCACATCATCAGAAGTACCACAGTTCATGACTTGTCCTAAAAGATTTCATGTGAGAATTAGGCTATGGATGAATTCTCTGCTTGCACACAGGCCTCACTTCTTGTCCTCCCTGCTTTTCCTGTCACTTGCCAGGCATTTAGCAGAGAATACACGTATACTTTTTGTAAGTGAACTCTCTGAGACTGAAGGATGGTGCAAGCTGCAAACCTGGCACACTACCCATCCTACACGCTCTGCTGTAGAGCTGTGTAAAAGATCCAAGAAAGGAAAAGCCAAAATAAGCAAGAAAACAAAATATTTTCTTTCTAATGTTTCATTGAAACAGTGAGCTTAACAAAACTTCAGACTGCACTTAACTCAGAACTCTTATTGACAGTGCTTAATTTTTTCTCAGGAGAAAAAAGTAGTTTCTGAGCCAGGTCAAACTAATACTAATTTACAGGAGAGAAACAACCAGTACACCTTGGGTGATTCCTAACATTTCCTTTCTTCCAGATCTGCAAAGTTCATCTCTAGGCTGAGGCAGGAGCATCTCTAGGCTCTGTACCAACAAGACCCAGGCTAAGGACCAACTTGCGACTTCATTTTTACATTGGCTCCCTGGCTTGTTTACTCAACATTGTCACGTATCAGTTACTTAAAGAAATGAAACCAGTGCTCTAGTGTTCTTACCTAGGAAAGCATTCTGAAACCAGGACACAATCCTAGATGCCTCCAAGTCTGGGTATCAAATGCTAGACAAGGCATGCAAAACTGACCCTGAATGAAGACATTACAGATGATAATCCTAACCAAATGCATTTTACCAGGCAGGCAGGACCTAAGTGCCCCCAGGATAAAGTAAGTGGCAAATTATTATTTCTGTAATACAAAGTATGGCATGAAGTACAGTTGGCTCACATGATTGTTGCTAGTTATAAATAAAATCCAGATGAGTTACTCTGGGTCAGAGTTTTGCACAAAGCCAGATTGTGTTGGAAACAGGTCATCAGACCTTCCACAGTGCTATGATTTCTTATTATTTGAGATCCATATTTCATGAGCCTTCAAAAATATTGCTCACCAGGAAAAAACAGTGTGCTAAATACTCATATCTATTCAGTGACTATTTGTAACACACTGACATGCAACTGTTCATCATCAGTCTTTAGCTCGAACAAACCAACAGCCCGGTATAATTTGGAGACACTTTGGAAGTTTCTTACTTCATTCAGGCTGTTATCATGACAGAATCTTGATCCGAGACATTTTGAGTCTCCAAGGGTCTGTTAGGTAAGACTCAGCTGGGCGTCAGCAGTGTTATCTATCTCCCATCGTTTTTGGCAGCGCCATCGAATCATAGGACTGAGCTTTCTCATTTAAGTGCTTTCTCTGTCTGTCAGATGCCCCTCAGATGTTTTGACAGCTCCCAGGTTAGCCATAAACACTAGATTAATACTTTCACACAGTCAGGAAGATACACAGAGTTATGATGCTCACTAATGCTCTAGTGTTTTGTTCAGACATACTGAACGGGTGGTCCATCATGTTTAGGAATTGATAAGAAATTTTAACTAGCTTATGATGACCATCAATATTTGCAAACATGCAGCTCCATATAGTATCATTTACACTTTACTCCCCAGAATACCACAGCCCATCCAGCTTCACCACTGAAATGCATATTTCCCAGCTGGTTTTCATAGTGACTCACTCGAAAATGATTAGTATTACAGCTCATCATGGATAAAGTGAGGCTTGGGCAAATCCCAATGGCTGGTTCTTTCTCTCACAGAATAATTAGGACACAGGCCAGTCCTTCCCATGCACACCAGCTGTGCACTCCATAGCCATTGCTAGGCAGACAGATGTATAATCTGGAACTCTTAGTTGCTGTCAGTGAGCTGGCTGTTATTACATCAGGCACAGGACAATCTTCAGGACATTTTACAAGGCAGGGAGCTCTCAAAAGGACTTGTTGACTGTGACACGTGAAGAAGACAAGTAGAGAGAAGCTAAAATAAAATAAACAAAAAAGAACAAGATCAGTTTTCCTCTAAATAGCAAGCCACTGAAATATGCATAACAAAGGTTTGTAAAATCCCTACATTTGAGCACTTGTACAGAGTTCTCCCACAGAAAACAGTGTCCCTGAGCCTACTGAAGGGGTTTCTCTTCCTGCAGCCTGAAAGACTCCACTCGTGGAGACAAATGTCACAGCAGTGACCATCCTCCTTTTGCCGAGCTTCTTCTTCGTATCCAATTAGTTGATATCTGGAGCAGGCCCAGGCTCTCCAGGATTATACCAAACAACTTGTAGTGTTGTACCTGCAAAGACCAGATGCTCACATAAGGCACTTTTGAAAGTCTCTACACTAGTAAAAGGACTTGCAGCATGAACAGATGCGGGGGTAGATGCCACCACAAGTGTTAACAGAGGTCCTGCTCTCTGTGTGGACACACAGCAGAGAGACTGTCCCTTTAATTAGGGTACTGCATCTGGTCAGCACTATAATGCAAGAGCCAAGAAGGTAAATACATAAAGAAATAGATCAGTTCCTGTCTAGGAAATACAGTCAAGTTAATTGAGATGACATTTCTGTTTTGGATCTTGTCATCATACTCTTAGTGTTACAAACGCCTCAAAAACTGTCACTTACAATTATGCATCTAATGATGGTGATTTACAAAAGACCATCAGTCTTTTGACATGGACAAGCAGATTTTCTAAAGAACTCAGTGTGCACTTTTTAAAACTATCTCTGTATTTTGGGATTTTCCTTTGAGATCCCAGTCCAAAGGAAGTGGCTGTGTGTGGAGCTCTAAGTACTGCTGGTTCTTTTATATTCCCCAGATGAAGATGTCTGTATTTCAGAAATGACATAATATATTAAATATCTGCAAAATAAACTACTCATTTCAATTCACTTTGAGAGTTAACTGGCAGACTTTAAAATTCAGTGCATATACATAACTTCTCATAGCTAAAATAATCTGTCAAAATGTCATTTATAAGGCAGTTAATCTTCCAGGGAATATTAAGTTAAAGGCATATTTAATAGCAATTTTTTTAGACAGCCTGAACAGTCTAGTTTACATGACTTTTTTAAAACTCTCCATCAGGACACAATATCTCTTAGCAAAAGAACTGTGTAGAGAAAAATATTTCTTTTATTAAAAAAGTTTTACCCTCCTCAGAAAAAAATATAAAGGGCCTGGCTATAGACACTGGTTTTTTTTCCCCCCAGCTGGAAAGAGTGATTGCCTGGATTCAGGAATATATTGTGGATCTATGTACATATCCACATATTTCAACTGGATCACTGGAGACAACTACAGCTGGGAACTTGAACTAGCACAGCAGTGGCTGTGGTGATTTAGTTTCCTTTGAATTAGAGAGCATTGGAAAAATTTTTACCGAATAGTGTTTCGTTGGAATTCAATGATTTGGCCAATTTAGAACTTTTCACAGACATGGTTTAAGTTCAAAGACAGTATGAGAGAGCCTAAACAGGCTCCAATATAAGTTTCACTGCCAGGCAGGTTTTAAAACTTGTGTTCTTGCTGGTTACCTTGCCCAGCTTGTTGGCAGCTCATTAAGCAAGCTGATGGGAACCTGGATTTGGAGATTCTGGAGAACACCAACCGTCCTTTCACAAACCACTGCAAGAGCTCTGTCCCCATTAGTAGAATATAACAAGTGTTTCCCTTCTCTTTCTTCAAATGAAACAAAGAAAAATGCCAAATCAAGAAAAAACTCTGGGAAAAGGAATTGTTATTTTTATCTCTGACTGATTCCAATATTAAGGAACATAATCATAATATTCAAATTCCACTTTGAATGAACTATATATGGGGACTATCATCATTAGTAAATGTAAACCAGATAATATGAAAAAATGTATATCTTCAGCAGAGCAATTGTACATAATTTGCTTGTAAAGCATCACAATAAGATTCTGATTTCTCGGTCAAAATACAAAATGAAATCAGTAATATTATAGTACAGAGGAAAGGGAAATCATTGCCACACCATCCTTCATGGTGTTTGGACCTTAAAAGCAAAACCAAAGTCCTGTTAATTATCATTAATATTTATGCAGTACCCACAGGCCTGAACTGACATAATAGCCTCATTCTATTATGCCTCATAATTTTCTATTCCAGAGAGTACTAAATTGGATTAACTGAAAAAAAAGAATGGAAAAAGAAACAGAACTACAGGTTGAGATCATAGAAATTCCAAAGTGAATTGTTGCACAGGTTTCAATTTGATTTTATGCATGTGGAAAAATAAATCAGTGACTGCAGAAATTCTTCTTTTGCTTGTAACTCCTTTGGAACACTCCAGACATGGAATTTTTTTCCTGTACTTCTATTTACACTGAGCTCTTGCATTTTTGAAAAGTTAAGGGATAGCAAAGAATTTGCACCTGTGCAAACAACCTGAGTCAGTTCTTTTAAATCCTGTTTGCCACTTGGCACCAATGAAAAGTTACTAACAAAGCAGAAAAATGAAAAACCAGCACCAAATCACAAGCTTTTTGAATTTTGCTTTTGAGAAAAGATAAATATTTTTTTCAGACTGATATAGCATTTTACGCTCTCTGCCTGCCTTCCCCGCCTGTAAAATTGTATGTTACGAAGTTGTTAGTATGGTCCTTCTTACAAGAATTAAGGACGTAAAGAAAATTGACCTATTGCCATCATCTTTAGTGTTGCCCATCAAACACATCCAGTGGAGTGGGGCCCTAGATATGCTTTATGATTTGCCTATTTAGTTTCTTTGTCTTTTTCTCCCCTCTGAAATTGTTCCCAATGAGAATAAAAGTGGTTCCCAGGCAGGAAACAGGTGTTGAAAGTTCACCCTCACTTTCAGTTCCAGCCACCATTTTTTATTTTTGTTTTTTTTTTAAACAAGCAGAACAATTTCAATGCTTGCAGAAGGCAACAGTAGCAGTGTTGGAAGTTGTTCAGGCACTGGAGCCCCTGGGAAAGCTTTGTAAATATGAAGAATCCTTCTCAGTACACAGGTCCCACCTCATCAATGTTAGCCTCAGTCAGCTGAGCTTGGATCACAATATCATGTCATGTAAATTCTAGGTGACTTCACTTGTACTTGAATGAGAAACCTCGATTTTCTACATTTAAAGCAACACTTCAGGAACTACTTCATGTTCATACTGTCATGCCTAAGCTTTTGTCCCCACAATTTCTTGCCTATGAAACATGCCAGAAGATTTTATTTGTAACTCATAACTAATAATAATGGTGGTGGGTTCAGGAATGCCAGGTTAAGTCACACGCCTGTCAGATATCCTGCTATAAAGTTTCATTATTCTTGTATGCTGCAGGATAGCTCCTAAGTAATACTTTTCCCCTTGTCACAGAATATGACAAAAAAAGTAAAAATGCTATAATTTAAATTCTTAACAGAAAGAAATTAATCAAGATAGCTTTTTGAGGCAAAGATTTTTTTTCAATGCTCCTGTGCTTTTCAATCTGAAAGTTCTATCCTCTCTTGCAAGTTAGAATGAATAATTAGAAAACTAGTGTTCCCCAGAAGGAATACCATCCAGTCAACTCTGTTCTAATTACAGTATTCTTAATTTCTACATGAGTGGGAGGAAGAAGTTTGCTAAAACTGCTGGTTTTGCTCATCTGAATCATCATCCACACATATAGTCCGTATTCTTCCCTCTGTCTCAAATGGATGTAAGTCCTTCTGATGAGTCACAATAAAGAAAGAGAATTATGAAAATATACTCCTCCTTGAATATGTCAGATTGAATTCAGAGTAATAATAATACATGTTCTTTTCTTTGACAACATGGAGTTGTGCTTTGGAGCAAGGAAAGGAAACCTGGGTATTCAAAACCAATACACTTATACTACAGGGCAACTACATCATATATTTCCTTTGCCTCTATCTCAGTATCATATGCAAAAATAAATCAGGTTCTGTGGCAGACATGCTGAACTGTAAGTAGTCTTAGTGTTCTGAGGATACCTATAGGACTCCAATGAAATGACCCGCTAAATAGCTGTCATATATGCAGAGAGTGACAGACACGTCAAGCCTGGCAGATTTTCCTTTCTGGAGAAAAAGCAGTACAGTATGGGAGACAGAGGCACAATTTGTAGATGGGGAATTGTACAGTGTTGAATTAACAACTCTTGGTGTTAAGATTCACTTACATTTAATGGATCTGGTTTGTTGCCATTATTTCCATGTGTCATAATAATGCACACAAATTTCCCAAGTAAGCCCACTGCAATTGGTCAGGTGTGTATGACTGACCAAACTGGACTCTGTACAGATAATAATGGTAATTTATAGTTTTAATTTAAATTTTACGTAGTGGCCAAGGTACAATATTTCAGTCTGATGGGATTCTGCTATGTTACTCTGGTTCTTTTATATTTCTAAAATTCCCCAAGTTTGGTGGACTTTGTTCTACCGTGAGCTTTGCCTTTTTCCTGTAGAAAAGAGGTCATGTGATTATACTGCATAGTAGGGGTTTGGGTGGGTGGGTTTTTTGGTTGGTTCATGGGTGATTTCTGTAGGGGAGGAATGCATATGTGGACAAAAGTGATGCATGTATTATAATGATCTCTTTAAAAATAAGAGTCATGCTGACATTAATCATATAGTCATCAGAACTGGGAGGGACAATGATGAAATTATTATTACCTGTTCAGATCCCAGCCTCTTCTTTCTACCATTTCACCTCTTAGAAGAGACTCTTACCGGGGACTGGATGTCTACATTTTTTATCTCTCTGGTCACATGAAAGAGGAATTATATCTGTAGCAAAAGAGACAAAGTTTATATGTATTTCTTTCTGTACCTGCCTGTACCTGGTTTTATTCTGATCAGTTGTATTTTAACCTGATCACATTCTGTAATGAAGTTTCCAACTTCTTTTCCCCTAGTCAGGGTTTAATTAAGAAACAATAGAATAACAAAAGGGCTCTAACAAGATTCAGAGCTGATTAACATACTTTTTTTTTTAGTTTTGACTAAACTAATTCAGATATCTAGGGTCAGCTCTTCCTTTTTTATTGAAGGAAATTACACAAGAGAATGGTGGCCCAGATCTTTAATGTCCTTTTCTGGAAAAGAAAGCATAGTTGAAGTTACTATTGCTGCCTGATATAATTTTCAAGCTTGCACCAATGTTCTTTCCTGAAACAATATGCTTGATGTTTCCCCTGGGTTTTTAGATTGCCATAGGCACTGAAATAAGCCATAGGAGTTAAGACTGCCAGAGACACCAAAACAAGCTCTAGGAAGGCTTATTTGCACATATGTGAACCTCTTTTTAACGCCTGGATTACCTGGTGTAGCTTCTTGTCAAGAATTATCATTCTGGGGAAACTAGGGTTAAAACGATATTTTACTTATTGCAAAACAATATGGATGGAATATACAAGCAGATTCAAAAGTAGATACTTAAAATTCAGGCCTAAAAAAGTGGCCAGTCAGAATTTCATTTGGACATCAATCAAGGAAGGCAATTGAGAACTTTTAGAAGATCTTTGCTCTCCATGGGACCTACGCTGATAACCTTGAATTCCATACAGTATCTCTACAGGATGTACCGGGGTTAAGACATCTTAAACTGTCCTTTGCACTTTCCTTGGTTTCTTTTTTCTTTATTGTAAGTAGTTTCAAACTTCTTCATTTTTGGAGAAAGCACATAGGGTTATTCTTGTACTCCCTTGTCTCTGGGCATACAACATCCATCCAGGAGAAGCAGAGAAGTAGTAAATATTAAAGTCGTGGTTTGGCATTCTGTAAATACAAACCCAGTGATTTTATTCAGAGTTCAGCAACTAACTAGTCAGTGAAACTCCTCACTCCACAGAATATCACATGCTGAGTGATTAAACTACAGAAGATCATTCATTCGAATAAGGAACTATGGTTCTTTCTGGATAGTTTTCTGTTTTTGAGGAAGAAGCAACTCACAGTATTATATGCAACAAGGTGAAGAAAAAACTCAAAGACTTGAGTATGACAGAAACAACTAAATAATGAGAGAGAAGCTGGAAAAAAAACCCTCTATTTCTCAATGCCTGACTTGCTGCTGAATTACATTTTTTTTAACAGAATTGTTTCCTTAACCTCTGACATTGTGGTTAGGTCTGTGGGCTATTACATCAGAAATCAGTTGAAATAAAAGACGAATCCCTTTTCTGACAAATTTCAAAGCATGTGTTTATCAGCTATTATTCAGACTAGTGGCAACAAAAAAAGTAAAGCATAAAATATTCCTGATGTTTCCCTTTTACAGAAAGCTCTGGGAAACAAAACAGCTGGTGAGACCTAGGCTGATAACAAATAACACCAATGTTCACTCTTAAGAATACGCAGAATTAAAATGGAGCAACAAAGAAAATGGAGACCTGGAGTTGAACAAATGAAACAAATTACTTCTCTATATGTAGGTAAAATTCTGAAAAACACAAAAATTATGTAGGACCTGACTTTCAATTTTCGAATTCAATGTAAAAATGTTTAAAGCTTTCTTTTTATGCCACAGTTTAGGCTGCAAATGGTACCTGTAAGTGTAGTAAAAGCTTTGGAAGAGTTGATCAAGGAAGGAAAAGTTAGCATTCACACAAGGAAACTTTGCTGCCTTGGAGATTTCTCCCCACAAATAGCTTTATGTGTATTTCTCTCCCTGCCTGCCAAGGAGATTGACTCCCCATTATGAGATAAACTTCTCACAGAGATGCCTGAAGGCTCCTGCAGAGGGGCCAGGCAGACCATAAAGGGCACAAGAGAAAAGGTATTTGTATGCTTTTCCTGCCCAGTGTCACTAGCACCTTATTTGTTAGTGTTTTTTGACTTCTGGAAATAAACTTTTTCCTAGTACCTTAGCTACAGCTTGATATCTGCGGTACTTGTGTGCATTTTTCCTCAAAGTACCTAAGTCACCTCAAAACTTCGAAACTGTAGTTAGATACTTCTGAAGACCCTCTTTTGACTAAAAGAGCATTGCACAAACAACATGATTAAGCCTTTTCCATTCACCTTGCAGGCCAAACAGAACAAGGTATGCAAGTTTGTATGGGAAAACTGGCTGATGGGTAAAGGGAAGTTTCCTGTCCAGTTTCTGTTCCTCGATCTTTGTAATAGATAAGGTATTTGACAGGTGAACGTAAGCCCCCCATCTTTTTAACTCTGATTTAGCCCTTTCTCTGCAAGAATTTCTTTATTTAGTACTGACTGGTTTTTGTACTTTTGAATCTAATGTTTCATAGCTCTATAGATTAATGTCACCCCGTATGATTGCAACACCTTTGACTTTTTTGTCAGTAGAAGAAACAAAATTTGAATTGCCGGTGGTACTGAACTTCCAAGAACCCCCACAAGAACCACTGGTCCGCATGAAACTACAAGCAACTGTGTGAGTTATAGCCACTCACATGGATATCTGATGGCAACAGCTCAGTTCAAACTTGTCCATTAAGTTCCTGTAATGTGAAATGTTTGAGCCCAATCAAAAGGAGTCAGAGGAACATACTCTGTAAGATTTAATGTCTTAGTTCTTCATCTTAACCCTGAGCAGACAAAACAGTAACCAATGTCACTGACATCAGGAGCTGGGGTGCTATTTGTCATACACCACAGATGCAGTATTCCCATTTTATGCAAGTTTTGCGCTTTCTTTAGGACTTACTTGGATCCTGTATGTTTCACATATTTTATTAGCTACGTGACACTTCATATCTTCTTCATATATGTTGTTCCCATCATGGGCCAGCTCTCCTAGCCTAATTCACAGCAAAGCCATGAATGTCTTCTTGTTTTTCATAAAAAGAATCACATGGAATAGAGATTAAAATGTGGAATGTAGATCAAAATACGATTATACTCTAAAACACATGGAAAAGTAGAAACAATTCTGTTGAATTAGCAATTTTTCTGTTAGACTTAATTTCAAGTTCACTTACAAGTGAACTCAATTTCAGTCCAAGTTTGGGTTTAAGATTAATCTATTGGATTTAGTGCCACAAGAAGAAAGGAAGTGGCTTTAAAGTCTTGCAAAGGAATTAATACTATGCATATTTCATTGCATAAGGGTATATGGTTTATCTCTTCTGTGTAATTATTAGGGCTATACTTGGCATAAAATCCATTTCTTGCACAAGTTCGAAACAGGCTTGGTTAACTGCTGGGGTTTTTTCAGCTAAGAGCAGAAGCCTAATTACAGACACACCACACTATAAGAAGTGGTTCTCATGATATCTCTTTGCAAGCAAAAGGAAATGAGCACTGGAAAACTCATAAGAAAGTCTGATCATGTAACATTCCCAGCCTGATTTCCAGACCAAAGAGGTTTGGGCAAGTTTTGGTTAAGCAAACTAATTTTTGGATGCTTATCTGAACTGAACAGTCTGAATTTTTTGAGGTTCAATGTTGGTTGCTCTCCATTTGAAGAGCTATTGGCACTTCTATAATATAAAATAATCAACAAAAGACTTTCATTCAAAACACTTCCAGCTGATTCTGTGGTGTTTCTAGTGTATGTTCATAAAACTGGAATGTTGAAACAAGCTGTCTTCTGGCATAAAAAATAAAAACAAAGATGGCAATAGATTCCTCAGACAAAAACTGGTCTAATTTTTCAAGAATACCTTCGCTTAAACAGTGGTAAAGGGCAGATCTCTATCTCAAATGCTACAATATCTGCTGCAAAAGGCTGCTTGGGATTTCATGGTTTCTTTTCCCAGTTGAAGACGTTGTCATGGGTGTTACTAGGAAGAAGGTAGAGGAACACAAATGAATTGTATAGCTGTTTCTGCCCTGGGTCCTTCTATCAATTGCCTCAGTTTAGACAGAAAAAAAGTAGCTTTTTGTCTTTGTTTTTTGTCTGTTGGTTTGTGGTTTTTTTTAATGGGATCCCATGGTATATCTGACTAAAGCACTAAATGTGCTAACATAACATGCTGTTTTCCTGCAATGGATGAAAATATAATACCATCTCTAGAACACACGGCCTAAGAAGAAAGGCCCAAGAAAGAACGGGTTGCATAAAATTGTGCTTTTCTTACCCGATGTCTAAGTTTTTGAGCACGTTAAAGCCTCATGTAGCATTTTAGATCAGTTTCAAATGTGAAACGTCTAAGCCTTCATCTCATGTTAAAAAATCAGCTATGATCTTACTGTTCACTATTTCAAAATATTTTCCATCAGCTCTCTCATTATTGTCTTTATTAATTCCCATTTCAAAATTCCAGCTCTTAGGACTATCAGTCTGAACATTTGTATTATATCCTATTGGACTTTTTCTAGTTCTCCCAGAAACCTTGGTAAGACCATCACCAAATCCAACCAAACTAACCTAAGGCTCACCATAACCCAGAGAACACAGCCAAGGCACATAAATGACAGAGTTTGATGTCTGTTCCATGGTACACTGAGCAAAGGTTCATTAATGAGGTGTTCATGATAAACAATATTTTGGGTGTTGAGGTTTTATGTTTGTTTGTTTTTTCCTTCTGTGTATCTCCCAATTTAAAAATATACAAGTCCACGGAACACCAACAGTTCCTTGTAGTTTATCTGGCTGGACCTCACATTAAACTGTAACTGTCTGATTACTTTTTGTTTCTTTTTTCTTCCCATCCATATTGTATAATATTAAATCTTTCCCATTTTAGTTTTCTTCCCTAGCTTCTTGTCTGTCCTAGTTCCTCCTCTTAGTTTCAACTTCACACTACAAAAACTTGCAGTACTATGACTAACTGAGGAGAGAACGAGTCATAAATTAGTCACTAGCAAGACAAGCATCTTAGTAGGCCCATAATGACTTAAAACATTAGACTGGTTTCTGGCCCAAGGTCAAGCTCCTAGAGGTCCTTGGGTACACAGATTTAAAAGAGAACAAATTAAAATTATTGTCTCAACTGTCTACCTGTAGAGAGTCTGGTTACACAGCATTCTAATGAGCCACCAGCAAAGGGAGCCAAGCATCTACTCATGAAAAATTCATCTTTTCTACTTTTTGTCATGCCAGGAGGTAAACAGAGTATTAGGAATTTTCTTTTTTAATCTTTGTGACCCAAGACATAAATTGCAGTACATTACTTCTGCTTTTACTTAGAACAAAACAGATTTTGTTACTTAAAAAAGCTCAGAACTCTTCAACCAAAAACACCTCATTGTATATCACTCCAGACAAGCATGAAAACAAAGCTAATAAAGCAAAAAAAACCAGTTCCTTGCTTAATGAACTGTACACAAACAGGCTCATGTGTCTGACTAGCTCATGGCACTAGTCACATTGATACACACCACATGCTAGAGCAGAAAGTCTAGGGCTGCTAATTCCCCACCATCCTTCCAGTGAGAGTACAGCTTTTAGTAGCTGTTAGTGGACACGAAGTTGGTGTAATCTCTGCAAGCTCCAAGGAAGGCTGTTCACAGGCAGGCCCTGCTCAGTGAAGTACACAGCTCAGTGTTGGTATGCTAGGGAGCAGAACTAGGTTTCCATTGCCTCCACCCCCAGCTCAATCCAAATCTTGAAACTGTGTTATTTGGGGATACTTGTGAAGGCAAAAAATGGAAGTAAAGGTGAGGGAGGAATGCACAGCCTGGGTGATCAGATTCCCTGCTCAAGGACTCAGCTTTCTTCTTGACCAAGGCACACATGCCTCACACTCACAGCTGGTTTCTCAAGAGAAAATACCAGTTGTGTCAACTGACTGCTAATTTTGGTGGGAGCAGCAAGCACAAGGGGTCATTTAAAACCGAGAGTGAACACTTTTGTAGGTTATTATTAGTGGCTGCAAGATGGAAATGTGATTCTCTGACAAATAGCAATTTTCTGACTTGGACTCTCTTTAAGAAGGCTATTCCTGAGCTCTACCATCAGCCACTCTTCAAGACAGCACAGATGAAAGAGAGAAGGGGATTTCTCAGGGAATGTTAGTATAATGAAAAAAGAAAACTAAAAAGATACCAGTTCCTGCAGTATTTTGTCTTAAATGCAAAGGCACAGGCTGCCCAGCCTCACCTCCCTATCAGGAAACAGACTCTCTTTCTCAGTTTAAGTACTCCCACTCCTTATGTTCACTGATTGATTTTGTTTTGTTTGACTTGACAAGACCAGGTTGGACACATCTGAATTATCTGTATGTTGCTGACTGGATCAGCTGCAGATCCTTTAGTATGCTTGTCATTTAGTCTTATAAATTACATTAATGAGGGCTGTAAATCTTAGCTCTCTGAGGACATAGCTGTACAATAAAAACCAATTCATATCTTTAAAAAGCAAAGATGTCCCTAGAAGGCAGGCTGTTCTTTAAAGGTGATGCATTTTCTTTTGGAATTTGCCTTGGATTTCTGCTGCTTAGTTTTCTAAATGTAAGTTACCTTCTTTAAAGAAAAAAAACAAAACAACAAGGCAAATTTGTCTAAATTCTTTCAGAAGAATGGAAGGAAAGCTAATCTCACATGGATCTGTGAAGTTTTGTATGGATAGAAATTTATGACCAAATGTTTTGCAAATTTGTTTTAAGAGTGAATCTGAAACTTTTTCCTGGTATATTTAACCATAGATTTAATCAATTAAAATAATACTAGTTACTAAGAAATAAAATAATCTATATATTCTGTTTATGCCTAAATTAAAAAAAATGAAAGAAAAAGAGATTGCCAATAATTCAATGAATAGAACCACTAAATTATTAACAGAAAGAACGATGTTTAAAATTCAAGTACTCTGTCTTTCAGTATTGTAAGAAGCACAAGATAGATTCAAGTACATTCCAAAAATTAGCTTCCACTGATGTCAGTCTTTTCAGAGGCATAGAAGGGTTGTTGACAAATTATATAATGCTCTCAACCTTTGCATATTCTCTTTACAAAGCATTTAGCATTCAATTAAAGGTATTAAATGTGGGAGTCATATATTAAAAAGGGCAGGTTCTAGTTTATACTGAGGAGCCTAGCATAAAAAAGTTAATAATATGATCTCAGATGGAAGAAATTTTGAAGACATCTGTCAATTGACTTAGTTTAGATAAGACCACTCCCTCCCTCTCTCTCTCTTTCTCTCTCTATATATAGAGAGAGAGAGATATCACTCCCACAAAGCATTATGCATATTTTTATTTTAACAGATTTATCAGCTAAAAAAATAATTTAATAATATAAACAGCACGTTAAAAGATGCATTATAAGCCAAACTAATTTCTAGCAATATTAGAATTCTCTCCCTTCCTCATATTTCTGATTCTCCTTAACATAAACACATTGAATGGCCTTTTTCATTAGCTTGTTTTTTGATAGAGCTTTTTAGCTTGCTCTCAAGGACTAGAGTATGGCTAATGCACATGCATTCATTGGTTTGACAGGGCCACAAGCATTTCACAAAGCCCAAGCTACTTTTGAGTATGCAGGATTAATTCACATATGGAATGACACTGTCATTCATTGCCCAAGTCTAACTTGTTAAACTCAAACATAGTTTCTCTTCCTTTCTTTTTTCTATTTTGCATCTGATCTGCAGGTTTACTCCTTAAGTGAATATATCAGACATCCTCTTCCACCTCCAGCACATTTTTATGAACGTCTCCAAAGAAAAGTCAACAGTTACAAAAATTCTTCCACTTTCTGCACTTCTGTGTAATACTAATAACCAGGCACTTTCCACAAGCTCTGCAAAGGTCCTGTTAACACTCTTCATTGTCTGCACCAGTCTCAGTCCATTAATCACATGGACATTGCTGAGTAGTCAATGTCCAGGGAATAATGGATATGCCAGAATTTCTCTAGCATCAAGCAATTAGTAAGTTCCTAAGTAAAATTCCTGTCTATTCTGAGAATTACTCATTTCCTAAGAACCTTCCAACTCCCTTAGAAAAGAAGCCCAAAAATGATTTTGGGATGTCTGATCATAATATTTCCACACAGAAGAATTATTCTCAAAATGCTTCAACTTGAAATTGTGGTACAATTTTTACCTTGTTGGTTTTCAGAAAGTCCTCTGTGAAGATGAGCAAGAGGAAGACAACTGACCAGCTACAAGACTAACAAGATTACTACATATTAGAATATCTCTTTCTTCAAAGAATATGACATTACACCAAAGATACAGACTCTACTAGTCCAGTATTCCAGGTAATTTGAGTTCTGACAATTTCCTTGGAGAAATTCAGTTTTATCTTGGCCCTTAATTATCTCATACAGATGCTTCAGCGTTCAGCACTTTGATGACACCAGTTAGCTTTCTGGAGGTGTCTCTTGCAATCTCAAACCATGTGATTTACATGCAAACACATCACTGGATTATCAAAAGCTAGTTGGTGACTGTGTACAGTTCAGATAATTGGATGCACAGGTCCAGGGCACAATGTCACAGAAGAAATTCAGATATGGGTCCAATCCTTTTTCTCCATCAGCCCTTGCTGACCTTAATAGTGCATCTTGATACCAGTGGAAAAGACCCAAAATATTTCAACTACCATCATCTCTTAGGATTCACACAGTTAGTGATTCTAATAATACATTTTTTGCTGTAATAAAGACATTCCACTCAATCTCTATCCTATATGTTTTGCTAAAAGGTCTATACAGACAAATATCTAAAAGTGGCTGAATCCTTTTTTTAATCAATCCAGCTTTCTACCCCTGCTGGAAACCACTTAAAGATGAGGGAAGGGTGGAAAGAGTGACAAAGATAAGAAAGAGAGCAAGTCCACCTCATTTCAGTGCCAAGAAACTGATAGATTTCTCAGTTGCTCACAGCACTGTAGCCTCAAATATGTTTCAGAAATGGCCATGCCTTGTAAAAATTAGTAGCTATAAAGGATGGCATCAAATTGTGCTCAGCAGATGTTGCCACAAGTCTTGTTGACATATTTAAGTGCTTCTTCCAAATGGGATACACTGGCTGTGCAATTACCCTTCACAAGTCCTTTGTCTTTTAAGTATTAGTCTTTCATCTAATCTGTAACCTGAATTAAGTGACTGCCTAGAAAGTTCTTTTTCCAAAGCCATAACACTTTGGCTTTCCTCAATAATGTACAACAGGTATGTTCAACATTAACATTTTGTGGCCTCTTCAATGACACTGAAGCTTGGATATTTGGGCTCCATGCAAAATTTTGACAACATCCAGAACTGAAAAATCAGTGGGAATTTAGTCAGCTCCCAGAAGGATATGTTACAAATTATGGCCCAAGATTATTACACTAGATTGCCATTTTGAAGGATACCACTTAAATTAAATTAATGAAAAATGTCCTCTGACTGAAAGCACTCTGCTCTGTCCTCTTTCTTCACTGCTTATCACAAATAGGATCTTTACCACAGATAAGAAAGGTATGCTTCAACACTGTCATGTATCTTAGAAATGTTGTAAACTACATAAAAAAAATTAAAAAATCACCAGAGCCACGTTCACACAAGCAATAATACTGAAGTATGACTAAAATTGTAGAAGTGCTATTTCTGAGGAAATTGCAGTACAGATAAAACAATGCTGCCAAATTGCACTAGTAGCCTATTTGCCTCAGGTTTTTACCACATTCAGTTATTAACCTGGCTCATTTAATACCAAACAACGTCCTAAAGCTGGACCTAAACAACGAGAAGTGAAATTTTACTGGGAACAGAGCTGCAAGATTTCACTTCATTTAAAAATTACTATTATTATTATTTTTATTCTTTAACAAACACCTATAAAACAGTTGGATGAAATATGCTTCTGGCCATGAGGGCAAGTTAACTAATTTCCTGGAATTACAGTAAAACCACTTATCTCATCTACCACCTATCATTATCAATTACTGTGTTACAAATCCTGGAACAAACAAAAGGCCAGGAATGTGGAAAACCAGGTTATAGGGCTCCTCAGACATTTTGTTGTGGCCTTTTCATTAAGTCCAAGTATAATTACAGGTATTAGGAACAAAGACAGTTCTGGTAAATCTGATCAATGAAATTACATAATTAAGTCGTCCATTGTAATTTGTGATGGCATCATCCAAGAAGCAGAGATCAAAATATGTACCTTAGAGCAAAGTGCCTACCCTAGGCATCTGACTGGGACACTGAATGTCACTTCTACCATACATGTCAGTAGAATTTATTACCTACAGAGTATAGAAAAGATCAAAGCTCTATCCTTGCCTGGATGCTACGGCAAAACTAATTTTTACCATAATTATAAATCCTCAACATTTAATCTTGTAGCCATCCAACCTGTAAGAATCCTAACTTTGTCACTGTGATCATCTACCAGAAAGGATACAGCTTATGGAGCCAAGCTCACATTTTTTATTCAATTCTGCAAATAAAAACCTGACAACCGATATTAGGAATGATGATTGAATGAGGACTGAGTTAAAATTTTGGACTCTGGGCCAACATCAATATTTTTAATGGTAGGTTAATTTCATCTCTGGTGTAATTCTACCTATCTCAGTTGACAATTGGTCCTGTTTCAAATTGCACCATTTACTTTAAAATTTAAGTGGTTCTGCTTTTGAAAAATATACATAAATCAACTAATAAATTCATCCTGAAAACTAAGAATATTTGAAAAGGAATGGAACCCTATCTGTAACTCTAAGTTTCCCAGATGTAATCCATAACTTCGCTGTATCACATATAAATCACCAAAAAGTTGTGTGTGATTTAACACAACTGAAAACATGCAAGAACCAAAACATGCACGTGGATAAAACATTTTATGATTTATTAAAATGTGACTGGTTCTTCAAATTCATAGTTACAATAGGTCCCTAATACAAAACAGTTTATTCCATCACATTTGTATATTCATACCCATAAAACAGATCTGCCTAAATTGCACTAAGTTTTTATAGCTTAATGAACAAATGTATGCACAGAAACATCCACACCTTTACAGAAATACAGAAATTCATGAGAAAAATCAGGTTAGGTTAGATCCAAGAGAAAATAGGCCTGACAAAGCCTACACTGAGATTTATGTATTTCCACAGAACACATTAAAAAAATCCAGAGATATCTGTGCTTATTTTGACTTCTTGCCCAGTCTGAGGGTTTGTTATACAGCTAAAAGTTGAACTGAAATATTAGAAACCTCTGTGAACTTAGACTGTTTTCAGCAAGGCAGAATTTGGGGCTTAGGCTCATTAAGAAATGTCAATCTGAAGCTACAGTCCATCTTAAGAAAACTGTCTGCTTTGAGCTTTAACTGGCCTCCCCTAAAAGAAGTATCCTGGATATACAAATTCAGAAAAAATAAAACAACTTCTATAATCGAGATTATTTGAAAGACCAAAACACACATTATCCTCTTTTTAAAAATGAACAAATTAATTTGCAGGAAAAAAAAAAAAACAACAAAATGTGGTGGTGGGAGGTCTGTCTTACACATGCTTTATAAAATCCCTTCATGATATAGCAAACACATATCTAAGGTTGTTTTACCCAGTCATAAAGCTTGGTAAAATATCTTAGGGGAGAAGCTCAGGTCCACAAGGCACTGAAAAAATAATTCAATGACCTACTTTGACAATTTTTTTTCCTTTGTCATGCTTTAGACTGAATAAAATGAGGCTTTTTTCCCATGTCAGTCTTTTTAATTTTCTTCTGGTTTTTGTTTGTTTGTTCTTTCAATGATGAGGAATTCATCAAGGGACAGATGAATTAATCTCCAATACCATATGCGTACATGTGAGTACTTCAGTATGTTCAAGAAAACAAGGCTTCCATAACTACTGTATTGATAAAGGCACTTTTTTTCCCTATAGTTGTAAAAGGACACTGTTAATGCTCTCTTTCATAAGTCCTGAAGGCTCTGCTCAGGACACTGAAATTCCCATCTGTACAATGCATGCTTTCATCTCTGATCATCAACACATGTTGAATACGTTTCGGAAGGTCTGTTCTAAAGCTATGGCCATGGGACATCATGTGACCACTGAATCATTTTCTTCCAGCTGAGAGTACATTTTATCTTGCCAAACATTTTCATAGTTTGTGCAAACAGTTCCTGAAGTCTGATTCAGCTGCTCATGATGCGGCTGTCTGCTTGTCTGAGTGCAGGGGAAGGTTTAGGATTTCATACTCCTCTCCACACATTGACTTTTAATCCTCTAAAATGTTTCCTGAGTGTTGAACATATGCCTGTTTGATTATTCCTGGCAAATGGCATTTAGGAACAGTTTGTTGATTAATTCTAAGCCATGCTATGATGGTCTTCAAAGAACACCTTAATAATTTTAAGTAAGCCTTGAGGAAAATAACTTTTTTCCTTCCAAAATACATTCTGTGGCAGCATTTTTTATATTAATGAAAATAGTATTTTCATGCTGTATTAGGAGAGCTTTAGGAGCTATGTAATGTTCTTATCTACACCATATTTAATAGGATTTATTGCATACACCCTCCACCTAACGAGGTCAAATACACACAGCAAAGTCTGTCAACCAAATAAAGTAAGTCAGGCAGCTGCAAACTTGAAGAGCTGAATCAGTGGAACCAAAAAAATCTAGTAACAAACTATAGTTACCCCTAAAAGTACACTGGATTCTTTTTAGTGCCAGATCAGTGCACATACAATATGTTTAATCTATCAAAGCACTGATAACCAGAGAATTAATTTAATAGTAAGCACTGTCATCCAAATACTGACCTCACTCAACCTCTGTTTTTCATACCAGTAGGTCAGAATCCTACTCACCTCTTGGAAAGTAGAGTAATTATACCACTGTGAAACAAACTGGCAAGAATCAGAAGGTATAGGCACATTAAAAACTCTTTCAGAGTCAAAGTACTTTAGTTTTCATCTTATTTTGACTTCCTTTTCCTTGAGGTTAACTTTACATGTGAGTTACTGAGAACTGTCTCATGTAAACTGTTCAGTATTATCAGTACCACAGCTGAGCCTAGACATACACAAAGCTTTCCTAAAACTGTAAACTCTTAAAATTCTTCTAGGCATGAGACACAGAATGTCTACTAAGTGAGCCAGCCCATTTCCCAATCTCATTTATATGCTGTATTTTTCTGTTCTTCATTCAATCCTGTTTTAAACTCTCTCAAGTGACATGGCTTCCTCTATTTCCTGCAAGAGACAATTCCATACTCCAATAGATCTTGCTCTAACAGGCAAATGTTTCCCCTGATATTCTGCATAATTCTTCCTTTTTTAATTTAATCCTATAAATGTCAGTTATACTCCCTTTCCCTTAATTTGTATCATTGTTTTTCAAAAGGAAACATAACAAAAGTCTTAATCAAAAGGAAGCTTGGGTTATGTAAACAGTAAAAATTCATGTTAGAAAGAAAATTTACCTTACTTCTATGAACTAGGGAATTAATTTGATGAAAAGCAATACAGGACCATAGCTCATGCTGTGTTGTGGTCAAACAGAGCTTCAGCAATAAAGTTGCAAGACCTTCACTGTTTCCACTACCTATTATTCAGGTAGGCTATAAATCTGGTAAACTTTTTCCACTGGCCAACCTTACTTACTAATCAAGTTTAATTAGCAATTTATGTAAGGGCTCAGTTCCAAGGTCTTTGAAGTCAGTGGGATTCTTTCCATTAGTTTCAGTGGGATCTCAATGACGCCTGCATATACACGAAAACAACACTGCATTTAATAGTATGTTAACAGCATGAAAGTAAACAATGTGAGAATATCAAGAAAATACTTTTTAAAAAATATATTTTACTTCTGTGAGTGGTTTTGATGAAACCACCTGCATCCTATATTTTTAGGGCAAGAATTTTTTTCAAGCCCTTCCAATTTTCACTTTAAAATTATTTCAACTGTAGCAGCATGCCAAGTATTAATTTCTTTTACAAAGATTTCATTTTCCATATGGTTTCAGTAACAAAAAGCTTTAACTTATTTGCAGTAGTTATAAAAGCAGTAACTGAGTACCTCTCCTCAATGTTGCTAGACCAATTTAAGATAAAGTTTCACAGTGCATGTATTACCACTTTCTTTCTTTCTTCCTTTATAGTTATCTGGTCAGTTGAATTTCATAGAACAAATTTTCCTATGGGGGTGTAGAGGAAAGTGCTAATAGCAGCTGTTTTCTACCTCTCTTGCATGAAGTTCAGAGATGTTAAAGACACTCCAGCATATGCTCTCAACCACCCCTGCCCTCTGCTTCTCAAAGAGAGTGAGACTTGGTATTCTGAATGGTGGTCAGTTTTCATCCAAGCAAAACAGGGTGATGTATTGGCAATGAGATAACATCTCACAGCTTTTCTCAGTGATGTATACCAAACATTCTAAGCAGGGCATGAATGCATTTACACCAGTACCTAACATATGGACTTCATCTCTTTCCCTCTCCTAGGCACTCTCTCCCCGTAGCTATGTGCAGGCAAAACTCCCATGTTCGTGCTAAATCGTTGCTGGTCCAGTTAAGTAAACAAAGTAGAGATAATGTTGCTTTTCTTTCCAGCCAGAAATGCTGGTTTTCTGCTTAAATGCATACCTTTGACGGTGGTTCACTGGCAAAACTTGCCTTAGGTAAAAGAAACATAATTATGCAATTTTCAGCTGAAATATTTTTTTCCCTTAAAGAGAAAGGGAAACAGATCTAACCCAATCTCCCAAGGAAAGTCCACTTGTGAAATTAGAACTGTTTTATTGATCTAAGCTCATTTTATTAAAAAAAAAAAATTGACTAGGGTGTACATAAAGCTAGGAAGCAGCAAGCTAGTGGAGCCCTGTGGCCTGCATGGGCTCCAGGCTGGGCCAGCAGGTCAAATGTTTTTGGAATAAAGTACATTACATTCACAAATTGCATATATAGAATGGTTAGAGGGTATGTGTGTGTGTGTGTGTATATATATGAAGATACAGATCTAAACACAAAGTGCAAACAGTCTGTTATTTTTACATTTCCATATTCCAAGGTTAAAGAGGGCAGTGCTGTCCCCTTATCACTCTGTCAATCTCAGAAGTCAGTTTCACAGACTTGAAAGGAGTGAAGCTGAAAGGCTTGCCTTGTCATATTTAATGAGACTTCACTGCCATGAAAGTACACTGCCACAGCCTAAAAATCTAGATACAAAAAAAAGGCTATATTCACTGCAAAAAATGTTCTTTTTACATATCACAATTCTGATGCTGGATCACAGAGGTGATGATGCAGTTCAATCCACAGTAGTGACACATGGCTTATTAGTACAACTATTAGTTAACAGATAAAATTCAAGACATTGTATTTCTCACAATTAAGGGGTCCATGTTGTTTTATTGTCAATGAAAATGAGCTGTTTTCACCTCATCCCATTACCTAGCACGCAGAACATCAGAACTTCACCCAGCAAGCAGCTGGGAAACAGATTCTTGCCTGAAGATCCTACAAACGTACATGCACAATATGGAAGAGACTAACAAAACTTTCTAATTTTCCCCAGTCATGCCTTTTCTGATCTTTTCTATGCTTGAGAAAGCTCTGAAGCAGTCTTTTATGGCTCAGCGCTTCCTCCACTGGGCAGCAATTATTATCACTGCTTAGGAAATCCACTTTCCTACACTGTTATGGAAAAAAAAAAGGCAGTTTATTTGTGTTTCTCATCAGACTTGAGCATGGAGTTCTTTGTGTTTCAAAAGCAGGGAAGGAAAGCTCTGTGTTGTTATTTTAGCACTCAACTATGTTTGCCAGAGTAAAAGGCTCAGATGGAGCAGAGATTTCCCTCCACTGGAGGAATGATTTCCCTAGTGTTTGCGGTGATACTGTTTCTGAGAGAAGAGGTAGGTATGGAGCTGAGGTTAGTTTAAGTATGTGCTGATCCACCACAGGTGAGCCACTGCTCATTAAGAAACTGACTCCTGCCCTCTGCTATCAGAGACTTCTGCTGCCAGATATCAGTGAAGATTTACCTCCATCATTTAAAAATGAAGCACAACCCAAAAGCTGAACACTACTTTCACTTCACATTGCTAAGGGTTCCCAGTTAAAAATGTTCCAAAACTGAAAAGTTGGGATGTTTCTCTGCAGCAGTTTTATAAGCCTCTTAAGTTCTTGTGTGGATTAGAACAACCTCATTTAAGCCACAGGGTATCTTCAATGACATCAGTAAATTTGGCTCAATATCCTCCAATAGATGGGCAATTTGTTTTCATAATAAACAATACCACAAATCACAAGAAAAGCAACATAGCTGCCAAAATGCCTTCCAGCCCTTATAAAAAAAACAAAAAACACCCAACACACTCTGCTACAATCAAAGGATTTTGTTTTCATTTTGAAGTAAAATATTGCATTCTCTAGGAGGATTTCTGATTCCATCAAACAGCCTTTTGGCATTTAGGACAGTAGAGACTACCCTGTAGTGTAAGGTTGCATAAAACCACTTTGGAACAGGAGGAAAAACTACAAGGAAGATTTCAAGCAAAACTGAATGAGAAAACTAAGAGAAATATTTAATTCCCTTTATAAAGGATTGACACTATTAAAACTACTTACGTACATTTCTCTGAGTTACTATTTTAGTTTCTTAGCACCTCTGTGGAGGAAGGAAAAATATTTCCTTTCCTGAATAAGCATTAAATATATAACAAATTTATGATGAAT
This sequence comes from Campylorhamphus procurvoides, assembly GCA_013396655.1. Lineage (NCBI taxonomy): Eukaryota > Metazoa > Chordata > Aves > Passeriformes > Dendrocolaptidae > Campylorhamphus > Campylorhamphus procurvoides. Next base: position 3,878,048 of record WBMV01003664.1, on the reverse strand, counting down.
ACAGCAGGCAAACTAGATAATGAATAGAAAACATGGTTGTGTAAAGGAAAGTATGAGTATTTCCTAGGTGGGGAAGCTCATGTACCTTGAAAACACCTCAGACAGATGTAGTTTAATGGTGAGGTATTCATTCTATATTCAAAGTAAATAGCACCCATAAGCAGCTGCTATTCACCAAATATAGAAGGACTGGATTTGGATGCATTTCCATTACATTTCCTTAGTCTCTGACCTACTCGCTTCTTGAGCAAATAAAAGGGAACAGAGTATGCACTGTATTGAAAAGTACAATTTGCTTTTCAAAAAGATATCTGAATGCTAGCAGTGCCATGCCCCCAAAATATCTCCCAGTTAGGTTTTGTGAGAGAACTAGCAGAATTAATTATGAATTTGAACTTTGCGACTGAAACCCAGAAAATAGCATAGTACATACATGTATTTTTAACTACCAAGGCTATATCATTTTACTTATAGGTTTTATTTCCATGGGCCTGCTTTGTTCTGAGATTTCATTAAAAAAACCCTCAAGGACAATCAAGATAAAAAATATACTGAGACAGTACCCTTCTGAAATAAACAGCATGTATTGGCCTACTGTCACATCATCACATTTTAAATATGTTTCAGATTATGTAAAAAACACAAACGAGCCTTTCGAACCTGGATCAGAAATCAGTTTGAGAGTTTTGAGTATGGCAGAAGTGCCTGATGCTTTCTTGGTTTAAGAATAACTTCTCTCCCGTGTTCTAATACTGCCCTTTCCTGGCTCTTAACAACCCACAGGCTCTTGTTACTATGGTGCAGGATGTCCTGTCTGTGGTTTCAGAGGAATGTGGGAAGGACATATTCCAATGTGTCTGTGATGCTCAGGACAACTTTCTTTGAACTGAGACCTGGGCTGTCATTGTAGGCAGCTAATATGTTTCAGGGTTTTTCCTCTAAAATTTACTCAGCATGCCATGGTTTAGCTTTAGTTTTTTTTTTTTTTTTTTCTCCATCAGAGAAGCCATGAAGCTGAAAATATGAAAATATAATCTGAACACATATGTTCTTTTGTTTCTGCCCTAACAATCACATCCCTGCCAGTCAAGGGAAGACAGCAATGAAATCTGTTAAAGAAAATTGAGTTCTGATTTCAGACTTGACTAGAATTTGAGCCACTGCATTAGTGAGGAGGCAGAAGGAGGTTGCTTCTTTTGGAATGGAAAACAAAAGCAGCAAATGCCTGTCAAAGGGACAGAAGGGAGAGATGTTATTTGAAAACTAACAAGGTTAATATGCATATTAGAGGAAATTAAATGACACTTACTGCACCCAAAATAATTACTTCAGTGTCACGAGAAGGTACTCAAGTTAGATTTAAACTAGAAAACTTTGTTCAGTGAAGATAATTCCTAGCAGTACAGTGCATCACACATATATTTTCTCTGGTTTTTTTTTTATTTCCCTAATGCCCCACTCAGACAGATCTGCCCTGTGCCATTCAAAGGGATCTGATCCAAACTTGTCTAGGTTGCAGTGCAGTTGCCTGTGTATCCAATATGGTATGTCATAACATGGAAATCACTGCAGAATTTGTTTTCTTTCAGAAAATAAAATCTTTCTTGAAGCATAAATCTACCTAGTAAATTCAATTAATCCAGTAATTCATTTATTATACATAAAAGGAAAAATGTGTTTTTAAGTAAAGCAGACATGCAAAGGAAGTGAGAACTGCAGGACTGCATATCATAGACTGCAAAGGGGTACTATTTATAGCCTACTTTGAGATAAAAAATATCAATTAATTAAGAGTGAGAAGAAGCTAGCACATCCTTAATACAAGCAAAATGTTCACCCAAGGAAACAGGATAGACATAAGGGGGTTCCTTTGGAGCTATTAGCTGTTTGAATTGATTATTAAGAGACTAGAGGTATGCTATCACTGCAGATGTGTTTTCAATCACTAAACTCTCACTGACCTCAAAAATGGCAAGATATAGCTCTAAGAGATAAGAGAAAATAAGACTTGGCCATAATTCACACTGAAGTAAGGTTTTTTCAGTGTTTTCATCAGGACATAAAGAAATACATGAAATACTTGGCTGTTTTTGCCTGTCAGGGCGATATAAATGAAACTGGTCACTAAATGCCAAATACATTACCCTAAAGTGTACTGGATTAATTTGAATAATTGATTGATGCAGCCACTTTTTTCACTTTTCAGTCTGTTTGATATTGCCATTCATTTTTATACTGGACAACATCAGCTGAATTTTAAAACCAGCATGGGGTGAAGTGAGGTAAAAGATACCCCCTGGTTGTTCTTTCCATACTCCTCCATTCAAAATAACAATAACAGTACTTTACACAATGGAACATTTCTGGAAAAAGCAAGTAAGAAAAGCCTGGCTGGAGTTTACAAAACCACAGAGGGAATTTAGCTCATTCTATGATCATAGAATTATACAATCAACTGGGTTGGAACAGACCTCCAAGATCAAGTCCAACCCTTGATCCAACATCACTGTGATTACTAGATCGTGGCACCAAGTGCCACATCTAGTCTCATCTTAAAAACCTCCAGGGACCATGAATCCACCACCTGTCTGGGCAGGCTATTCCAATGCCCAATTACTCTCTCTGTAAAAAATTTCTAAGATGCGACCTAAACCTCCTCTGGCAGAGCTTAAGCCCATGCTCTCTTGTTATATTGTTGGTTGCTGGGGAGAAGAGACCAACCCTCACCTGGCTACAACCTCCTTTCAGGTAGTTGTAGAGAGTGATGAGATCACCCCTGAGCCTCCTCTTCTCCAGACTAAACACCCCCAGCTCCCTCAGCCACTCCTCACAGGACTTGTGCTCCAATCCCTTCACCAGCCTCATTGCTCTTCTCCGGACCTGCTCCAGCACCTCAATATCTTCCCAGAACTGAACACAATACTCAAGTTGTGGCCTCACCAGTACTGAGTACAGGGGAAGGATCACTTACTTCATCCTGCTGATCACACTATTCTTGATACAGGCCAGGATGCCATTGGCCTTCTTGGCCACCTGGACACACAGCTGGCTTCATATTCAGCCTCCTGTCAATCCAAATCCCCAGGTCCCTTCCTGCCTGGCTGCTCTCCAGCCACTCTGTTCCCAGCCTGTAGCTCTGCAGGGGGTTGTTGTGGCCAAAGTGCAGGACCCGGCACTTGGCCTTGTCGAACCTCATCCTGTTGGATTCAGCTCACCTTTCCAGTCTATCCAGATCCCTCTGCAAAGCCCTCCAGCCTTCCAGGAGGTCAACATTCCCCCCCAGCTTGGTGTGATCCGCAAATTTGCTAATGATGGACTCAATGCGCTGATCAATAAAGATGCTAAACAGAACTTGGCCCAACACTGACCCCTGGGGGACACCACTGGTGACCAGATGCCAACTGGATGCAGCACCATTCACCACCACTCTCAGTGCCCAGCCATCCAGCCAGTTCTTAACCCAGCAGAGAATGCACCTGTCCAAGCCATGTGCTGCCAGAAGTATGTTATGAGAGACAGTATCAAAGGCTTTGCTGAAGTCCAGATAGACTACATCCACAGCCTTCCCCTCATCCACCAGGCAGGTTACCTCATCATAAAAGGAGATCAGATTGGTCATACATGACCTGCCGCTCCTGAACCCATGTGGGCTGGGTTTGATCCCTTGCCTATCCTGTAGGTGCCATGTGATTGTATTCAGGATGATCTGCTCCATGACCTTGCCAGGCACTGAGGTCAGGCTGACAGGCCTGTAGCTGCCCAGGTCCTCCTTACAGCCCTTTTGGTGGATTGGCATGACATTTGCCAACTTCCAATCATCTGGGACCTTCCCAGAGAGCCAGGACTATTGATAGGTGATGGAGAGCAGCTTGGAGCCACCCACAGCAGCTTTCCCATCACACAACAGGAACTGAGGCAAATACTGCCTGTGCTTCTATCTCATTAACTGGTTGACCCACTGCCTTGATATCCTTTTTAATTACCCTGGTACTTCTTTCATTAACATCATCATTGACAGCCTAGACTATGAACAGTGGATAATAATCTGAGGGTTGAATTATCTCAGGAATCCTCCTACTAATATCCCTCACCCTGGCCCCAGGGAAGGCAGCAAACCCTGTAGGATGGGCCTGGTTGACATATAGGGCCCTCAGTACCACTCAGAAGGGAGTCACTGACTACAACTACCCTTCTTTTTCTCTTATGTATGTAGTTGTAATCCATCTGGTAGACAGTGTGCAGCCAGGAGACCCTCCAGAAAGATCCTCTTGACTGTCCTCTAACTGACTTTCTGGGTCCAGGGCCTCGTATCTATTCTTTAAGGGCATCCGAGGAGGTGATGGGTGTTCTTTTACCTCTGTAATCAGGGACCTGTTTCCATTCCTCCCCCATCCACTCAGTTTGCTCCACCTGCCTGATGGCAGGAGGGGCAGGGCTCCACTGTTTCCCACTGGACTTCCGTAGGGGTTAGAAGGGTGCAACTCCACCAGTCAATTTCCCTCTTATTTTCCCTAATAATTCTCAGCCTTTCTACCTCTTCCCTGAGCTCTGCCACCAGACACAGCAAATCATTCACCTGCTTGCATCACATGCAGGTGCCTCTCACACTGTCCTCTGGTACTGGTGTCAGGCTTAAGCAGTCTACAGAGCCAGAGACCTGGACAGCTGCATCCTTCTTGGGGGGCTCTGTCTGTGTTAACACACTCCTTGTAACAGAAGCAGCAACTGCCTTCATTTTTTTTGGAAACCATTATTAGCTTTAGCTGAGTTGCAGGAAAACAAACAAACAAACGCACACACTCACCTGAGAGAGCTGGGAGGCAGCCGTGCCCTGTCTGCGTGCCCTGCCCGGGCCAAATGCCATGCCACGCTCCCGGGAGATGTTTTTAAAGACCTCTCTAGCACCTGCTAAGGAGCCTGTCCCGCCCCTCACTCACCTGAATGGGTTCCCCAGGGGCAGTCAAGCATGGGTAGGAATCGATATAGCCATTTATGTTGTGTTTGACTCTGTTCTGTGAAATGGACACTTTATGAAGTTATCATCCTGAGCTTTAGTTCCTAAAAAAAATTAAATAAATAAACATTCTTCAGGTGAGGGACCTGAAACACAGAAAGTATTTGCTGGTTATTTCAACTACTCTCACACGAAATGAAACTAAATGCAAAGTTGATCAGGAGAACAAATAACTTGACACGTTTTAATAGGACTAAATGATAACATGGAAAGTGGGGAATTTGAAGAAATGTAAGCTTAATTTTATAGAGCAAAAAAGACTTCCTTGTTGTAATTTCTAGGATAATAAATGCATAGATTGCAAACTGTGCTTCATGGATCACATTTTTTAATATCTAGATAGCCTTAAAAGATATGTCTGGAAGTATATTGTTGTTGCATGTACCAACAATCAATTCACAAGTACACAGAACAACATGCACTGGAAAATGTGTAATATTTGGCAAAGATGTGCTCCTAAATGTTATTTTGTTTTTGTATTTATGATTTGTTAATGGATTTTATTCCATCTTTCTTTCCTTTTGTTTCCCCAGTAGACACTTATAACTCCAAACATGGATGCTTCAAGAGAGATAAAAGAATTATGTATGGTTAAAGAAACAGATTATATTCATATATATATATATATACATATACAAACTTAACTAGGAGCTTGGCTGCAAACATACAAAAGTGAATGTACCTAATTGACTATAGTAATGGGTTTGTACCAGCCATAATCTAGTGTTCTTTAGTTTCTAAGCAACAAGTTCTGCTGCGTAGAATTTTAATTAAAATATTTTAAAACACTAATTACAATATTTCCAAAGACAATATCATTAACATGCCAGTTTATTGATAATTTGATAAAGAAAATCAACCTGAGACTATTTGATAGCAGGAAATATTCCAGCTTCTCCAAACTCCTACCTTCATAGGTGCTAATACTGCATATGTGTGCTGACTGCCATAAACACATTAGCAGATACTTTACATCTTATTTTAATTCCATCATATTACTGAATATTCTCTCACTATGGGCACTTGATGCAATAAGTAAATACTGGAATTCTTTCTTTTTTATATGAATGACAGAATTTGTATGTGGCTCTACAAAACTACTTACCATGCTTGTAATATCCAGTCTATTAATTTCAATAGCAATAACTGAATATAACTTTCTCATCCAACAACTGTTGATTTCACCACAGAAAACCCAAGGTAAGATTTTTGCATAGAACAGTTTACAGTACTGAAGCATTTTTATTGGGAAAAAACCCAGCAATCAAGATTTTAAAAGCTTGGCAATCTATAATCAGCTATTAATGAATCTGCTCTTGAAGCAGCCTTTAAGACTGAAAAGATTTACTTCTAAAGCAATATAATGAAAAGGCACATAGATATATAATTGTTATGTAAGAATCAGGTTTTTCTTCCTTTACAGAATTCAGGGGTTTAAATATTTTCTTGCTCTGCAAGAGACAGTAAGAAATTCTTCACACTTCTCTTGAATTTAAGCTGGGAAAAAATTTTTAGCGTTGTGCAAATTTTTTGATGACACAAAAGCATTAAATTCTATTTTAGCCCTTACCAAGAACTGATTTTGAGTGGAAAAACCAGAATGTTTAAATATGTTGCTGCCTTTTTTTTTTTTTTTTTTGCTTGGTTGGTTTTAATAATCACTCCCTGTCTAAGTAAAAGTCTTTCTGTGAAACACTGCTATTTCAACAAAACAATATTTTATCAGCTTGAATTTACATATAGTTCCATGCTATTTTTTCTTTTAGGTGTTGTCTTTTATGACTTTGACTAAATAAATGTAATATATAAGGCAACTTTTTCCACACATTTTATGAAAGTTATTGCATACCATTTAACCAACTTTTAAGTAGATTAGCATGGCCATGACAAACAAAACATTAGTATTTTAACATGCATGATTTTGCTTTCAGTGAGGTGATAATTTGTTTCATAGATAACTCTAAAGCTCTGGTTTAAATAAAAGGCAAGCATTTATCAATTCACAGTTGTTTGAACCCAAGAGGTTTTACAAGTTAGCTGTGTAACATTAATGAGACCTGTCTTTAAGCTGGGTGTTTAAAGTCAAGCTCCTAAAATTAAGCACCCTAATAGAGCAGCTTTGCTGGCTGGTGTACTAATCCACTTCTTGCTACTTGTGTTCTGCTGGCAGGGCAAAGAAAGACTGAAACTTTTTGTTGTGGGCAAGAGACACATTTGGAGACTTCCAGTGATTTCCAGTCTAGAATCAAGGTACCTCAATCAGTTATTCAGGATAGACTTCATCTTGACAAAACTGCTTTGAAAACAAAAAGCAAGCCAAACTGAGGGTTGGGAGAAGAAGCTGAGTTACTGCAAAGTCCATGCCCATGTTTGGTTGGTCTGTGGCTACAATCACCTCACAACCACCTTATTAGAAAGCATATTTTCTAAAATATTCTTTATAATCAAAGGAACTTACCAAATATGTTCCTATTTATATATCCTATAAAATAAGATACTTGTAACAGCACTGTTTTACAAATCAGAGACTACATGCTTTACGTTTCCCCAAGGAACAGAAATAATCACAATGATGATGTACACACAAGTAAAGGCTGCTCTGTGCCAAGAATTTTAATTGACAAGCAGTTATGTCAAGACAAGAGACAGCTGTGTAAGCTAAAAAAAGAGAGAAATTTTTTATAGAAAAATAGCATGGACTTGTTCAGCAGTTGCAGTGTTATTTTGCAGGTTGACATACCAGTCCCTAATGGGATTTGGGCAGGTGAGGCAGTGCTCGCAATTGTTTGGGAGCTCCTATAGTTTATTTTCCGTTAAGCATGAGCAACAACAGGCACATATGTTGCTAAAGAAATGAAATGATCAGGAACTATTTGAAGTACTGAATTGGTCACTGAGACATAACTTTGAAAATGCCCATGCCCACCTCACTTGCAGACAGGCACCTCTGGGAGCTGGGAGTCTTAGACTTGCTAGCAGAAGCCAGGGAACTCTAATCTCCAGAAAGAATTTTTCCTCTGACCCAGGTAGATAATTTACAAAGGAGAAACACACAAGTGTACAAACACCTCATTCAACAAAAATGCAAAATGTGCAACTTGTTTCCTGGAAAACAACTGTTGCTATAATCCGAGTCACAATAAAAACAGTAAGTTGAAGCTGTCAGTCACCGGAGCTCTTTCATGTAGTAATGACTGGGTTGCCTCCAGCAAATTACTGGCTCTCTAGCTGTCACTGCTTTTAAGGCATCACTCTGTCAGGACAGCACATCAGGAGGTATGATTGCACAGGACAAATGCATGTGTTTCTGTTTAGACATTGCACATGGTCACAAGCACACAAAATACAACGCAATGAACTTTAGAGCAAGTTCCTGGCAACTTGGTAAAACAACACAAAACTGAAATGCTTTCATCTTTAAAATAAAATGATCTGCATAGCTTTTTGCTCTAGCATGTTTTTATTAACATATTCTGAATCCAACACGTAGTTCGTGATGACATGGAGGGGAACAATTTCCCTCACAAACTGTATTTAGACACCTTCTAATACCTCACACAGCTGCTCTGGGAACAGCAGGTTCATCCCAGCTATTAGAAAGCAAGACCTGAGAAAAGATGATGAGAAACAGGATAGAGACTTCTCCGACATGCATGAAAATGCTGTCCATCCTCTCATGAGCTTTCTCTTCTGGGCAATTAGGAAACTAGCATACTATTGCAAGAGTTAATTGGAAATTATTAGGTACTTGCCCTATGTGTAGCCTAATTGCTGATATGCAAGTAAAATCCACTTTCCTGAAGCATGAGGCATTTGATTTACTGTCTATGGGGAACTGAGTATTGATACAATTTTTCTATCTCCCTACATCTTGTCTTTAGTGAGCAGCACTATCTCTGATACAAGCCCTTAACTTATCCTGTTGTACACAGATTTCACTGCTGTAGAAACAGAATACCCTTGAGGCACCTGTTGCTTATCCTTTAGTGAAAGAAAAAAAGGCATTAATATCAACATATTTCATTGTAATTCTTCATCTGATCATACATCTGAGTTTCTTTCTGAGTGGTTATCAGCTGCCTGCCTCCTCTCCCTTTTCTAAGCATGACATGATGAAATGTGAGAAGACACAGCATCAACAGAAATTGTTTTTCAAGTCTTGACATCTGTTTATTACTGTTGCTAGAGTGGAAAAGTGTGAATTCTCTTAAATTTTGAAGATAATATCTGCTGCATCCAAATATCTAACTAAAGAACACTATTTTATACCCAAGGACAACACATGTTGACTGATTCATGAAGCTCTGGTTTAACACAGAGTAATGCTAGTATTACCAAAACACTGAATGACCTCTATATTGCCAGTTTTAAAGACCTTACAGCCTCTTTGTGCAATTTAATAGCCTAGAAATCCTCTGCAAATCAAAAAAGCAAAGCTTCTTTCTCAAAGCCAAATACAAGCAATAAAACAGAGACACAAGAATATTTTGTGCATGTTTTTTTTCTCCTCATCCCTTTCTATCCAATGACACCGGATATCCTGTTAAGGGCATTTGTCTTTTAGCTTCTATATTGAATGAATTGAAACATGGGAATCTTAAAATGAAAATTAATTTTTTATGGTGGCTACAGGCATAGATTTTGCTTATGCAAGTTACCTGTACCTCTGCCGAACAGCATGTTTTTCTCCTTCTGGTTTAGCTTCGTCTACCATCTGTGGGTGTGTAGAACATTTTGTTGCACCAACTATATCTCTTTTCCTGTATCTAAAGGAACAGTAAAATCTGAGCTTATGTATCTCTGCAACTCCAAAAAACTCCTGGGCACAACTACTGAGCAATGGATGTGAGGGAAATTCAGAACTTAGCCAATATGTGTTTAGGACAAACAGCATTCAAATTTATAAATGTATCTGCAATGTTCCTTGGCCCTGTTTTTAGGCCAGGATGGTTTCTAGATGTGTTGAGTTACTACATTACTTTAATCACTTAAAAAAATCCCCAACAACAAACAAAACCAAAAAAAAAGACAAAACCTCAGAAACTTACCTGAGGCTCAAATCTGATCTTTCTATAGAATTGAAAAGCTGATTCCTTAATTTACTATCAGAGGTCTTACCAAGCTTACAAACCAACATCTAGGTATCAAAACCTCAATGATGGGCACAAAAAGTCTACAAAGGTGCTGTCTTCAATCACAACAATACAGTAACAGTGATTCATAAATCTGGTTTGGATTTGAAAGTAATGTTGGTTCTCTACAGCTTATTTCATATTTAAATACTTAAATCTGATCCTTCTCTTATATGGCTTCTTGTAAAGAATAACAGTATTTGTAAACATTATGGAATACAGCCCATTTTCCAGCCAGTGGAAGATCACTCTACTTCAGTGCACTACACTGGGCTTTGGTCAGGATCACTTTAAAAATGCTGAACAATTTCATTTATATTTCCCTTAAGTAGACCATTCCACAGCCAATTTTATCACACTGTAAGGATCCTGCATGTGTGTGTATCTTCAATGTCCATTTACTCTGTATCTTAATCTACCTCATTGTTTTTGTCCACACATTCCCAGCTAAATAAGTTGTTCTTGGCTCAGGATATCTGCAAATAAACCAGGTCAGTTGAGCTGTGATAATTAATGGAAAGATCACCCCCAGGTGTTTAAGCCCTAAATTCTTCACTAACTAAAGTCATGCTAAATTGCATATATTTACCTTGTCAGATTTCAGAAATTAATGCTTAGATCACTAATAATTCTAGTTCAACCCCTTCCAGTGTGGCAGTATGTTTACTGTAGAATGTTGTCCAGAACCCCAGTTCTGCCTCATCATAGTGATTTTTGCTTTTGCAACGAGATGACTGTTCATAAGCACCCCCATACTGTGTAAGTTCTTCAAAGCCATACTTTTTGACAAAGTCATGTCCAGTTGGTGTACACTTACATAACCTGATGTCTCTTAGTATTGTGTTTTCCCCCAAATAATTTTTCTGGAGAAAACAAAACGCTTCAGGATAGTTTCTAATTTCTCAGGGTTTGTTTGCTTATTGGTTTAATAAAAAAAAAAGCTAATTCTTTCCAAGTTTTCCTTTTTACTATGACATCTTTTCTTACATCATTGTCTAGACTGAGCTTCAGACTTGTAGCAATTTTGGAGTTGTGTATTTACTGAGTTGCTGAGTCTTTTTTCCAAGTCAGAAGCATAGATAACAAGTGCAAGTCCTAGCACTTTCACTTACAACCACTATACCATTTCACTTACTATTCTCTAAACATATTTAAGACAGTTTCAATTCTCATAATTTAGCCTTTTACCTAGGCTTCATCCTGCCTATATTTTCAGCTGAATGGAGTTACCTTTTAGCATACACTGTCATGAAGCAGTTCCCAGTGAAGTATCAAAGCCATGATTTTCCAGCACATTTCTCTGATCCATGATGTAAGAAGGCATTGTTTTCCAACTTCTCCCCATCCCTGGAACCCCCCCAGAAATGTCTGTGCTGCGGTGATTTAGCTCAATGCAAGGAAGCACAAAGTGTGATGTCAGAAAAATGGAGAAACTGAGAAGTGGCTGCCACAAAGAGAGGATGAGACGACCATTTTCAGCATGAGCATGGATCAAAGTGATCACGTAGCTGGTAGGGGTGCAGCTGCTATTGAAATAAATTTGAAAAATAAATCCAAAAGATTGTGGGGTTTTTTGCTTGTTTTTACAATGAAAATAAAGTATTTTAGCAGTTGAAGGCTTTAGTATGGTAAAAAAGTAACTTGAGAATTGTCACACTGGACCAGGCTAATGGCCCTTTTAGAATGACCCTATGTCTACATGGCACTGATGCAAAACTATGTCTAAACTTGGAGCCTTACTTAGGAAAAAAAAAGGCCATAAAAGATGGTTTCTTATATGTCTTCATTCAAACTGACTGAAGATAAGATTAACCTCTTAGCCAAGCTGTTCTAGCCTCCTGCACTAGCCTTCTCCCTAATATTTATGATATAAATACCTTAGTGGCAACTCTATGCAAAACATTGCTGTTTTTGATTAATATTAGCTTAGCTGTAGCTTCTTCTAAGGAGGTCAAATCAAAATTGAGAAAAAAAACTCTACAAAACCCCAGAATTCATGGATCATGTTCTCCACAGACAAAACATTGGAAATTTCATATGCCAGAGAAATTTCTACATTTTCAAATGTGATTGGAATTGAGTAAAACAAAGTGTTATATTTGCAGGCATATGTCTCCAAGGCCTTCATAAATTTACGTCCTTTGAGAAAGCATAAAATATTTATAGAAACAAGAGATCCATGTTGTGCTTCATCTAGTTTGTATTTGTCAGTCTATCACACTGCAGATTATCACATACTGCTATTGATTACTTCATGAAGATCACAACACTGGCTGAGAAAAGTTCTTTTCTCTAAGAAACTTGATGAAAGTAAGAAGCAAAAGAGGTATTTTAAGTTGAAACAGATGTCTGAAATTTCTCAGTAAGGCTGGTTCTTGGTTTGTCTGCTCTGTTAAAAGGTTAGGAAATAGCAATGGGGCCTGAAAAATGAAGGAATTAGTTTTAGATGGATTGTTATTATTTCTTTGACTTCTCTGGAGCAGCTCTCAGACCTCTGACTTTCACTCTCTTAATTCCAGTCTTGGACGAATATATCACATTCTTCATTATTAATTACAACATTATTCTTACTATGTTTGAGGCGACTTAAAAAGTGTTACAGCATTAATTTTTTTAATATCCATTTCAAGCTCAGTTTTGAAAAATGGTGGTCATCCTTCCTTGTAAAAGTCTCTACTAAAACGAACAGAGAAAAATATAGAAAGATTTGTTACAAAAATCATGGGGCTACACACCAAATTAGTTTTCCATGGAAGATTATTTCTTGAAACAAAATTTTCTGCATGATGCACCACATCTTTTCTCCTTTTGCCCTTTGGTTACCTTCTTATACATCATCACTGTACTTCTGGGGCTGAACAGGGTAACATTAAATATTTTGATATTTCTACATTAATTTTATGTCTCTCAGTTTTTATGTCTTAGTTCAGAATAAAGTTGGTACAAAATTATATCTTCCTGTGGAAAAGTTCTTTGTTTTGTTTGAAAAAGCTTCTGAAAATCAGTAATAGCATCAGCAAAACAAATAAATAAAAGATGCAAAATTTTACTACATGTACGAAAACAGCAATTTTTTCCCGTTTGCAACTTCACTTAAACATGGGTTGGACTTGACGATCTTGGAGGTCTCTTCCATCCCAGTTGCTTCCATGATTCTGTGATGAAGTTCACGGGCAAAATCAAAGGCACTTCACTCCCAAATATTAGTATATATCTTCAAGATGACACATAGCTGTTAAAAAAAAAAATGAAGAAAATAAGTAGTGTCAAAACCACCTGTTCTTCACCAACTTCTTTCCTGGAAACAAATGATCTATTTTTGTTGCAACTTAAAAAAAAAAAAAAAGCTAATGCGACGAAGAAACAACCTATGGAAAAATTCAGCTTAAATGACTTAGGTGAGTTGACTGGAAACAACTGAAAATCAAGTGTTGAAGGCAGAAAGCATTAGGCAGTATTCAGAGCCTCTCTCATGTCTCCAAGCTCACATGCCTGCTCCCTCTAACTCACTGCATTCCCCTGCCTTCTAGCAGCTTGGGGAGGTCATACCTGGAGGACTCTCCTGCTGGGAAAATGTCACAATGTGTGCTTTGCAGGGAAAAGGTGATCAAGCTTGGTGTTGGCCTCAGGATCCAACTTTGCTGTCTGACATAACTCACCCAAGCATCTGTTTCAGAAGTCAGAGGAGTAGCATAAAGCAAGAACATTCCAACATATTTTTCAGAAAAATCAAAGAACATTTTTGTAAGAAAAGTCTGGAGAATATATTTTGGAGTTGGGGAATATTTGGAATATACTTGCAAGCTCAAAGAGCCTTGACTTGGGGAACAATGAAATAATTTATTTTTTTCTTTCCTAATTCCTCCATTGCTTACAGAAAACAGCCTTTGGACAGGCTTATATGGTAAATAAGCAGAGTTGCTTTAAAGACATTAAACTTTATTACAATTTTTTTTGTCCTCACGGGGAAAGCAACAGGACCTCCTGGAAGAGCTGCTTGGGCAAAACTGAAAAGCAGTAAAGTGTTTGGATCGAAAGGATTTGGGTTACTAAAAACTAAAGCCAAAACACAGAAAAAAAATGTAACAAACTGCAATACTTTAGCATATACTGATTGAAAAGCGGAAAAAAAGGTGTCTGAAAGTACTTATTCAGAGTAAAAGAATATGTGTATTTTAAATATACAGTTATGTAAACAAAGAGCTAAGGTGAAATATATAGCCCTTACTATTGTGGTAAGAGTAAATATCAGACAACTACTCACAAAAGGACACTGTAAGATGCTTCTGAGCCTGGGCCAGGCTTGTGATGTTCTGATTACAATAATTATTCTGTATTTTTACTCACAAGTTGGGTAAAATGTTTTTAAAGCATTCAAGAGAGCAGCAGGTACTCTGTCCTTGTGCTTGCTATGGAGAGACTCAATTTACAATTTCTCCTGAGATCACTCCTATATTTTACATATTTCCAGTGAATAATTACGTAAAACTACAATAAAAACTATGTACTGGGAATACAATAGCCAAAGAAGTAAAGCAAGGCCCCTTCCTTAATGATACCATTGTCCTATACACCCTTATTTAATTTGATAGTGACAACATGCAAATTAGGTGGGGGCAGAGGGGGGAGGGTGCTACATCATGACCCTTTTGATGCTGAAACTTCCCCAGCTATCATTATAGCACTGTTGCCACTGCACAGGCCCAGGCCCAGTGTATCTTTAGGCATCTGAAAAAATGTAAAACCACTCCCCACATTTTGGAAGTAATTTAGACATTATTATAAAATACACATTTTATTTTCTACCAAGAGCTCACCACATAAATATAATTATATTGTTCCAGTCATGACTGGAGCCAACCACACAAAAAAAATTGATAGTTATATTTACATTTTCCATAGCCCAAAATGGTTTAAGTGTAGAAATACATTATATTGATTATGCATCCATAACTGTGTATTAGCTTTGTTTAAATCCCTTAAAATATGGATGTGTGTTTTTCATTTTGTATCTTCAATTACGTGTCATATTACAGATAAAATTGTGACTCCAAATTGTGACAGTTATAACTAATTTTTATATACTATTTTGTCCATTAGTTAACAAAATACTGCACAGTTCTCTTTGAAAAGCACACACATTTGTGATTTTTTTTTAATTCATTTATTTTGCTAGAAAACATCAGCTGGTTGAAATTAAAGGAGGAAAAGACAGTTTTAATTAATGTCTTCTTTAGGAAAAAAGTTCCTAAAGCTGCTGAAGTGATCTGTTTTGACAGTTTCAAAACAAAATAATCCCCTTTTGTACATTTGAAATTATTTTTTAATTTGAAATTTAAGACAAAAAATATTGCATCCAATGAAAATGAAGTGTTTGGACTGTTCAAAAGCAAAATATTTTTTCAGATTGCTGGCTCAGTGAAATTGTACACTTTTGTGCTGATTTGAAACTTAATACAAATTTTAAAACTATTTTAATACATCTAGATACATCCATACACATATATAAAGATATATGTCTCAGAATACATATAGAGAGATACGAACACACATATGTAAATTCAAACTAAGATGGAGATATATATAAATATGAATATGGATATAAATGGGCACACAAGAGTCATCTTTGAAATCTAATGGGTTGTTTGAGACTAAGGTTGGCCATCAAACAATCATAAAAATGTACATTTTTCCAGCACTCAAGTGCAATACTAATAAGCTCCCAGATAAGTTGGGTTCTACCTTAAAACAAAAAATCTAAATCATCTTTGAAGGATGAAAGGAAATAAATGGAATTTAAAGGAGGTCAATGAAAAGGGGGTCACAGTAGCCATCTCAGAGTTTACATTACAACTTCTAGATACGCTCAGGCCTTTAAAAAGAGTTTGGCTATAAATACAGACTTCCAGTGGAGCAACCTAAATATTCAAGGACTGCTTCTGATATAAGAAATAGCTGTTTGATATTTAAAAGGGAAAATCTTCAGTGCTGGTAAGTTAGCTAGTAAAGACAAAAACTATAGGCCATCTTTAGGAGAAAGCAGGGGAAAGTGCTGAGCAGAACATTTAGGGCTTTTTACCAAACACCTTTCAAAACTTGAAAAACCTTTTCTAAATGTAATAATAAGAATTAAAAAAAAAATAAAAACTGTATTTTACTCCTGTCTTTACTCAGCAGTCTTTAAATATGCAACTGATAGTATTGGGCTCACTGTAGAGCATTGTACCTCTTAGCAGTAGGCTTATATAGTCCCAGTTTAAATGTCTCACGCAGTTGGAAGTTGTCAGCACAAGGAATAGGAACAAGGGGACTGCAAACAGTCTTCTGCAAGTAAGTACACGTGCAGGCTAGCAGTTTTTCAGGTTTATTTCTATTTAAGGTTGGGCTAAGGATGAAAGAAGGATGAAACCCTTTTGATTCCATTGCTTGTCCTGGTTTTGTCCCACTTACTGACATTGGATGATCCAAATTTCAAACACACTGCCTTCAAAAATCATTTATCTTTGTCCTACAACTGGTATGGAGCAAAACCTTCCCACATGCACATCTGCCCCAGTGCCTGACATGAGTTTACGAAAGTTTGGATTCAACTGTTAACATCAAATTTACAATTTGAAATGTATGTGATAGTCTAGATTTAAACATAGTCCCAAACCTGGGAACATCTAAACATAAAACCAAAAGAAAATTAAAATTCCTGCTTCTACATTTCTCTGCAATGCAAAAATCTGTGAGTAAAAAAATAGGGGAAATTCTTCCATAGGCAAGTATTTTGTAACAACCACTTAGTGAGGGTTTTGTAAATTAAAGTTGATTCAGGGATTCATGTTTGTGCAACTTGCATTGAGTCAAATGCAACAATAAAAACTTCAGGGACTTTGTTCTCCTATAGGTCCCTTCACGGTGTTTTGGTACAAAATCAAAATAAACGTGTAAATGACACATCATCAAAAACTAGAGTGCATTGAAGTCTGCAGGAAATTCTGACTTCAAATTTGACAAACTGCTCATTGAAAACTATGTTCTTCTCACAGAGGCAAGGTTTGTAAAGAGACTTGTAAAGAGCTTCCTGTAGAGCTACTCCACAGTCAGAAGAAAACAGTTCTCTCATCTCTGGCAAGTAATCAACAAACTGCAAACAAAGTGTAAGTCCAAAATATTCGGGCTTTCATCTCCTCAACTAATTGACCAGTGTCCATCCACCAATGCACCTTCATAAAGTGCTATATTACTCATCTCTTATCAGCTTTTGTTCTAAGATAAAACAGCATCCATTTCACTAACAGCTGCAAGAAGCTCCAGGTCTCTGGTCCTGGAAGACCAGATGTATCTGCCCAAGACATTCAGTGTTGTTGACTTCAGGAAATAAATCAAATAAAAATCCAAGGACTTCTCCTCGAATACCGTACCTTGATTGAAATTCATTAAATACAAATGTTTCAAATACAATTAATGGAGTTTAAGGAATAAACATTCAGTTTTAATGGCATTGGAAAGTTTCTTATTTAATATGCCCATTTTGATTTTAGTACTCTTCTAGTAGAACAGTTAAAAATTCAGAAGGGTACTTTTGTATCTAGTGAACAAACTCTGAAAAAGTAAAAATACTATTTTATAGTGTATTATTGAAACAGCTTCATGCACAGCCTTTACTAACACTTATGTCAGTGATTGATATGGAGGCAGAAGACAACACTGTCCCATTTTCTTACACCCCTAGAGAATATGGTGTAGAATGCTCTTTCAACAGCAAACCACATGACTGTCTTGTGTTAGAGACCATCCCTCTAATGCCCATATTCTTCCCCTCTTCCCTTCTCATCACACAGCAATGAAATATATGTCTGCATGATAATCATTCATGGCATCCTTGTTCAAATACTGACTTTTTTTCCTCACTGAAAATATTGAAATATAGGACTGTTCTATGGTTCTTTTACTGAACCAAAAACTACAATATTCCCCATTAGCTAGAGCAACTAATATAAAGATCAGGCAGAAAGAATCCTGCCTAAAATGTACACGTAAACCTGCAGAGGCCAGAACAGGATGTTTTAGGATAGGATTTTGTTTGTTCTTCACTTTAATAGTAAGGCTCAATGTACTCATTAAAGATTGGTAACAACACATACAGATAAATAAATAAAAAATTAAAAAATAGGTACAGAGAAAATCTCAGGCCTATTTTACACTGCAAATAATAGAAACCTGTGTAGAAACTGGGGGGAAATCACACAACATCACAAGATGAGAAAAAAGTTAAATTCTACTATAACAAAAGTGGACCTGATTACACTCAGAAAGCATGATAATTAGAAAAAAAGGGTATATATTATCAAAATTGTACACAGCTGTACACATTTGTATTAATCTAATTTGATCTTTTTTCTTTAAGCTACAGAGCCGAAGTTTCATATTACCACATTCAGGGGTGTACACCTGTGGGATAATACATGCTTTTCCTAAATTCTGGGCACAGAAGTAAAAACATAGCTGTGATGTGACTGAAAAGAATGGAAGGTCTGTTCACATTTGCAAGAATGTTGCTGTAGCGATCGTGCTCTAAGCACACAAGAGGCATCCAAAGGTTGTAGTCAAGATACTTTTACTGTCTCTGGTACAGTGGGAAAAATAGAAAAGCATTTGATATCTGTTCATTCTTTCTATCCATGAGGCCCCAAAGTTTATCTTTCCATCACCTGATGACAGGCTTATGTGCTTAAAAGGACTACTGGTTTCCTCCAATGTAACAGTAAAATAAAATATTCTGTGTCTACCCACAAACCCCAACTTATTTTCAATTTTTCCCATTTTCCTTGTGTATGGAACATTCTTGAGAGCACTTCAAATAATACTGTGAACTTATTTCACCTTTACGGAGGTGTTTTACCTTTCAACTCTTTCTCTGAATGTGCTCAAGACTTTGTTTAATTAATTTCACCAAAGGCTCTATGATTCATAAAAGTAAAATTGTTTTCATACTAATGTTTCCTTGTTCACTGCTGTTCGCTTCCTGCTTCCTTTATGTCTGACCCCAACCAGTCTCATTTGGCATTCTAAAGCAGAATAGAATTGTTTTTCTAAAGCCATGGGCAGAGCTAATGGTACTCAGATTCCCATGAAGTGGGTGTTGCAGAAATTGAATAAATAGCACCTGATTTCCACTGAGCTAAGATGGGATCATTAAGGTGACAAGAATAAAAAACACACAAACCTCTAAAAACAAAGCACTTTAGATACCTTTAGAACGGTGGGAGCCAGACAAGAATGTGATATTGTATCTCCCAACTAAGGGAAACTAAGCTGCAAATAATTCCAGTCAGGAAAGCATATGCAACTTTGAACTTTGTTTTTCAAAGGTGAGAGCTTTCACTCAGTGAGTTCATGTGAACGGGCATGAATTCATGGGAACTAGTCTCTGAAGTGATAGATTAAATTTAAAATCACTCTGCCTGTGCCTGGTGTGTGAGTGTTGATACAAAAAAGTTGAGAGCAATCTTCTTACCTATCCTAAAATCTTAATATTGCTTTCTCTGTGATATGTCAAATTGTGTAAAACCTCTCATTGCAAAGCAATAGTTATGAAAATACTAAGAAGAGTTAAGTGAGAAGACATGAGGTATGTCTTCTGATTAATTTACTAACATACATACAGGAGAATGCCAAATGTTTTACCTTTTTTAAGGGCTCCTGTTGGCTTACAGTCTTTAGCTCCTTAGTATATTTCAGCTAATTTCTGAGTGAGCCAAAGTTTGTTTTAGAGGAGACAACAGCATTATTAAGTAGAAAAATGAGTCCATAAATTGAGGATCAAGAAATTAAAGTGTCCATCAAAACCCTACTCATCTCTAGACATCACCCACAGTAAAATAGCCAAAATGTAAATGCATCTCAAGTTGAAAATTAAAAAAAAAGAGGTATCTTCATCCTTGCTAATGTTTTGCTTCCTGTTTGTATCTGGAATACTACAGGTGTCTCTAGTGACCATTAGCCACATTCAGAAAACAACACAAGTTTTTAAAACAAGGCTGACTCAGATATGAGGGCCAGACATTCAAACTGAAATCCAAAATACTTTTTAGCAATATTTTCATACTCCAGAAGGTTTTTAACTTACTGCTCTCCTCCCTTTTGACCTGAAAGTTTCCTAGGTGTTTGCTTTGTACATGCTTAGAATTGCCCCAGTCTAAATAGCTCAGGGCCTATTTCTCACATCCCTCCCAAGATAGGATCTAGAAACTTGGCAAAGGAATGTGCAGGTCCCCTAAGGCATCCAAAACATTAATCATTACAGAATAATACCCAGAGCACACTGACAAGATGAGGTTCCTCAGAAAATGCAGACTTGCTCACTGTGTTTTAAAAGGATGGGTGGGAATCTGCACCTCTCACACAACAGCTTAATGCCTGCAGGTATCAGCAAGTGAGAGGACTGAATTCAGGAGGTTCCTAGGCATACAGACATTCAAAACCCTAACATCTCATTTCCCAAGAGAGTGCCCTAACCACCAAACTTTGCTCCAATACAATGGTTAAGCCAATGGCTAAGCCATTCTAGAGAAAGGAATCCACCATCAATGGGGCCAGCCAGAGTAAGCAAGCAACACACAGCACTGTGTTCCACCTTCCTGGTTCACGTGGGAGTCATCAGAATTTATAAATTCTTACCAAGCAGTCAGAATTTAAACCTCCGAGGAGACAGGCCTCACTACTAAACCATTCAAGACTCTTCCACCAGCTCTGTCTCAAAAGAAACAAGCATAAGGGCTGCTTTCTTCTGTCAGAAAGGCTTCTAATGTGAAGAATCCTGCTGAGGCTCAAGATGTATGTTCTGCAAACTGTGATGCTGTTCAGAGATCCTTAAACTAGCTTTAAACAAGTTAGTTCACAGGCTGCAAAGAGTTATTTCCCGCCACATCAACTCCTACAGCAACATAGTCATCTTGATGAAAGTTTGTCTGAGTAGACACACTGTACCACACAGTATTCTGTGTGAGCAACTCTGTGTGAGTCTGGATTTTCAGATATACTGTTGCTCCAAGACCTTTATTGCTTTTTAGTTGGTTAGTTTTGTTGTTTTCTGGGATTTTTTTTTAATAACAGTATCACACTCCCTAATTAGTTGGCACTTTGTCTAGATTTGGTGTTAAGGCCCTGCACTGCGCAGGGAACATCAGTGTGTAAATGAGGATTCAGGATTTCCACTACAGAGACCAGAAAGCATATAAATTTTGGGGCATCTAAGTCATATAGGAAGCCCAGCCTTACAGTTTTGTGATTGCTAATAATCAGAGAGTACCCCAATTCAGGGTTTGACCAGAGCTAAAAGCTCACCAGCAAAGCCATTGACCAAATTCACTCTTAAGTGCACAGTGGGGCCTTTTCAGGAGGCAGTGAATCCACACAGATGTATATTCCACACAGATCATGATGACAGCAGAGTTGTATGGATATTATTAAAAGCATAACCAGCCTCCCAGATCCTTGTTATTGATGTGCAAAATTGTGATTGTCTTTCCCTTTTCAAGCTGAAATTTCAGAATCAGCAACTTGAAAACAAGCAAACAAAACAAACCCATCTCAGCTTTGTACTTACAAAGTATGGCTTCATAGAAACCTGTGAGTTGTAATGCTTAGAGCATTACAAAAGCCACTTTGTCAAGCTACAAATAAAAAAGATATTTTAAAAGTACACCTCTGGCTTATCTACCAGTACACATTAATGAGATATGGGGAAAGGGAATTTTTCCTGTCCCAGCATGAGCACTCAGTTAAATTAAAGTCAGCACTAATTCTTCCCTTAGGACTAAATATTTGCAAATATTAAATATGAATTAAACATATGACACTTGTACTTAAAACTTGATTTTAGGTTTCATTTTCAATTCAAGCTAAGTACAGTAAAAAAAAGTAAAAGCAAACAAACAGACAACACCCAAATACCAAACAGGAGAATATTTTCATTAGAGTATATATGAAATTACTAGTACAGCTTCAGAATACAGTGTTTTATTTAGCTCTGTAGATTTGTTACAGCAAAACATACTAATGTCTGGATGCAGATTAACCCTGTCTCCTTTGGTCACCCAGAAAGACAGTTACAGTATTTAAGAAAGTAATTTTTAAAACAATACATGCAATTTCCTGCATTTCCTTGCAGGAGAAACATATGTAATAGAAATTACTTGAATTAAATCTGTAATCAGGGTACTGGGTTCACCTCAAAAAACTTGAGAACTTTGTTTCAGCTGTGCAAGTCTCTGAGGTTTACTTTCAGTGTGACTTTTCCCTGACAAAATAAATGCTCCCCCAGCTTTGAAATTATACAGAGTTCAATAACAATAACTCAGTAACAGAGTGCTGCTGAGTTCTGTAAAGATGACCTCTGAAACCGCAGCAATCTCTTTTCCCAAGTAGCAAGAGGAACAATGAGGACAAGAGGAAATGGCCTCAAGTTGCACCAGGGCAGGTTTAGGTTAGATATTTGAAAAAATTTCTTAAAAGGGTCACCAAGCACTGGAACAGGCTACCCAGGAAAGTGGTGGAATTACCATTCCTTGAGGGATTTAAACAACATGTAGTTATGATGCTTAGGGAGGTGGTTCAGTGGTGGTGTTGGCAGTGCTGGGTTAATGGCTGGGCTTGATGAACTTAGAGGTCTTTTCCAACATAAACTATTATATTGTCAGCACCAAAAAAAACTGCCAGCAGCCCCAAAATCTCTGAAGCTGTGCTCTTGCACTTGTGGGACTTAATGCAGTCAAAGGCAGACCTTGTCCAGGTATATCATGCAGAACCTGATGTGATGTGACATAATGAACCTGACCTCGTTTTGATGGGCAGCAGACCTGCCTCACCTCTTTGCTCTGCCTACTGTACATGATACTCTGCTACAAGAGCCTGAGCCCAGGCAAAAGGAAGGTTATTGTTTACACTGTCTTGGCACACCTTCCTGGAAGGTCATGGCTTTTGCTCAGGTGGGGAATGCTTCGGGAGGACAGAGAGCCTGAGGAAGCGACATTGATCGTATTTGTTGCAAAAAGATTTGTGAAGCTGAGAGGTCAGGAAGCAAGACTGCTCTGCGTGATTCTTCTTCCAAGAACATGGGTACAGGGGAGAGGTTTCTTTTCAGAGGTTTAGAGTGTTTCTAGCCCAGGAGGTCAAAACTTGCTTTGTACAAAAAAATTGCCTCAATCTGGTTAAATCTTGCTCTAATAAAAATTAGTTCCAGAGCCTAAGAGACTTCCGTGTCTTTTAGATCATCTGTTTTAAGGAAGAGAAGTAGTTTTACATAAAATTCAACTCATCTTCCAATACACGAAGATATTTGGAAACTGCTGGAGATCTTTGACATCTGAAAATGATTCATGGTTTGGTAAAGCCAGTTTTGGAGCTGCTCGTTCAGAAGATAGTATAACTTCAATTAGGCAAGAAAATTTTCTCACCAATCGACAATCAGTGAAGCCAAATTTTTCATTTCACCTTCAAATTTTGATTCCAATTAATTCAGGTGTCTGACTGGTTATTATACAGAGCTATAAAGAATATATATATATATATAATACTTTATCAGAGAGGATCTATCTCTGGAAATGAAGTAACTCCATAAATATCTGGAGTCCTCCTCTGGTAATTTAATAAAGTATAAATCCTTAAGGGAAATATCAAATGAAGAACTGATTTTTATCTCTACTGCTCATCTCCTGCCAACGTGGGCTTGTTGTCCTTTCTGAGTTACACTCAAGCCAGACAGTGGAGAATCAGAGCAGTGTAAAGTGATGAAATACATACATATACATAAGGTCATATCACACAACCAATGCCAAATTAAAAAAAAAAAGTTATCAATTTCTTTGAAGTGACATTAGTAAAAGCAGTATGGAAAAGAAGAATATATTGAAGACATCTACTGAAGTAAAGATCTGAAGTGAATCACTAGGGTTTCAATTTTCATCTAAAATGCGGGGGTTTTGCAACAATTAGGAGGACAGGAAATTTTATATACAGGCTCATTTATAGACACTGCCTTATCTGGATCCTCAAACCTTGGTGCCTAAAGCAATAAAAATGAAAACTAAAGAAAGAAAACCCTAAACACATAAACTAAGAAAAACAATTTGCTACAATTTCTTTCTCTTCTTTGCTCCATGACAAAAATGGTCCCTCTGTACCTGAACAGATAAAACCTTTGGAAATGCACTCATAGATAACTGCACAATCATGTTCCTAAACCTTCAGCAACCTACAGAGTCCAAGGTAACGTAAAAAAATAGTCCCAGGCTTGTCACCTAAGAATATACCTAGAAAGAGCCTTGCTTCCACTAAGCTTCTCCTTCAGCAAAAGTCTTGCCTGCCTGTAATGCCTCACTTGCCTCACTTCCTTTCTTGTAGGCATTTCCTACTTCAAATAAACAGAACTAAGTCTACAGGACCCTATCGTGCTCCGTGGCCTACACTCTACAAAAAGACATGTCCTGATGCCAAGATATGGTTAGCTGTAAATCACCTCCCTCCCCTGCCCCTTCATCTATGGTATGTCTGTATCCAGGCTCCCCAGTAAGCGTCCTGCCAGCAGCAGTTTGGTCAAATATGAATGGAAATTTTTCTGCTGTCTTTCTTCTGGCCAGTGCTCCTGATGCCTCTAGAGAGTAAGGGGGAAGTGCCACTGAAAGGACAAGTCTCAGAAGTGTCCAGTGACAAGATTCAACAAGCACAAACTGAAATACAGGAAATCCCATTTAAATGTATGAAAAAACATTTTTTTATTTTTACTAAATACACTGGAACAGGTGACCCAGAAAGGCTGTGGAGTCTCTGTCTGTGGAGATACTCAAAATATGCCTGGACACACAACCCTGAGTAACCCACAGAATCGGTCAGGTTTGAAAGGACCACTGAGGGTCATCTGGTCCAACCTCCCCATTCAAGCAGGGTCATCCCATAGCACATTGTATGGGATTGTGCCCAGAAGGTTCTTGAATATCTCCAGTGAGACTCCACACTCTTTCTGGGCAATCTGTTCCAGTGCACAGTCATTCACCCTTCAGTAAAGAAGTTCTTCCTCATGTTCAGGTGGAACTTCCTGTGTTTCAGTTTCTGCCCATTGCCTCTTGGTTGGCACCACCAAGAGCCTGGATCCATTCTCTCAACAGCATCCCTTTAGATACTTAATGATGAAGTCCCCTTTCAGACATTTCTCAAGGCTGAACAGGCTCAATTCCTTCAGCCTTTCCCCCTAAGAGAGATGCTCCAGTCCCTTAATCACCTTTGTTGCCCTCTACTGGACTTTCTCCAGGAGCTCCATGTCTCCCATGTACTGAGCAGCCCAGAACTGGGCATGGCACTCCAGGTGAGGCCTCACTAGATCTGAGTAAAGGGAACAGATCACCTACCTCAACCTGCTGGCAATGCTCTTACTAATGAGCCATTAGGATACCTAATGTTTCTTGGCAACAGGTGCACACTGCTGGTTCAGGGACAGTTTGTTGTCCACCAGGACCCCCAGGTTCTTTTCTACACATCTGCTTTCCAGGAAATTGGTCCCCAGCCTGTACTGGTACATGGGTTTTCTCTCCCCAGGTGTGGGACCCTGCATTTACCTTTGTTGAACTTCAGGCGGTTCTTCTTTGCTGATCTTTCCGGCCTGTTAAGATCCTTCTGAAGGAGGATGCTACACAGCATTCTGGGGTACCAGCCACTCCTCCCAGGTTTGTATCACCAGTGCACTTGCTGAGGATACATCTACCCCTTCATCGAAGTCATTGACAAATAATTAGACAATACTGGGCCCACTAGTGAACCTTGAGGGCACCATGAGTGACAAAACAACCAGACCCTGTGCTACTAATTACAACCCTCTGGGATCTGCCATTCAGTCGGTTCTCAACCCACCTCACTTTTCACTCATCCAAGCCACCCTTTTGAGTTTGCCTATAAGGGTATTGTGAAAGACAGTGTCAAAAGCCTTGCTGAAATTGAGGTAGACAGTATCTGCTGCTCTCACCTCATCCATCCAGGCTGCTCTATTTGAGACACTTTTGAGTAGAGGGGTTAGAGATTAGGTGACCTCCAGAGATGAATTCCGAAGTCAGTTACACAGTGATTCTGTTGAAAAACATCAGCAACACTACTGACTTAAACCTAGAAGATTCATCATATAAGTTTTGAATAAAGGGTACCATAGTCCATGCTACAGAATACATTGCAAAGCTAAAAATGCCTGGGATGATCAGAGAAAGGACAAAATTATTCTCATTGGAACTTTTCCTTTGCAAATTCCTGTGGGATTTGTTGTGTTCCCTTTCAGATACATAGCTGCCCTGTGAAAAGAGAGTTAGGTTTAGCTTATATTTCTTGAAACTATTACTATTTCAACACTGCTGCTATGCTCCTAACTAATGAGCCACACAGCAAGTCAACACACTGTTTATTTTTGCATTAATATTTAACTTCTATGAATTAATTGGAAGATTTCTTGATAAATTTTTGGAGTGGCTCATATGTACACAAGGTACAGCCAGCTGCCAGCGTAACCAAGTTAAATGATTGCCCTTAGCAACTTCTGTGCAAACACAGCACAGTCTTCCTCAGTTCAGCCTGATTAATAAGCAAAGACCCGGCTTGTTTTCCTCAAGAGCATGAAAGCATAATATGAGCACTACATTTTCCTTCTCAAACCTGAAAGGTTTTTTCTTTAAAGAATCAGATCCCAACATACTCAGTTCAAATGCAGTATATTTTTATGTGTTATTACTTTTCTCTTTATCTATTCTTCTTCAAATCTGAGCAAAGATTTACCCTCAAGTACATTGTCTCCATTTATTAAAGAGAAGCAAACAGGAAGGACTGGATGTACTAAAGGGGCTCTGTAGATGCTTTCAGGACAGGCTTATTTCATCGTTGTCCAGAACAGTTCTATTGGCAACCAATGGACGTCAGCCCTGAAACCCTACTTATGGCAAACCATTCACACAGGTCCAAGATTCAACTCCGACCACCCATGTTTCCTTTCACACAAATGCAGAGAGCCTACATGACTGAAAGGTAAAACAGTGTAGAAAATATTAGCACCTTTAAAGGTAAATCAGCAGGAGAAGTAAATCAAATTCAAAAAGTCATTACAAGTCAGAATTACAATTTAAGAAAAAGATTACAATAAGTACAATGATACAGAGAAAAAATTGGTTTTGACTCACAAAAACAGATGTATAACCCAACATTCTGGGACACAAACAGAATGAAGTTTGTGAGCCCATATGCTGAGCACCACATGGTCCTCCTGAGAACAAAGGAAAAGGAAAGGAAAACCCTTTGGTAAGGATGATGGTTGCAGTCTGGTTGAGAGTGGCAGTTGCAATCCTGTTGAGGTTCTGGTCCTCCTCTGGATCTGACCGGTGGTATCAGAAATCCCCAAACTCAAGATTATTTATGCTTAGGTATAACAGTGGGAATGCCCAGTACCTCCTCCAGGGTGGGGAGTTTCACAATGGGTGATTTAACTCTGTGAGTCCTGGAATACTCTTTGATTAGCTGACATGACCCCTCAGGCTGGGTGTGAAGGTGCTGATGCCTCCCCGGTGGGGAGTTATCACAGCTGAGTGAAGACAGGAACACTTCCCTATCTCACAGAGTTCTTTAACATTCAGCCTGTAGCCTGAGGGGTCAGGTGTGCCCTGGGCAGCTGCTGCAAATGATCCATTATTAACATTTCATGAGAAATCACATAGAGGGTTGTAGAAGATATGGTTTTGGTCCCACCCACACAGTGATAAACTGGTCCCAGCCATTCTAACTAGGACACTTTCAGTGAGAAAATGAAAAATACATTTCTTTGTCATGGGATCTACTGCTGCACCTGAAAGCTGTGTCTGCAGCTGCCTTGCTGTGTCTAAAGTTATCCCTGGATACAGAGACAGGGTAAATCAAGCATAGAGCTGCTGTGATGCTTCCTTACCTTCTGTGTGTGAAATAGGGAGATCTTCAATTTTACTTCAACTCAGTTCCTGGAAAGGTTACCTAGAACAAGTCCAAAGCATTTCAGGTTTGATACTGAACATGTAAACGCTCAGTCCATTGAACTGATGAAGATCACAGTTATTTTAAAACTGTTTCCATCTAAACCTGATTCAGTGCAGCCTCCTGATTTCACTTCCAGAGGGAGAAGAACTGAGCAAGCAAAGGTGTAATTAACATTTTTGTGAACTAATACAAATGTGACTGTTTCATCACTGTAGAGTCATATGCACGTACCATATAAAAGATGGGGAAAACAATCTGGAGAGAGAAATGACCAAATAGGTCTTAAAAGTATCCACCTTTTGGTATATTCTTACATTTGATTAATATTTAACAATAGTAGAAAAACCTGAACTGAATCTGCAACACAAGAAACAAGTTAAGGAGTGAATGATGGACAGAAGGATGCATTCACCTTAACAAACAGATAATCATTTTAACAAAAAGTTTGTTGCTTATGATTATCTTCTCCTCCTTTGTACATATGTGAATAAATTTTGGTTTTAGTTTTGAGAGCTGTTGGCTCCATGAAAAAACCTATACTGGTCATGATGATAGGTACTGTATGTGAAAAAAAAAAAAAAAAGAAGTTGCAAACCTCAAATCTAATTAGGTATTTTTCCACATCATTACTATTACAAGGAAAATAGCTTCTTGATAGGGTGCTACACTAACAGAATAAAAGTGTTTCAAGAAAGTAAACTTACCATGGGTTTAAAGATAGGCATCCTGTTTTTTAAAAATCCTACAAGAATTTTAAGATGGAAATAGCATAAAAGTATGGTAAGTCTTCAAGTGTATGTCCAAAGGAAATTAATAAAATGATTAAATTATTAATATCACTAAAATCATATGCAATTTGAAGACGAACCAGAAACAAAATACCAAATCAATTTCATGGAAACTGTGAAATTCAATTCTTTAATACAGATACCTACCCTCAGGTGTTCTGGGATGATACCACTCTAACCTCCTTCCATAACTGCAATGAGACCTTGTGGTGCACATAGCTGAACACCTTTTTATTTAGTTTTTTTTCTTTAAATAAGACAGAGTATTTTTATTATTTGATAACAAGTAAAAGAAACAAACCTAAATCTCTTAATTCTGAGAAAATGTGCCATTATGACTGATACTGCAAAATATTGCCTTGATTCCCCTCCTCTGAAGTGCCAGTTACAAAATCCTTCCCTGAATCTTCAGAACTGCAATACAGCGTGGGATCTTGTAGTGAAGAGTAAGACAAACAGTTTTTCTGAACTTTGATTGTGATCCTTAGCAACTTTACTGTGGTGCATAGAATCTGTAGGATTACGGGTGCTTCTCTAAGCAGAAAATAGAAATAGGATGCACCTGATCAGCACCACATCAGAGACACTAAATACTTTGTAAACAGTAAGAGAAAGGGTGTTGATGTCTTTCTTTATCTGGGGAGAAGGGACTGAAAAGAAATCAAGCTCTCCCCTACCCTCCCTCATGTTTTACTTTTCTTTAGTGCTCCGTTACAAAAAGTAATGTTGTGTGAACAAAGGCAACCCTGGCAAATGAGCAGTAACTGTCCCTTGCATTGCTATTACTGAAGCACATCAATAGGCTTTTAATGGAAAGCAGTTCTTCAGTCTTTTCTGCTACACAGGATAGCACTACTTGGAAGAATTCATTCCTGTGTTTTTGTACCACTCTAGTTGGGTGATACCGGACATTCATTGCAAATTCACTGTGGATGTGAACGTGACATCCTGAACACTGTGAATGGAGAGGTTTTATAATAGAAGAAACAAAACAAAACAAATCATGGCTGAATATTCAAAACCTTAAAACATACAGAAAGATGCACTTCTGTTCCTTTTAGAACACTTTCCCTTACACTAGACAGAAAATATCTCTATTTAAAAGCCTTATTTTGAGAAATTGAAATTTTCTGTTTCTGGTACTAGGTCCACCTCCACACAGTTACTCATGCCTTGACATCCTTCACTGCCTATGTCCTTCAACAGGATAGACTCTTTTATGAGCATGTTTCTGTTTACCTCTCCTCCCCTGCCTGGTTTATAGTCCTGCTTCATTCCTGTTCTTTGACTACATCAGCTGTCCCTTATTAAACTCAAATTGTTTGAAAACTGTCACTGAACTTCAAATGTGGAAAGCATGTTTGGGTTTCCTTCTGACTCTGAATATGTAATAAATTTATCTGCTTTATTTCCTGGAGGAAATACTTTCCACTACACAATTGAAATAGTGCAACAAATGTCCATCAATAAGACAACAGCAACCTAACAAGTAACACATAGTTCTTAGTCTTAATAGGAACCCTTTCCATTCTTGGTATGTGTCTTTTTTCATTTCAGTCCTGTCATATCCCAATGCCTAAGCTGTCAGCCATATTCATCTGTGGAGTATATGACATATTTGTTTGCAAATAGGAGCTGGTTAACATCATCTGCATATTTCAGTCATTATAAATTCTGTTTACCTGTTTCTTTTCAGAAAAGTACAAAGACATGGCAAACATGAGTAAAGCTGCATATCATTTCACAAATAGGTTTGAAAAAAATATACACTCTTGTTTGAACACCTATGTAAATCATATCAGATCATTTAAATCACAGAATCTCTGAGTATACTGAATTGGAAGGGACCTACAAGGATCGTTGAGTCCAACCCTTAGCCCTATACAAGACCATCCCCAAGAGCCACACTATGTACTTGAGAGTATTGTGCAAACATTTCTTGAACTCTGTCAGGCTTAGGGCTGTGACCACATCTCTGGGGAGCCTGTTCCAGTGCCCAAACACTCTCTCGGTGAAGAACCTTTTTCTAATATCCAACCTAAACCTCCCCTGACACAACTTCAGTCCATTCCATCACACTCTCTAATAGCTTAGTATCCTTCTTATATTTCAGTGCCCCAAACTGCCCACAATATCCAAGGTGAGGCCACCCCAGTGCAGAGCAGAGTGGGACAATCCCCTCCACTGACCGGCTGGTGATGCTTTGCCTGATGCCCCAGGGTTGGCCCTCCTGGCTGCCAGGGCACTGCTGACTCATATTCAACTTGCCACCAACCAGGACCCCCAGGGTCCCCTTCTGTGGCACTGGTTTCCAGCATCTCATTCCCCAGTCTGCACATACATTCAGATCTGTCCCACCCCAGGTGCAGTATCTGGCACTTTTCCTTGTTGAACTTTGTATGGTTGGTGATTGGCCAGTCCTATCATTTATCAAGGTCTCCACAGGGTCCCCCTGCCACTGAGGGAGTCAACAGCTCCTCCCAGTTTTGTATCATCTGCAACCTTGCTCAGTATCCCTTCCAGACCTGCATCCAAATCATTTATGAAGATGTTGAAGAGCACAGGGCCTAAGATGGATCCTTGTGAGCCCCATCACCAGTCTGATGTTCCCCCATTCACTATCACTTTCTGTGCTCCACCCATGAGCCAATTGCTCACCCACCACAAGATGTGTTTATCCAGCTCTGTGCTGAACATTGAGTCCAGAAGGATCCTGGCAGAGACAGTATCAAAAGCTTGATCAACTAGGTGGCTTACCTTTTCATAAAACAAAATCAAATAAGCAGGACTTTACTCTCATGAAGTTGTGCCGGCTGCAACTATGCCGTCTTTGAGGTGTTTTTCAATACTTCCCAGAATAATTTTGTCCATAACTTTATCAAGAACTGAAGTGAGACTGACAGGCCTGTAGTTTTTGAGGTCCTCTTGCGTGCCCTTCTTGAAAATCAGGATAATGTTCACCAGTGTCCAGTCAGCTGGGACCTCTCCAGATTCCCAAGACTGCTCCAAAATCATTGAGAGAGGTTTTCCAATGACATCAGCCAGCTCTTTGAGGATTCTTGGATGAATCCCATCAGACCCCATAGATTTGTAGGGATGCAGCTGGAGCAGCAGATCATTCTCACAGTCATAGTGGTCCAGCTCAGGACACAGAGACCCCCTTGGTCCATCATCTCTGTAGAAGACAGAGGCACAGAAAGGATTAAACACCTCTGCTTTGTCACTGTCCCTGTTTGTGAGGTGACCATCCTCATCCTGTAATGGGTCAATGATATTTCTATACTGCCTATTGCCATTAATGTATTTGGAAAACCTCTTTTTATTGTCCCCCACATTTCTGGCCAGCTTCAACCCCAACTGAGCTTTGGCTGCACAAATTTTCTCCCTACAGTGGCAAGCAGAATCTTTGTATTCTTCCTATATCACCTTGCTTCCATTGGGAATACCTTCCTTTTTTGCCTTATTTCTGCTCTACTCATGTCCAGAGCTGAGGTTTCACTGGCACTTTTTATCCTGTCAACAGAGATTTTAAACTCAATCACTTCGAGGTTGCTGTGGCCAAGATGGCCACCAATCTCCATTTCTCTCATGAGATCCACTCTGTTACCAATGGTCACCTCAGCAAACATTTGGAGGCAACTAATTTTGTCAGAGATGCACACAAACTTATGGTTAAATCATTTCTTGATATAGAAGAACTAAAGAGTCATCATCGCATAACCACAATCATATTGCACTTCATCATCTAACACACAAATGTTTGTTACGCATTTGTTTGTGGAAACTGATCTTACTAGGGCTCTGAACAGCATATATGCTCTATTCTATGTTTTACTATCTTTTTTTTTTTAATGGCTAATTCTGTCACATTATTTATTTCTCTTCTGCCGCATTAAATACAACCTTTATGATAGGACATATGTAAAATAAATTAGTGGAAAAAGTAATTTATAGACAACATACACTATATTTAGAAATCCTTAGTGTTTTGTTATTCTCCTAATATATGAGTAACAAAATGCAGATTGACTTTCTCCTTATAATATTTCACAATTTAACTTATATAGGCTCTTCCAATCCATTATGGTAGATTCTCTCCCTAGACCATTATACTAAGAATTTCTCTATCTGTGCTGGAATTGAAATGCCCCTAAGAATTTGACTGATCATCCTCATTACACCACAAAACCGTCCCCAGACATCACTTGCTGACAGTCATTCTTCAGCTTTGGTCTTGAAGCTGTGAACTTCACTATGAAGGCAACCAAAGAGGGAGACCTTTTAGTTTCCTTCCTTAAAAAGACTGATACTGTTGTATAAATAACCTTCTATTTCACCTTAAATGTTACTTTGTGCATTGTGACGAAGCAGTCTAAATTCCACAGAACCAATGTAACAAATGCTATTACACTTATTCTTTTTTTGTGTTTATGCAAGGATACACTCTTTTCCTCATACACACAGTTCCACTGAGGTGATACAGCTACAACATTTTCTGTCGTTCATGGGACTTAAGGTGCAAATGGTGGAAAAAGAATTGTAGGTGTAAGAGAGACAAGGAAGCTTCTATTCCTGCTTCAGTCATGCTGCTGTGCGTGCCTAGCTGGGGTGGAGAACTTTCCCATCTATGGTTATTTACATGGGATATGAGCTGTCATTTTCAGTGAGCAAGGCACTACTTGTTAAAATAATCTATTTCCACTTGGTAGGGAACATTCTGCACATGTTATGTGTACTCTGGAAAGAGAACCAAATGTAATGATGAGTATTGAAAATAGTAAACAAACTTCCTTTGGTTTTAATGGATGAAAACAAGTTTATTATTATTTTCAAAATGTATTTCAAATATTGTAAGGAATGTAAAAACAGAATGTAACCTAGCACACAAATTGCCCATCTAAAACATTTGCTGGTGGTTATGGGATCAGTACACCACATCATCCTTACATGTTTTTGAGGTGTACAGGAGAGTTTAGCAAATATGAGGTACATTTTGTGTCTGTTGTTATGTTGTTAGGACATATTTGTTTCTCTTCTAGCTAACCACCAGGCTGAGAGAAATACTCCAAATTAATATGCAGGAAGAGGAATGAAAGTGTCAACTTTAGTCCTTTCTTGATGTTGTCAATGTCTATATACTTAGATTTAGCAAGAAATCCATTCTGCCGACACTTTGAAAATCTGGAAAAAAACCCTAGATTTTGTCTTGGATGTGTTTGGTAACTTTAATGTGTTGCAGAATCCAATCTAAGCAGAAGGATTCTGCAGGGGTTTGTTCTATGGAGCACAGTGTGGCTAATCCAGCCATGTCCACTCTGACTTGTCTGCTACCAGCTGGCAGCATGGGCTGAGTAGGCACAGACTGCCTTCACTCATTTTAGAGTGAACATGTTTTAGGGGCTTCATGTCCTGAATCTACCCAATTGAGAAGGAGAAAAGCCAGTAGTGGGCTTGGAGTTTGACTAGAAAACAACCAAAGACATTATGATGGTGAGAAAACTGGTAGTGGTTATTTACAAAGTTATTTTCTTCTACTATGAGGGAACATTTTAACATCAAGTTATTCTACTCCTCAGCAGTTATGCTTTTTCTTCCAAGAGGACCACATTAACACCAAAGCCTTGGGTAACTGGCAGCTTTCAGGATTACTGTCCTCTTTATCTATTTACATTTATTTTGTGATTTTAATCACAAACATTTTTTTTTAACTGAACTGGTATATGTTATTACTGCCCTTTCCTCTAAGCTGGCAAAAGCCACAAGAGAAGCAGTCTCATGTACATGGAATATGAAATCATTGCTATAAGGGCAGCTTGGATTACAAAGTCCAATGAGGTCAAAGAAAAGACTTATTTCAGAGGTCTCTGGAGGAGAGCCAGAGCCTGCAAGTTTAACTGGCTGAGATATAAATTACATGGTATCTTTTGATATGGAAGATATTTCAGAAATTCACATTAATGTAAAGTACCACCTCCCTATTTTGGTGACAACATTGCATACACTTACGGTTTCTTAAGCAGTCCAGTTTCTCCTGCATGCTCCAGGAGTGTTTGAACAAGCTACACTGCTCAAAGAACAGGAGTTTTTCAAATTGAATTAGCTCTCTAGCTGATGAAAGAATGTCATGAGTGACTGCAGCTGCTCATGACAGAAACAAATCATGTTTGAGTTATGGAAAATATATTCCTTCATTCTCTAGGGCATGCAGTATTTGAACCAACACTCAAAAAATCCTCAGATAGGAAAACTCTGTTTTAACATTACCCTGTATATCAAATCTGAACAAGTCTGAAATGGCAGCCAGAGAGCAATATAACTCATCTAGTTGAAGACAATACCCTTGATCCATCACATTTGGGATCAAAGCCAGCACAGAAGACAGGACAAAATTTAGAGAGATTGATGGAAGGTCTACTTTCAGTGAGCAGATATCCATTCTCATCTTCCTAATCTTCCGGCATAATCCAAAATCATCTGTCCCTAGGTATGGCAGGGATCCAAACAGAATGTGTTGAAATGATTTAAATCATTCCCTCTAAATAACAGTAACAGGAAACCACATCCATTCCCATACTCTTCATTCACACTGTCAAAAAGACCAGTTCTCCCCAGATATTTTCAACATCGATGTGAAGTAAGAAAATGACACAGATGTGTCAGGAGCACAGAGATGGCACATATCTCTGCTTGTTTGCATTAAGCCATACAGTTGGCACTGGTCAGTGATCATCTGAGTACACAGTTTAGGACTGCTGCAAAGTGTCTTTGGTTATGAAACACTCGTACAGCTACATCTATTCATCATATATTTGTCATCTTCACGTGAGAGAAACCTCCTACAACTTCTCCTGTTACATGCAATATTTGTACCCCCTGTCTCCACCTCTACAATGCATAATGCTATTTAAAGTGTCTGTCAGTATAGCACTTCAGCGATGTGGATTCCAACAAATCCATCACAACTCTTCTCCATGCTCTACAATGGTTTCCTCCTTGAAGTCAAGTGAAGCTCTTTGCCTTCAAAACACTAAGAGACATGTGACAAAGATAACATGAAAGACCACTAACAGAATGGGAACAGATGCTGACTGATGGCAAATACTCATGAATTTTCTGCCATTATATCTTCTAAAGCAAAGATACAGCTTGTTTATGCTGCAAATAAAGTTTTTTTGAGGCCGGTTCCAAACTGAAGAATGAGCTTCATAAGGAACTATGACTCATACCAAGCATTTCCACCTTTCTCTCCAAATCTGTGGCATCCTTCTTTTCCTGGCCTTCTTTAACTTCCAGTTTATCCATTTTTAAAACATTTATGGCTTTCAAAAACAAATTCCACGAAAACCAAACACTGCACTGTCCAGTCAATTTTCAGCACAGGGATAAGATGAAAGCAAAATGCATGTCATGGACACAACATTTAATGCCTGTCCAGAAAGCAGTGCAGATTATATAGAAATGAAAGCAGCCTTAAAATCTTTTGTAAAAGATCTGTGTTAAGATCTTTCTTCTGTTGTAATATATCTAAAACAATTTAATTGCATAAAGTTATGCTTAACTCCTAAGTGCCAGGTGTTGCTGTCTCCTGCACTCCTTCATCTTATTGATATATATTTTACTCACTACCTAAGATATAATCCTTTAATTATTTAAAAAGTATTACATTCACTTTGTGGCTAAAGTTTTGGGTTTTTTATTTACTGAGACTGAGTCATGGCTTTTGAATCTGCTTTAAAACCTTCCAAAACATGTTTTTCATGGAAATAAAATCACTATTTTGTGTCTTCAAACTGATTTTGTTTCTACAAGTCAATTTATTTGTTTTTTTTAAATTCCAACACAATGTTCATAAATTAGAAAACTTTATTTTCCTCCTAAGAAAATGTCCCTCTCCATAAATACTAGCCAGAAATTACCACTGACTGTGTCTCTTTTTTTCATTAAAAACCTAGTAGAGTTTTCTGAGTTATAATTATTTTATTAACACAAATAAACAAAAATACTTATAAAGAATAAAAGACATAATGGCACATCATAATATAGTGTGACCAATTAGACTGCCATAGACACTTTTTGAATGGATGACTTCTATAACCTAATTTTCATTGTATATAAGTGCACAAATGGATTATAAAACCCTGTAAAAACAAAAGACTGGGAATAATAGCACTGAGAAAATAATTTATCACTATGCAATATTACTAATTTTATAAAAAACATATTCTCTAAGAACCCTTTTTTCTGTATGTCAAAGCTTAAGGAGCTGACTGATAAACAAGGTCTTGTGGAAGAGATGTCAGTACATTGACATCTGAATTTTATAATGTCTTATGGTTTGAACTTCTTTCTAGTTTATTATATATTTATATATATCAATATATCTTGTATATTTTGAAGAAGAAAATTTAGAAGGCAGAAAAGTAGTGTATGTCAAGGCCCCAATCTGATATTAATGTAAAACTAAGGAAGGCTCCATTAGCATCCAGGGGACACGTTTGCTCCAGGCTGCTCTTTTTGGTGTGCTCTGCAGACTGCCATAAGATGGCAAAAATGGCTAATTACCTACATTCAGAGTCACAGAGAGCACACTACTTCCATTAATCTCCAGTCTTTCCTGTCTGAGACAATGCAGAGAAGGAATGTTTAGGAAATCAAGATCACGTTCTACCACCACAGGTTGCTGTTTAGCACCAGCTGCATACCTGGTGGAGTTTGTTTTTTTTCTGGGAAATTATAATTCAACAGTATGCCAGAATTTTCAAATGTTGAATAATCCTGCTGAAATCAGAGAAATTGCTAAGAGATGCAGCCTTCAGAATATCAACATATTATTTTACTGAATTATGTTTTCTGACTCATCTTGTTAAGGTCAGTCTGTTCTGAGCTAGCAGTAAAAGAAAAATACACATAGGCAGCATTATGAAATGGATCAGAGCAGTACACCACCACCAACAAATCAAACATATCAAATCCAGGCAAAGGAAACAGGGTGCCTTTATGGGAGACCTCTTTATCTTTGAGAAGGTATATAACAGAGCTCACCCCTATATAACTACCAAAAGAGGAGCAGCTGCATCAGGATAAAACTGTAGGATCAAATTCTTTCCTTAAATATCCATAATCAAGTAGAGAATTTTATCATAAATGCTCACATGCTCCAGGAGCTGACCAAAGATTTACTAGCAGTTATCTACTTTAACTTGACACTTCTTGGAAACTGTTCTGTATTTGAGCAGAATAAACTCCTTTCTATTGACAGGCATCCTGTGTACTTCATTCCTTGGCTAGACATGATCTTTTAAAAGCATCTGTTCTTTCTGATTTAGTTGGGAGGGCAATCCTCCACTGGTGGTGGAATGTACTGTCTCCACTAAGAACAGTGGGCCATGACAATGACCCAGCTGCTCATCTTGACGTCTCAGAGAGTTTTCAAGGGTGACCTTTAACTGCATAAAACTTAACTGCTGCTAAAGAGGAGGGAATACTAGCCACCTAAAAAAATCTAAACTCCTGCAAGCTGATTTCTCCAAAGGTGAACTTCAGTGTTTTATGAGAAGCTAACATTCATCTATCTGAAGAAACACTTTAAGCACGCATCCCAATGTTAACTTATTTACTAACATTTCCAAGGTGAATAAAAAAAACCAAAAAAACCAAACAAACAAAAAAAATCTAAAAGGAACTCTGTTAAAACAAACAAAAAATCCCAAACAACCCCAAAATCTCTCACCATTTTAAATGCACATTAGAGAATTGTTAAACGGTATCTTTTTAACCAAGTTACTTTACAGGGGATTTAAACATGCCTTGGGATTATCTGCAGGCACAGAATACCTCTGAGTGAACTGAGCAGTCTGAAAAACTTCAGCTTCTTTCTGCTCTCTGTAAAACGTGTTTCATGAATGCAGCCAAGCACTTGCATCACTACACAGAGTACAAAAGCAACACAGGAAGGTGAATCAATTTCTCAGACTTAAGGTTACATCTTCTACAGTTGGTTTTCTTTTTGAATGTAAAAACGAGGAGCCACTCAATGCAGGAGCAGTTTCTTACCTCAAACACAGATTTTTTTCACAGTCAGCTGTACCCAAAGATCCCTCAAAATGCTCCTTCTGTTAATTATATCGGCACGAAATGAAAAGATGAGCTGTATGGACAAAAGTATTGCAACAGACTGCTGAACTCACAAAGGTGACTGAACCCCCATTTTATACTGCACAGGGGAAGCAAGTGGGAGCAATAAACCTGCTCTGTGGGTTTCTCAAGTATTGAGCCCGGTTACATAAGACTGGATCCATTGTTTGACAACCATAGGTGGGGAAAGAATGGGCCAACTTT
Source organism: Campylorhamphus procurvoides (assembly GCA_013396655.1). Classification (NCBI taxonomy): domain Eukaryota; kingdom Metazoa; phylum Chordata; class Aves; order Passeriformes; family Dendrocolaptidae; genus Campylorhamphus; species Campylorhamphus procurvoides. Next base: position 3,838,758 of record WBMV01003664.1, on the reverse strand, counting down.
TGGCCTGATTCTCTCCTACTCATACATAATGAAAGTAAATTAACATGAAAGTAGAATTTATGCAGACCACAATTTCAAGAGAAATAAGAAAGGGGAGAGGGACTCAAGATGTTTCTGTGCCACTGGACTTCTGCAGCTCTTTCACATACTCTGATCCCTGTGTGATGCCCTGCTTTGCCTCTTCCATCAGTGAAATACATACTAGCTTGGGCACACGGACCTACTTCTGTCAAGTATTAAGTAAGCAGCTTTATTCCTATGAATATTTTTATTAACAGCAATGGGATTATTTATATGAATATTTTCTAACATACATCATCGATTTTACAGACAGATTCTCAAAACAATCTATGAATTTCTTGCCAGTGTGCTTGTTATAATTTACTAATCAGCCAGAGACTAAATTTCATTTGAAACTCACTTCCAGATTTAAAAATAATAAAAAAGGCTGAAACCAGCCACATTTCTCTCTATATAGTGCAATCAGGTTTCTATTACCTTATAAGATGGTTCACATTAAAATAAATGGTTCATGTTCTAAGAGATTACAGGATCATTTTGTAAATTGGATTACAAAGAAGAGACTTAACATTCTTGAGTAGTTTTACAAAATATAAAGGGACCATTGTAAGAGCTTATGGATAAACTGTGTGTTCACATAGGACTTCCCCGACCACCCAGAGAAGCACCTTGGACAAAGTGTTAATCAGTAACTTAAGAAACTTGGCCATTTTCCCATGAGTGTTAAAACTAAAATAATAAAATCAAAAAATTCATGCATATAATTCTAGTACTGAAATAATAATCACAATAACATAACTTAATAGGGAAATCTGCTGAGAGCATATTTTTATCTCAATAATTTAGTCAATATGGTCACTATTTAGCCAATACTTATCTGGAAACTTTGGGCCATATTAGTGATATGAATTGGCTTATTCTCATGGAAGAGATCCCATGAGACAACAGCTCATTAAAATACTATCATCAAGAATTTATTCAGCAGTGCACAAACATAAACTGATTAGCTTGATTACAACTCTATGAAGATGTCATTTGTATGGTCTCAACAGAATTGCACCTATATTTGCTCAAGTGTTTAAAAACATGCACTATAGGTGTATGTGACAGCCTTCTCAATGGTGTCAAGATCTCAACCACTTAAATGTTTCTTATAAACCTTTATCTAATAAATAAAAGAATGTGCCCAATTGTGTTAGCATTGAAACCTTCGTACTCCTTTGCTATTAAGGCAAGAGTATCTAAAGAAAGGCTATTTACTTCTTGACAATGCTGAAAGCAATTCTGAAGTGTTCTGAAAGCTCTTTTTGAATCCAACCCATTAACTTTCATTAGTAAGCAACAGCTAATGGCAACTAAGCCTTAATATTATCTTTGTTTAGTCTTTCATGCACAAATATTTACTTACTAAATGCTTTCATAGGTCTTTTGTTTTGCTGACTATATATTAGACCATTGGGATAAAAGATATAATTAGCATTTTAATCACATTAATTTAAAAAAGCCTTAATCACTTATCTCTTTCTATTGTATGGGGGTCAGCAAATAAAATGTTACAATAGGTGGACTTTCACCTTATAATTCCAAAGCTCTTGAATTTTTTCGTGGCTTGTTACCAGGTAGAATTAAGTGAAAATTTATTATATAGTTCCAGGTTTTTAAGGACTTCAGTCTATGAAACAGAAGATAAAAGTGCCCAAGTCTTTTGCCCTTTGGAAGCAGTATACAAAACCCAAAACTGACAGAAATTTTCAAATCAGTCTTGTAAGGTCCTGATTATGCACCATTTCTACAAAGGCACAAGGGATAAGAGAGATTTTAGCACCTGGGCATGTATCTACGTGACATTAATTGAGTAGAGAAATGCAGATATTTAAGAGAAAATAAAATGTTTTTAATTTAAAGAAAGGCATCATTTGAGAGTCAGATTCAGGTAAAATGTCAAGGTAAAAACTTTCCTCTTTGAAGCTCTGATGTGGAAATGGAGCCAATAAAGCAAAAATGACTCATGCATAAGTTTCATGAAGCTCACTAGGGGATATTATCATACATTTCCATTACCACTACAGAACTGAAGCCCCCTGTACCAGCTACAGGCTCTATCACAATCCTTTGCTGTGCTGTACAAATAGTCTAATTCAAACTTTTATTTCTGCAGGACTTAAGAAGTGCTAAGGGATATTTACCTTGGGTTAAGGAATCACATTCATAATGGCTGACAATTTAGCAGATTTTCAGAATTCTATGAATGAATCAGTCTGTGAAAAAAGAATTTTAATAAATTTAAAGATGCTTTTGGGGGATAGTGTGGTCTATTAATATTTACATCGAGTGTTAGCCTCTCAGAGTCCAGAATAAAATATGCTTCAGAGAGGGTATAGATAAGGACATTTAAATTTTAAAAATGTTATACAGCATTTGAAAGAAATAACCAATTCTCCAGGAATTCAGTTTAGATTCCAACTTCTGTTGCCTTCTTGTTTATTTCTCTGCGTTTAATACATTTGCAATGCAGACATGCTTAGAAGACTTCATGTACTCAGGGTTAAAAGCTGGGCTTTAGAAAGTAAATATAACATATTCCAGTGATGTATGTAATAGATCAAGACAAAACATTGCATTGTGATAAACAGGAGAGTCAGTATTCTTGGGGAATATTCTTGAGAAAAGTATTGTCCATGCAATATAATTGCCCCTAGCGGAAGTCTCTCTTAAAGCTTATCCTGCCACATGCTAAGCACACTGAGACAGTCTTTAGTCATTCTTGCTGCTAGATATGAGAAACTGTATTTACTTTCAGCATCTGCTGAGCACAAAGTGTCTGAGTAAGAAGTGATTACCAAAGTTCACCCCTTTGCATGAAACCTTACTGCTATTTATCAACTGTAGTACAGGAGGGTCCCTGCAGCACAATGGCTAATTGGAATCACCTTGTACTGGGTGCTGTATGCACAGACATGGAATAGGAAACAGACTTATACATCTCAATAGACTTTATTGTTGTTGTTGCTGTTTATTGCCAGATCATTTATTAGTATCAGAACTAATTTCTATCTCAGCGGTATTTAGATTAATATAAATAATTCTTCCTGTAAGCAGCAGTGAACAAAAAGGTTCAACAGCCAAGTGAAATGCTATCAAGATCACATGTCTTATCAATAAGCTTTTGTAAGCTTTAATCAGTGTTTGCAGAAATAGCAGAAGCATAAAGAATGGGGATAAATTAGCCAGTTCTGCTTGACTGAAAGAAAGGAAAAGAACAAAGTGCCAATGAAAAGAATTTCCTTAAGGGAATTAATCGTGCACATTTCAGTTCTTTGAAAATTACTAGATAAAATCATTGTAATTACATATCATTTGCTGCTTATTATTATTGCTGTTACTACTGTTTTTTGAGAGAAGTTATTTACACTGCTTTTTAACTATCTGGATCTTTTCAGCAAATGATGGATACAAAAGACTGCAAAGAATGAAACTAGCTTTCTCAAAAGGGTTATTAAATAGCATGGAGAGTACACTGAGGATAACAGAAAAAAGCAAAAACAAAGCCTTTTTATCTTCTTTCAGTTGCAATATTTTTATGTACTGCTGCAACTTCTTTGAAATAAAAAATGCGAGGGAAGTGTGGTCTTTCAGCTATGGAGTTCCCTTTAAAATTTTCTGCAGTCAGCCCTTGCTTGTGACAGGACCCCTCAGGCCTCTTGGAGTGGTTTGAACTCCCCATGTGCATTGTATCACTGTGGTCCTCCTCTCAACTCTGTTTGGGTAAACCCTATAATATACTCGTTTGCCCAGATGTACTATTTCTAATCTCACAAAATCCCACTTGGCAAATATCGGTGACAGAGAAAATGTAAACCTGTGGCAATCAGGGAAGACTTTAGTTACTGGTTAACCCTCAATCCTCTATATACAAACACATCTTGATCTCTGATCATTGTTGAGAACTGGAAGTTTCATGGCATTATTTAACCAACTTTGTTTGCTTTAAAGGATTACTTCATTCCCCACTCCCTCCCTCTCTCCAGCAGCTGTACTCTGCTGAAAGCCTTCCCCACTGCAGTCTGTGTAACCTTTCACCTTACTTAAAATGCAACCTGGATGGATCCAGCCAGATGCCATCCGGTGCTCAGCACATTGCAGGACACAGTTGTGTCTCTATAACAGGAGCTATTTGTATTATATTAACTAAGTGTTCCTCACCAGAATCCAGGCAGCAAACTCCTCATAATTTAAACTCAGCTGCAAGGTTTATTCTTGGCAAAGAACTGATCAGAAAAAGTAACCCCAGAGCAAGTCTATCTTTTCTTCTACACTTGAATAAACTTAGTCAACTGCCAGACAAAAGTTGCAATGAGCTGAGGTTTTTTAGACTTGAAATATTAACTATTGGCAGAGGCCACACACACACACGAAAACCTCCTAATTCTAAAAGTCCTTCCTATTTATATTAATTTCCTGTATTAATTCCTCTCTATTCAGTGAAAAAAGGATGTTTCCTCTGCTTTCGCAGCAATTAAAGTTGCAACTATTACCAATAGTACCTCAATGGCTATTTCAGGTCGCTTGATCCATGTGAGATGCTCCCTGATGAAATAACCATTGATTAGACTCACTGTTCATAAGGGTATTTTCCAACCCAAATGATTCTATAAAGATACATTTGTTGGAATGTTTAAGCCCAACATCTTCATAAAATCATACAGTATGCTGAGTTGGAAGAGGATTGAGTCCAACTCCTGGCCCTGCACAGGACACTCCAAAAGTCACACCATGTGCCTGAGGGTATGGTGCAAATGCTTCTTGAACTCTGTCTTGCTTGGTGCTGTGACCACTTCCCTGGGGAGCCTGTTCCAGGGCCCAACCACCCTCTGGGGGAAGAACCTTTTTCTAATATCCAACCTAAGCCTTCCCTGACACAACTTCAGGCCATTCCCTCAGGTCCTGTCACTGGTCACCACAGAGAACAGATCAGTGTCTGTACTTCTTCCCCTCATGAGGAAGTTGTAGACTGTGATGGGGTCTCCCCTCAGCCGACCAAGTGACCTCAGCCACTCCTCATATGGCTTCCCCTCTGGACCCTTCATGGTCTCTGTAGCTCTCCTTTGGATGCTCTCTAATAGCTCAATATCTTTCTTACACTGTGGTGTCCAAACTGCACACTAATTATTTTGTCATAGCACACAATGTTGGAAGGGACCTCAAGAATCATCTGGACCAACCTTTCTTGGTAAAAAACACAGTCTAGACAAGATGGCCCAGCATTCTGTCCAGACTGACTGTAAGAATATAATATTTGAAAAACCACTACTTCAACAGGGACAGGACTCCAATGTTAGATTGTTCCCACAGTGAAAATATTTCCTCCTTTCTCCAATCCGAATCCCCTCAAGAGTAACTTGTACCCATTACCTCCCCATCTTTATCATGTGACTCCTTGTAAAATGGGAGTCTCCATCCCTTTGTAGTGCCCCTTGAAATACATGGTGATAAGGTCTCCCATGAGCCTTCTCTTCTCAAGGCCAAACAACTCAGCTCTCTTCTCAAGGCCTGTCTATAGACCCTCTCCAGCCTGTCCACATTTTTTGTGTACAGTGTGGATTAAAACTGCACACCTTTGGTTTCAGGTGTGACCTGACAAGAGCTGAATAGAGTGGAATAATGCAGCTGATGCCCTTGCTGATGCAAACCAGCATTCCTCTGACTCTCTGCAGCAGCAGCAGCAGCACACTTCACTTTTGTTCTTACTTCCATCTTATTTCACAGATTTCAATACTTTATCTTGCTTTGCCCTGCTCCTTTTGAACCGCAAGCATGAGACTGGAGATAAACTAATGGCAACATATTTTGTATAACAAAATCTTTCTATTTGGATGGTGTTTGGCAACATTGCAAAAATAGCGTTTTTTTCCAAAATTGTTTGTTGCATTGGTGGCTACAAGGACTTTTCCTGTAGCCAGAGCATCTTTTCCATGTAACTTCTTAATTCCGCAAACACTCAAAACAAAAAAGCATCATGTGGCTGCTTGAACTTGAGTCCTGCTGTAGTTTTGATTTGAAACACACAATAAAGAGGAGACCCTTAGACTAAATTCAAATCCCACTCCTATTGGAGAATTTTAGAATCTTAAGTTAAAATATAAGCATCACTATCACATTCTTCAAGACTCAGAGTGTCTAACATCTATTTAAAAGGGCTTTCAGGCATTGGTAAGCTTGAACACTCTTTTTCTAAACCCTATCAGTCATATTGGTGATTTCTACTGAAATTATTTGAAAGAAATACCCTTCAAAGCTGCATTTAACATATTTTTCTAATGATGTAAAATGTTATCCACTTTAAAATGTTTTTACAAGTGGCAATATTCTAACTTTGTAACTGTTTTAATATTATAACCATTTGCTATTAATCATCCTGAACACTGATTTTCTATTTTCTCCCTCTCCAGCCTCTGAAAATCTGAACTGTACCTTGGGAACTATAAAAGTTAGCAATGGGCCAATGTAAAACCCTATATTCTGACATATTCTAAATTTGATTTTAATCCAAATCCTGCATATGACCATGTTAGTTTTAGCCAATATTAATTTTTTAAAAAACTATGAAAAACATGTACAGTACAGATTTGCAATTGTTAAAGCATCAGGTAGAACCTTGGAGACCTTCTACTCTGAAAAAGCACTTTTAATTTTATTGGTAAGTTTTGCCTGATAATGAACACAGGATCTGACCCATCTGTCATATGTCAGTTTTAGTAATTCTCTCATTTTAGCCTTTCCAGTACAGTCTGGTTTATTGCACTGAATTAGTAAAAAGCAGAGTTTTCTCAGTGATTTCACTTTCTAGTATTGTTCTTTTGCAGCTGTTCAGAGCAACAAACCAGGTGATGTCTGGTTTTCCCCCTACAAAAATTAAATAGCAGAAGTTCAAAGCAGCACCTAGAAAGTGTGAAAAACCATGTGTAATGCTGAGCTCCTGGATAAACAGGCAAATTTTTGTCTCCAGCACAGAGTCCCTTGGGCAAAGAAAGAAATATTAATTAGAGTTGAAGGAAGAAGGGGTGAAAAGATAGAATTTTAGTACATTTAAGGCTCTTTTCTCATTGATTACTCAGCAACAACTGCATTTTATCTGCAAACTTAAACAGTATCTGACTAAAATGCCAAGCTGTTACATATCAAAATTCAACAGGTTCTGACCTATACTGTCATTTCTGCTTCTTCTCCAGTAAATGAAGGGAAGCTTCATAAAGAATTTTTGTCAAGAAGGATCTCTTAGCAGAGTTGCAGGCTCCCCAAGGTTCACAAAAAGGTAACGACAGAAAGCTCCTCCTTCAGGCTTTTCACCACAGACCTTATTAAGTAAAACAATGTAAAAAAAGGAATCTGGCCTTACAGGTATATAAAATTTTACTAAGTTACTAGTATCCAACGTATATGCATACAGTGAAAGCAGGGCTGGGAATAATTCTGAACTTCACACACTTAGAACTATTTTGAATCAACAGAACTCATATTCAGAGATTTTCTTGGTGTATCTGAATAATTTTACTTTTCTAAAAAATACATGAGTAACTTTCAGACCTTCCAAACTCACTTGGCTACAAAACTTACCTTCTTTTAAATTTTATTTTTTTTTAAACTTGGAAAAGTCCATGGAACAAGAGGATAATGCAAGAATATTTAGTAACTCAAGAAAATAGCAACTTCCTATGTATTTTGCGATGTATTTTCCAAAGGCTTTGAACCACTAATCCAAGCCTTATGTTTGCTGCATTGGGCTGTAAATGGTATCCAGAGACATGGGTTCATTTTCAGTGGAAGACGTAAGAAGAGAGCAATTAGATTCTAAATTTCAAAAGCTTTGCTTGCATGCAGGGCACTTTGTGGGGATATTTGAGTGACTGATTGGACTGTCATTGCATTAATGGGGGGAAGGAATAATGTTTTTTATGCTGTCCTAAGATTCTGGCACATCACATTAGAAAAGTCTGTCTGAGATCAGTCTGCAGCAGAATCTTTGCAATATTTTATTCTGAGGGTGCCCAGTGAAGACTTGAAGGCAGATACAAAGTATGTACTGTGATGAAAGAGCCTTTTGACATCTGCAAGAGGTTCCCAGAATTATCTGATGGTCCTGTAGGAAACTCTCGATTGTCCCACTGAAAATCCTGCCAATGCTTCCAATATTAAATCATTTTCAAATCCAGTGAACACTTTTTTATTATTATTTTTTGCAACTGCTAGGATTTAGTTTATCTTTTTATCTATCTATCTATCTATCTATCTATGTATCTATCACAAAGGATAAAGTAGGAGATTATTCTATTGGCAACTATTTAATTGTCTGGGATGTTTCAAGAAGTCTGACAATTTAATTCCAGCAACACAAAGAATTACCCTTGTATTCATTACACAGAAGAATGAGAGAATTTAATTTGTTTAACATAGGTCACAAAAGTATACAAATACTATTGAAAATGAACAAGTATATTGTGGTATAGTGTATGCAGATATTATTGACTATTGATTGTGGAATATTTAGTTGAAGACAGCTTACTAATATTGAATATAAACAATAAAGTGGGTGTTCCAATTAAAATGTGGGCAATAAATGAATCAAAACATACCCAGAGACATTTTTTTCCCACACGGTTTGATTCACAGACCATGGAAAATACAGAATATAAAACTAGCATTGAAAAATACATTTCTAGTTTTGCCTCTGCCTTTGCCTTTTTTTTGTTATGCATAATTATGCTTATTGCTCCCTAAATGTGAAAAAGCATTTTACCAAACTACAAGTGTTAATTAAATAGTTTTCTGTGATTTAATCCAACCAAATATTGAAATTATCATCAGAAATCTACCAATTTAAAACACAAAGCAGAAAGATGTAGCCCCTTGATACAAAGCAGCTACCACAAAGAGATAAGTAAAGGAAGCACTACTTACAACTCTGTGAAGCTCCAAGTGTCATTACGTTACCACACCAAAAGCCACGAGTATTTTTCAAAGATATAAGTCATAAAATTTTGCAGAACACTTCCCCTAAATCACTAATAGCTTGAAAAGTGATAGAAAACTGCTGCACTATTTTTGCTGTTAATTCTTGATTTTTTTTTTCACGTATTTCAAATACAATTTTTTTTTACCTAAATGAAATTACGAGGCAATATGGGAATTTCACAAGAGAGGAAGGATGGCCTGATGCTCCTGGATAAAAGACTAACAATGTCTTCCAGTCTCAAAAAGCAATGAAATTAAAAGAAACCACCTCTCCACCCTCTCTCACCATCCGTTTTGGGGAGTTTGGAAGTAAGGATGGGGGTTTGTTTGGGTTTTTTTAGAAACCTTTATAAGTCTGAATTCAGTTTCAGGATTTTGGGAGGTTAATCCATTCAGTGATTACTTTGGATTAACAGTACCACTGATTACTATAATTAGGAATAATTACCTCTGCCTCTCTGTGGAATCCACATTGTCTTTAGCAACCAGCTCTGGTTCCTTTGTAAAATTAAGTCTCTATGATGCAAAATTCATCTCACAATTAATTTCTTCAAGATCCTTTTACACTTTCAGCTCTTTTATTCTTACTACAGATATAACTTGATTTCATTAAAATTTCATCTTGACTGAAATTTTCCCATACTGTAATTCCAGTTTCAGCATGGCCTTTCAGATACACAGATAGCCTCAGAACTGCAGCAATTTCCAATATTTTTGCTCACATGCCAGGCTGATTTTGAAGCTGTCAAGACATCCTATCTTAGAGCACCCAAAAGAGGCCTATTCTGTTACAGCACATGTGCAAATACCTGTAATTAGAAATAAAAGTAGATGTTTCCATACAGTGAAATAATGGTAGTACAGAGACACACATATTAGGATTGCTATAGAATTATTTCACGTATGGCAGCAACTAATTTTTATTATGACCTTGGCTACTTTGCCATATTTTTAAAATACCTGATGGGCTTAGTGTACTTTTTATGCTAATAATCTAAGCTTTTTTATTTAAAACTAACATTTTTCCTGTGTATTATGGTTAGAGGTCAAAAAGTATCAGAGGTTGGCTTGGAGTGAATATTTTCATTCTCTTCTACCTCTTTATTTTTAAGTGAAAACAATTTCAAAGAGAAAGCTCAGGGGAAAAAATCTCTTCTGCAAAATAAGCAGAATTGACTCATTTTTTAAATATTTACTATAATAAGCCCCCCCAAAAAGGGTTTTGCTTGAATGTTTGTATAGACCTTACTTACATCAAAGAACTCTTGGAATTTCTACTGCTGTACAACTAACACAAGGCTTCTTGTGGAAAATTGGAGTTGCCTGGTTTTACCTATCATAAAAATACATTATGTTTGGCTCTGAACATATGACCATAACACTGTGAATCTGGTCAGTGCTTCTTTGGCAACTCTGATTGGGACACATGGGACAATGTTTGAAACTGCTCTGGCAAACGAGCAAAAGGAGGGGTCATTGCATCATATCACTGCGCTCAGTTGTGGGACCCCAGAGCAGGAAAGATGTTGCTAAAAGGGATTAAGCTGAGTGGAGTCCACCACAATGGCTGGGTCTGGAGCATTGACCCTGTGAGGGGAGGCTGAAAGAATTGAACCTGGAGGTGTTGTTATAAAGCAACATAAACTAGGTGTATTTGAGTGAATTTACTGAGTAAGACTATTGGAATAAAGATTGAGGTCATCTCAGGTTCAGAAGTTTTCTTCTTTGAAGTAATATATAGCCCTGTAAGTAGTAATATATACAAACAGGACATTTATGACTGCAAAGATTACAAGGAGCAGGATAGACTCAACAGCACATTTCATACTCATCTTTGAATTCATCACTATTTGGAAACGTAGCTTGAGAGAAATTTGCAGCTCCAGCCACAGAGCACTGAACTTGATATAAGTCTGTTGACCTGAATGCACATGGGACAAGCCATTATTCAAGAAGAAATATATGGTGTGAAGCACTTCCAGACTTTTGTTATCTCTAGTCCACTGTAGTTACTGCAGTCTTCTAAACTCACAATCTAAATTATCATTGTGATCAGAGAAAGTGATGAATTTTCTATTTGCTTATCCTTGTGAATGGTGAGCAATATTTTAATTTTCTTCAATTGCAAAATTACTCATTTTGTTGGATGATACGATGCCACTGTACCCCATTATCAGCTCTACTATGGCCAGACAATTAGATATTTGAAAAGTTTCAAATGATTCTATGTATTCATCTTCAGGAAAAAGTCCTCACACCACGTCTGATGATTTTTTTAATTGAAAAACAACAAAGTAAACCAAAGAACTCATATTGGCATTTATCCAGCCTCTTTCTCTGCACTGACCAAAATGGGGCCCACCTTCTCAATCTGACAGAAATATTATTGAAAAATCAGTGTGGCACAGGCTGTTCAAATTCTTTGCGGGATTCTCCATCAGATACACCACTATACAGTAATAAAACATTTGCCATATAGACTGGCTTATGTTTAAGACATCTTAGCTGGATGAGACCCAGCTTAATCAGAGTCAGAGGAGTCATCATTTAGAAAAGTATTGACTCAACTGCAGGATTTTTTTTTCATCTCAGACAAGCCACTTAAAATCAATGCTGCAGGTACTACTGTCTGTAAAATTAGCCTCTCTAAGAAGTACATATATATATAGCCTGTAAAGCACTTTCTAATTTTTTCAGCTTACTACTTTACTTTCTAATAGCAGCACTATTTTACCACAGTTACATGCAAATAAAGAATAGATCCTGCATATCTTGATAATACACTCAGAGTACTTTCAATATGTATTCCTCTTATGACCAAGGCCAACAAACACTTGGACAAGTAGCTATTAAATAGGACTGATATGAGGGAAAATCACACCAACCATTATCTCAGAAGATTAGCAACATTTCCTTGGATTAAAAAAAAAATATCCACTCATCAATTTATATAAGTTTTTGGCAATTCTGGAGTGGATATAAACACACTGTTCTTTAGTAGACTGGCAACTCTGCTAACCATCAAAAATATTAAAGGAAAAAGCATTACCATTTAATGCTGCTTAGTCTGCTCAGATCAGGGGCTGTGTGGGTGGTTCTTGGAATATGTACTTGCAAAAATATGTTTTGGATCAGTTGAGCTATAAGGAGATCAATTATATCCTCTTGTGGGTTTTCCATTTTAGTATATATTCTTGCTCCTTAAAGTTCAGAAGTGCAGTACCTAACAGCTTGATGAAATTAATTTACTTAGTTAAGGTAATTTTTGTCAGATACCTGCAAAGATGCTGCTATTCAGTGAGGGACAGATTCCAATGTCCTCATCCACAGTGAACGGGCTATAGCATCTGCAGCAGTTAATGCAGCTCTTTTGGACTGTGAGATTTTTTTGGCATGAAAAGCAAAATCAAAACTTGGCTTCAAAAAATGTCCAAGTTGCAAAATTCTAGTGTGGATACAGACTCTGAAGCCCACTATATATTTTCAAAGACTCTACTGCTTGATTGTATAGCTCTGGTTTGGCTGAAAGTAGCTTAAAATGCTACATCGAGACAATGAGAAAGCTTTTCTATGGATTTAAATTTGGTCTGAAGTGTTGTTTTTGGCATGTGCCTAACTGTGGTTTTCTACTCTAATATTTAGTTCATAAATTGAACTAAACACCTAAACTAGACACCAAACTGCCACATAAGATAGATAACTAATGTGCATACTAAAGATAGAAGTAGCTTGTTTTCAAAATGTTCATAGCAGCCAGTTAAGATCTGGAGCATTAGGGTCTTATACTAAACCATTAATTTTCAAATGAAGCACAGGGGACCAGATTTTTTTTCCCAGTTTTCCTACAAAGAAATTAGCATTGTGTGATCTCTCTATAACTTTCCACATATTTCCTTCATCACTTCTTGCTAATTTCCACTTCCCTGGTATGGAATTGCACTAAATTCCAGTGACAGACTATGTATCCTCTCTCCCTGTCTTCTTATTATTGCCTTGAAGACAATTTGGATTCTGGGAGGCTGATAAGCAAAGCTGGAAAGACCTAAATAAAGCTACTGTGCACAACAGGTAAATTTTCTTCCTGTTTCTTGATGAAAAGCAGAAGGAAATACAAAAAGAGGAGCTGTTCCTGTAGTTGGTTTAAAGGAGTTTCAATCCAGTCCCCAGCCATGCTGAAACACACTTAGTGTCCAGTTAGTTTTTCATTTTCACACACCAGCATTGTCTTTTTACACTTTGGTTGAAAACACTGCATGAAAAGCATTGCTCTTGTGGAATTAGAAAGGGTCCTGCTCTTCAATTTTGAAAAAAAACCCCAAAACTTCTGTGTAGGGTCAGATCAGCCCTCACTGCTGATCTCTCTTTTAAAGCTTATAATAAGGGAGCAAAATTAATACCAACCTTGCTTAGAGCCTTCACCTCTACACACTGGAGGAAAGCATGTCTAGAACTGCAACACAGCAAGATGTCTAATACACTTTTGATAAGAATCTCTGAAACTGATACAACATAATTTTGTCTCTGAGACGCACTTTGTAAACTCATTCAGAGGAGTATGAACACTACTCAGTGGGAGATATGAAATTAAATGATTTCTATCTAAATACTCCAGAAATTAGTAAAAGTCATCTGTGGAATAATGTAAAATAATAATATGAGTAGGACTCAGTTTGAAGTCTAGATCCCAACTTTTCCCACATCTGAAAAAATGCAAACTCACTTCCTCATTATATAGTTAAAGATCTATGTACTAGAGCAATTCTCTAAATATGCAAATGAAGGAAATGTGTTCAAGTCTCGGCCATTTAGTTTGACCTTTGTAAATAAATAAATAAAACAGTGGGGCATTAAATTGCCCTCAGTTTCCACTGTGCCAGAATTTTGTGAGATTTTTCCCTCTACATTTAATAAAACCTAATGAGGAAACTGACAGTGGGGTGGAGAGGGGAGGAAAAACAGGATTAAAATAGGCCTTTCAAAAACAATATTAGAAAGCCTTACACAAGGAGAGTACCTAGAACATTATGCAGGAAGTAGAGAAGCAAATTCTCTATTAAGTTGAAATGAAATGTGCTCTTACAAAACTAATGTCAGCAGGCAATAATTTTTGTTTCTATTTATCACATCACAAAATATGCAATTATTTTGATCGCTTTATCATGGTAGTTTTAGAGTGCCAAAGCTGCACAGTTTTGTACAACTTTGCAATCACTTTAAGCTCTCTAGGATCAAAATTTTCTAGTATCTTCACAGCAATTTGTATAATTTTGTGAATCATGAATAGAATAAGCTAGCAGGTTAATCCACATGCCATGGGAAATCCACTTAGTATTGTGTACCGCTTGTTTTTCTTAGAGCTGCAAGTACTGAGATTTCTAGTCTTTGCTTTGAAAAAAGCATCTCAAATAATTTTCCCAATTAATCCTATTCCGCCTTGTCTAAGTTAGGCATGGTGTAGCAATCAGTACCACAGCCTTCATACTCCAATTACATTCAAACACCATAATATATGTATAAATTGTGCAGCAGTGTGTCCAGTGCTATAGAAGGAATGAATTTGTCCAGAGGCAAGGCAGGTCTTGGAATCAATATAATTAAAGGGAAAATGTTTAACAGCCACAGGTATCCAATTTCAGATCGAGCATCCTAGCCATCACTTATGCTTCTAAATTCTCAAGAGGTGAGGAACAGAGCAGTCTTTTTTGATCATTGTGAGCACTTTTCTTGACATGTCAATGGAACTTGCTTTTAACCCAATTTTTTTAAAAACTGTAAACATCAACACCTCATAGTATTTTCATTGCTATGTGCACCCAAAAAAGTACTGCACTATCACCAAGGGCAGTGACAGAAATCTGTTTTCTAATGATCAGCTTGCACTACGTTTCCATTCAGAATACTGTGAGGAGTAGAATCACACTCTTCAGAGACTTCCCCACTGCAGTATCCTGTTTACACAATGTACTTTTAATCATTTAAGAAGCATACTGCACACATCATTCTTTACCATGAGATTTATAGTTTATAAACAACTTTAAACTATGTTTGCCCTTGACAAGGTCAAGAAGGGCACACAAACCATCAGCCACACCTTCAACTATAAAGTAGCTCAGATCTGTCATCTGAGTCAACGAATAAATAATAAAGATTGATGAAAGTAGCTCTTAAACTACTTTCAAAATGCATTCTATTTTCAGAATCACTAATGGCAGGCCATTAAGAAAGAAAACAAATGGATTTTTTTTTGTTAAAGTTGTGTATTCAGCTGAAATATAGACTCTGCTTAATACTTTTTCAAAGAAGCCTGTTGCCACGATGGAGCCATCATTGTGATGGGGAGAGCTGCTACATGAAGCTTTCTGAACAGCACACTGCAGAGTAGTTATAGGAAATAGGTTCATTAACTTGTGTCTTTAGAATATCTGTGGCTTTCTACTTGCCTCTTATCCTCACATGCATGTCAGGAAAAAGTTATCTCATTATGAAACTCTTCACTCATTCTTCTTCAATTAAAATTAAAACTTCACTGTGGGTTGGTAAACACACAGAAATCAGTAGTAGCTAAGCAGTGAAGAATGTTCCCACTTCCCAGGCTTACATGGGACTTGGAGTAGAAAGTATGTATTACTGCCAGACTGCTCTATACAAATTATTTAAATCTCAGAGAGAAGATTTATCCTTCATTGCTACAGGCATGCCTATGAATTCAGACTACCAGATGGTACAATTACCACAAACTTCAGTCATGCACCTTCAACATAGTTGTTCAAAGGCTGCAATGAGTCAAAATACCATTAAGCAACATATATTTACCCATGCAAATAACTGTGTGAAAGCCCTATATGTACAGGTGGGTTTTATATGGAAATTTCAGGAGTAAATAAGTGCAATGCAAGCTGGAATTCAGATTCATATCCAGCAACTCTGTTAATAAATATGCCCAGTCAAACTAGGACACAACATTATAATATCTGCTATACAAATGGGAGCATGAAATGGGTCTTTAACTGGGAGATAGCGCTGTTTTCCATTAAGAGCAAAATCTATGCTTTTGTGACTTGCATTACAGAGTATTTGAGCAGCTACGGAAGAAGAAAAAGGAGTGAAAAATCCTGATATCCTCTTAGAGCCCTGGACTAGAATATGAATTGTGGCCATGAAGCAGATACACAGTTAACCATGTAGCAGATTGGAAAAATATAGGGGCCAGGATATGTTTAATGGGAATGGATCCTTCAGATGATGGAGCTGCCAAATGCTGTCAAATCTCAATAGGATATGTACAAATGTGAAATTTTAAGAAGCTTACAGTTTGAACAAAACTCCTTTTCTTTCTCACAGAATGACAAAAGATGCTAATGAGCACCAAATTCTGACCTCCACACACCCCTAAAAGAATGAAGTTACTAGAATTTTTCAATACCTTATCTAAATATCTTTAAACCTAGGTAAACTAGCCTCTCCTGTTGCTTTCTTAGCAATGGCTGCACCATTCTTTCTGAACCTTGTCCAAAACAATTTAGGCTGAAGCAGATATCACACATGGGAAATATTAACTGAAATTACTAAAATTTGACAATATTATAAGCAAATGAAGGTAGGCTATTATAAATATCAAGCAACTTTAACATCCTTATTTCTACACGTGCCACCTGTACATTAAGTTAACTTAGACACTGCCAAATTACACTGTTGTCTCATTAGAATTTGGAGAAACTACAGTACGGTGAGATTCTTTTAATTGCTGAGAGGAAGATCTGTTTATGGAACAGCATACATCAATTATCATATTTTGTTATGACTTTCTGTGCACATTAACAAATTCCATATCTCTACCAGGTCTAGACCAGGTTCAGAGTGAGGACCTGGAACAGGTCTGGGGAGTCCTGTGAACACATCTTCCCTGCCTTCTCTTCGATGAAAACCTGGTAAAGCAGTCCAGCTCAGAGGATCTACATCCATTAGTGTCAAACGAGTACTACTGAAACTGCTTTCCCTACAGTTGTAACACTATAGCATCTCATCTGTTACTTATCAGAGAAGAGTTATTACACTGCACCTTTTGCTAATATTCACATGTTATTTTTGGGAGAGCAGATTGGCAGCCTTCTGTAAATCATACATCTTCCCTTTACCTTTCTCTCATTTCTTTAATCATAACAAGTATTATAATCCACATAAGATCCACATAACACATTAAAATTCATTTTAAAAATCACATTACATACTGCTGTCAGTCTATGAATTGCAGTGCACACACACCACTGAAGCATGAAGGGAAATAGCCTAAATTTTAATTTCAGGAGTCTCTTGGAGCACCAGGTGGATGTAACATCAGACTGCAATTCTAGCTAGTGGCATTCAGCTATATTTTCAAGTAATCTTCAGACACATTTGTCACTTGACTCTCCCACAAGTTTTCTTATATATATATAGTCCATCTACGCACTGAGGTCTTACATACATTCATCTCTGTGCAAAAATAACCATGACTTAATATTACTGTGATTCATATCAGTCCTTGAAATGTCACAAGCAAGGTTGCAGGTATATTTCCAGCCCTGTTATCTTCTATCATACAGATTCAATGGCAACAATTCTTTCATGAGAAAAGCAGTGGGCTAAAAATCCTCATGTGAGGCAACAGCTGAACTGCAGTGGAGTGCAGGAGTTCGACCATGAATCCAGCAAATAACAGTACCAAATGAATTTAGCAGTCATTTTTGCACAGCACATATTAAGATGGTTCATTATTCACATACAAAGCCATACAAACCCAGTTTGGAAACAGGCACATTCCATATGTCATTTGGATACTTACCTGTGCCAAAATTGCACTAAAGTTTGGTGAACTCAACAAGCAGTATACATGTCTCAACACACCATCACTTGAAGCAGTGATTTCAAGGAAGTCAGTATCTTGAGTTCAAGTATTTTTCTATGCATCAGGAAGTATTTTGTATTGTTGTTAAAATTATTTTTTTCTGTGATTGTTTTTTGAAAGAGAACTTATTCACTCCTATGGACAGATACATAAGCTCTGTTTGGATATTCAGCCTAAGAGCCTAAGTTTTAAGATGGCTCTTGCTATACAAGATGGTGGAAAATGTTCACCCCTAACTGTAGTTTCTAGTGAATGACAGGGAAGAATTGTGAGAAGAAAACAACGAGGCATATTATTTGTATGTACTACATAGTTCCAACATAGGATTTATCTGTTCAGGAAAAGAAGTTCCCTCTGTGACAGTTACTTCCTCAAGGACAAATTAGAGAATCATTACAGGTTTACAGAAGTAATCCCTAGTCCAGTAATACAGAACTGAACAAAGACCTCACAGGTAAACAGTAGGGTGGGACACAAACAGAAACCTGATTAGCATTATTTGCCAAAAGCAACAAATCTTTTGCATTTCACAAAGCTAGTTCACTTATTAACTGTTATGAAAAGTTTGTGCTATGCTACCCTTTTTCAAGTTCTTACAGCTTTTTACCTCTCACTACTCCCTTGCCTCAACCTGTGTGAATTTCCTACAGAACCAGGATCGCACAGCACAGACTGTGCTGCTTCTCATGCTAGAAACAAGCATGGATGAAATTAATGTTGACCTAGGGATATCTCCCAGTCAAATTAGTTTTGAGACTACTGATCAATTCAGTTTTCAATGAAAGCCCTTACTGAAAAACATAGATACTAAAAGAGAACTATGAGAGGAATGAGTGTAGAAATTACCAGAAGAGAGAAAAAAGATAATTATCGTGTTAAATATTTCTAAGTTGTGCTTCTAATGAGTTTCATACTTGTGACACTAAACTACTGAACTTGCCTAACAGGCTGTAATTATATTTTTTTTGTTTGTTTTGTCATTTCTTTAATATGTAGTGATATGGAGCGTGAATAAGCCAGCCTTTGCAAATGCACTTCATTTTCACATGGAAAAAAGCAGGCTTCCTTCTGATGACAGGAACATTCTTTTCCCCCACCCACCAGTTTGATTTATTACTCCTACTCAAATGTCAGCATTTAGTTGTTTCACCTGGCTTCTTTATTTAGCTGTGTAGCAAACTGAAATCAGTCCCTTGTCAAATTGCACAGCTTGGCACAGCTGGACCAGAATTTTTCTAAAGGTGGGAACTTATTTATGTGATTACAGACATTTTTATCATCTACACAGACTGCTGTTTTCCAAGGCAGCAATGAAAATCTCCATAGGGAGGGAAAATAAAGCACATGATCTTTTTACACACACACACACAAAAATATTCTGCCAATGACTGCAACTCTGTTCTTTGGAGAAATGAGGCAACAAGCAGCCCATTCGGGGTTCCCAAGGGACAACACTCTAAAGCAATTGGCAACACCCTGCCTTGAGAATCCAAATGACTATGTACTTTTGATGTGATTTAACGTGCATGAATTACTACCAGAGAAAACACTGAAAACTATTTCCTGATAACAAAGAACAGAGTGTATTCATATACATGCCTTGGATCAGATCCACACATGTATTCTCATGTATGCTTGATAAAGTACATTCTCCTCCCCTTCCCCCTTCAATATATATATATGTGATTTAAATTTGAATTAGCAGGTTTTTAGAACTGCTCTGACAAAAACTAGCTGGTGCATCTATGTTTGTTCTCCTGTGCATTACTACAGTCACAGAGATGGTGGGTGCTGGCCAGCCATGCACAAACACACCCTAATGTCCGTCTTCCACAATCTCTGCACTGATCTGCCCAGAGATGTGAAGATGTCACTTTGCACAGTGGTCTGTGCCTGAGGAAATACCACCAGTTCAATTCACAAAAGTTGGATTTGGACAACTCTGAACTGCAGCTGACCAAAAGCAGTCTTTACCCAACATCCACTGTGCCTCAGCTCCACCATCACACACTTGGTGCTAATATCAAGCCACTTTCAGAGATAGAGAAAAGGAATATCTGCCTTCCTTCCCAGCTTTCAGGTCCAAAAAATGAGGCACACAGAAAGAAAACAAACACAAAATTGTACCTGAAATTACAAGAGATTTGCTACAACACAATTAAAAATTTTATAAAAATGTATAAATTTTATAAAATCAGAAAATTCACAAAATTTTTTTACTTGAGACAAGAAATTATCCTTTCAAAACTTGTCTTTCAAAGAGTCACAGAATGGGTAAGGTTGGAAAAGACCACTGTGGATCATCCGGTCTGACCTCCCTGCTCAAGCAGAGTCATCCTATAGGATTATATCCAGATGGTTTTTGAATATCTCCAGTGAGAGAGACTCCACAACCTTGTGGACAGACTGTTCCAGTGCTTAGTCACTCACATAGTAAAGAAGTTCCTCCTCATAGTCAGGTGCACCAGTGTCTGCCCTTTGACTCTATCACTCAGCACCACAAAGAAGAGCCTGGATTCATCCTCTTGATACCCCCCTTCAGATACTTAAAAGACATTGATGAGCTCCCATCTGAGTCATCTTTTCTTGAGGCTGAACAGGCCCAGCTCCCTCAGCCTTTCCTTGTAAGAGAGATGCTCCAGTCCCTTAATCACCTCTGTTGCCCTCCTCTGGACCCACTCCAGGAGCTCCTTGTACTCTCTTGTACTGAGGAGCCCAGAACTGGGCATGGTACTCCAGATGTGGCCTCACGAGAGCTGAATAGAATGGCAGGATCATCTCCTCAGTCTTTCATGTATGCTTTTCCCTCTGCTAACCCATCCTTCAAAACCAAAAAAATTGTTATAATCATCTTCTAAAATTCTAGACAAAATTCAATGCTGGCTTTCAGTAACTGTTATTAAAGCACTTTGCAAACATTCCTCATGAGCAAAAAGTGGAAACTTCTAAACCCCAAAAAAGATCACAGTATTTGAAAAACTTCTGGCATGGTTGAACTAGGAAGCATTAGAGATTCCTTTCTTTAATATGAGTTGTGATTTCAATTTTTTTTTTAAATTGGTATCATGCAAGTAATCAGACTTTAAAATGTTGAGGATTGATGCATTAGTGAAATAAACTTATTTTTAATTATTTTTAAATTACTAAAATAACCTTCATTTCTAAAGAAAGCTGTACCATTTGCTCATTTACCAGATCTGTGACAAATGAGCTGTCACTGAAATGTGTAAAATACGATCTGCCCCACTGAGTATTTCCCTTTCGTTTGAGAGAGTGCCCAAATAAATTCTGTGCTTTGCTAAGTGCAGGGCCTGCACAGTGTCAGAGTCATGGCTGCAGTGGGCTCCTGCTGGAGACACTCCAAAGCCATGGCTCCTCTCCCTCCACCAATATTCGGAGTACTTGCTCTATTAATCACATTGACCTTTCTTGAACTGCACTTACCCAAGCACCCAATGCAAAAGCACTGTTGGATCATGTTAGCTGAAGGAGGAATCCTCCCCAGTTCCCAGCAACATGTTTGTCACCATTAGAAGCACTCCCAGTAGGGTCATCTTTGGTAGTAAAACTGTACAGTTACAGTGCAGGAGTAACTTGTTACTGTTCCGTTAATTTGACTGCTCCCATTTGAACAAGTGCAGGAAACAAAGTGAACATAAAATATGAGCAAAATTACTAAATAGTTGGTATGCCACTGCATTCAACTTTTCAAACAAATCACTGCAGATCAGAGGCTAACACTGAAGGTTAGCAGTTCTGTAGCTTGAGACACCAATCATCTGCAAAATGATGGCCACAGGAAACACATAGTTCGACTTTTCACTTACAGTCTTGTACAACAGCAGAAGGGAATGGCAGATGATGGATCAGTTGGGAGAAGGGGATTTCTCCTTTGTGTGTTGCTCAGCTCAGTAGGCTTCAATCAAGCTTCAAAGAGCATGCTTCATGAAATGCAACACCAAAACTGAACCAGAACTCAGATCCCCTGGTTGCATCTAGTCAAAACACATGATTCAATCAGAGAAACTAATAACACTGAGGGCTAAATTCAAGTGGGAACCAAGGCTGAGTCCATAAAATAATGAATACACATGTCAGTCTGTATTTATGTCAGCAAATTTGCATGAGCAAATGGACAGCAGTGTGCATTTACCAATTCTGTTCATGACTATCATCTCTGGCTCCTTTTGAAAAGATACCTATATTTCTTCTGATAGATCCCGGCCAAAGGCCTAGGCCAGTTCCAGCTGCCTTAGCCAGAAACTGTGGACATAAAATACTTTCCAGGTGGTACTCAGTTCCTTGCAGAATCAAGCCCCAAAACAGGGAGTTCTTGTTGGAGTTTCTACAGTGAAGCTACTGATGCTTATGATGATCAAATAAAGCCCAAAGGCTTGTTCACAAGCTTAAAGGAACAGCACTGTAACTGCAAACTTGCAGAGAATAACAGCTTATTTAGCTTTCAGTAAATGAAGTGTTCTATCTAATAGATTTTTTTTCCTCATCCGATGGGTAAATACTTCCCCTATTACTAATGTGTGAAATGATGTAGAGCATTAGTGTTTGCATTATGCAGTTACTTGCAGAGACCTCAGAAAAATGATGGCTTCTGGTAAAATTTACCGAAGAAAAAACCTCCTAGATAGAGATTTGACTTAAGGCATTAGTGTTCACTGCGGAGTGGTTTGGGCAAGATCTTATTCCACTTTTGCCTTGCAAGAAAATAGGCAATGACTAGTAAATGAGTTGGAAATTATTACTATAATTAACATGTCTTCAAAGCAGCCGTTGGAAATTGTGCATGCAGCAACAAACTAATGAAGCTCCAGTTGCACAAAAACAAAAGGTCACAATGACATGAGAGAAGCCACGGTAGAAGCTGCTTTAGAGAACTTTTCCCATATTGAAGGCAGACTCTGAAGAAGATAGTGACAACGCCATCCTGTGCTGCATAGTTTCATTGTCTCCACAGTGAGTCTCCCAGCAATGAATGCCTGGTGCTGTCAGCACACACAGAGGCATTTGGAAGTCCTTGCAGAAAGAAAAAAACACAAAAAACAAAACAGGAGGCATGGGAAGGGGGGAGTTTAGGATGAATCTGGAAAAGCACAAAGTATATTGGCGACAGGATGAGAGATTTGTTTGGTCAAGTCTTGATTTATTGTGTAAATAATCCCTCGGCCAGCGTGCACTAATTGCATACAGCACACACTGAACAATTCAGCATGAGTCCTTCTCAAATGATACAAGCTCAGTTCTGCACTTTAGTTATTTTCTGAAAAGTAAGATATTCCTGTGGGTTTCTCAAGAGTACTGCAGCCAGATTGTTTCCTGCCTTCAAATTCTGTCTGCTTTTGCAGAATAAGAGAAAACTTCTTTATACTGATGCTCCTTGCTTACTTTTTTAATGAAAATATGAATCAAATCAGTATTAAAAGTCTTATTTGCATTCTTTGTAAATAAACTTCTAAAAAGAAATATTAGTTAGACAAGCACAGCACAAGCATATTGTGTACAGGTTTTGCACAAGCGCCCACGCACATATTTCTGCCATGACACCCACTTTTCCACATCATTCCTAATTTGCAATGTTCTTATTGCTGGGCCTCGTCCAAATCCCCCTGCAACGAACGTACGTTTTTCACTTGGTTTCAGATTGCCTGGGATTCAGTCAAGGCATTTGGGCTATAAAGAGCATATCAGGAATGCTGGCTCAGGAGGGGGAGGAGGATGTGAATGGTACTTTCACAATGTTAATAAACAACCAAGAGTACAAATGATAGCTGAAATTTTAAATTGTATTGATGAGAAAGCAGGAACTGTTGTCTTTCTGACTATTCTGGTATACAGCAAAATGATAGCTAGATAAAATTAACCCTTAAAGCCTTCTTAGAATTGCCTGAGAATACAATGTGCATGTTAAAGATTTAGAGATTTAGATTTCCTTAATTCCTTTTTGTTTGGTTTTGTTTAGGGAGGTGGGGGGAATTTTTTTTTCTGTTGTTCTTTTGTGTGTGTGTGTATATCTCTGTGTATGTGTGCGTGTGATCTCCAAATCCAATCTATTCTATCATTCCTGGCAGTTTATAGTTCAGGCTCTGGGGTTAATTGTATTGAGCAACGCTGAAATTCTTAAATTAAACTTCCTAGATACTAACCAGGAACTTGCTCAAAAAGGGTTTACTTGTGGGTGCTACTCATTGACCTCTTCTCTTTATGCCTTAAGGTGAATATCTAATTAATACCCTTTTTTAAATCATCGTCATTAGCCATTAGTGACAATGGACTAAAAGGATTTGTTGCACTTCCCATTTTCTGCTTTGAGTACTGAAAAAAAAGTTACATCGCTTTCAGCTTTTTCAATTAAAAATGGGGATGCAAAGGAAGCCTCTGTATGATGCTTTCATTTTTACCTCTTAATCTCTAATATCTGTCTTAGAAAAAACACCAGGTGTGATTTTGCTTCTTTCTCTTACACCTTTATTAATTTACTCCAGTGATCAGATAATATTCATGGAGCCATTACTGCCTGTTCTGTCCCTGAAAATGATCCCCTTGCATGAAGTGCAAATGGTATAGCACGTACAGTCAATGCTACTATAACAGATAGCATGCCATAAATGCATTTGAAATCTGCAATGGGATGTTCTTCTTTAAAATATCCCTGGAGTTACTTTTACAGGGTTGGAAAGATAAGGGAAAAATATTTCTTCCTATGGAAGTAACACTGCATCTATCTTTTATGGCAGGCCACAGGACAAGGCAAAGTATACATAAAGCAGTGGAAGTTTACAAAATTAACATCACCTCTTAAACCTTTGTGATGTCTGTGACTGTGAAAATTTCCTAGTTTTTCAACAAGCACTTCAAATTCAAAATGAAGAAACAGTTCAAACAAACAAACAAAAAATAATCAAACTTCACTAGAAAAAATTATACTATTTCTATAAGGCTGGAATTTTTCATTTGCAAATTAGAATATTTATAAAAGTGAAAAGTGATCGAGACTCAAATTCCTAGTCTTCATTAAACTTTCTAAGTAGTTAGTACAACAGGAACTCTTTCCGGGCACTCCCCACACACACACAAAGCCAAGTAAAACCAAAGCAAATTCAAAACCCACCATATCTTTTCTAAGTTTTTAGTAATTTTACTAGACATTTTATTTCAGGAAAAAGATTTAGAGAATATAATTAAGTTACTTTGTAAACTCTAGAAAGGTATCAAGAGAAAAACTCACTGGACTGTGTCAAAAACTACTGGCTGTTTTTTTAGGACAGAGCAGCTCTCACGGCAGAGTAACAGAATGATTCATAACTGAATGTTGACATTGCCTGTTTTCCCAAAAGTTTTCTGCTCCTGTTGGTGAATCCAAAGACACCCAAGAAATCAAATCTCATTAAAAAAATCCAACAACACCTAACGTAAGTCCTTTCCCCTCTTGCTATTTTATAAAGCAATTCTCTGTTGCTGTTGCTTCCTAGGAAATGCACGTTTCCTTTTTCTCATGTAGACCCCTGACCCCTCCTACTCCCAGCATATTCTACAGAAAATGATTAAAAGGTGATATCTTAAGTCTTCCTGTGCCCTAGTCTGCTGTAATGCAGCAGAAAATACCTAGTGCTGAAAAGCTTTACTTGAAGAATGAATCCCCACCTTGTTTCCTCAGCTTCACTGCTAAGGGTCCTTTAGCCTCAAGCCAGTTGCCAGAGAAGACTTTCATGATTGCAATATTTTTACCACAAAAGCAATCCAATCATGCTCCTATTCTTCTTATTAGCCATTAATCTGCTTCTGTTTCACTCAATTTCGTTGAAAGATACAGGTTGTATTTTACAAAGCTTTTTCATAAAATGTCACTATTGAAAGTCGTCTGAAGGCCACACTCTGAGTTTTAACTCATTTTCTCTCAGCTTTGGGCAGTTGAGAAGCATTCACACACCTCTAATTCCATTAACTACATGGCTGCTAAAGCAAGGAGGAGCTTGGTTCGTGTTGCAACATATGCCCTTTCAGATTTCCTTTAATCCATCAGAGAAGTTGAACACTGCCAGCAGCTTACAGCCCTATTGGGCAACATTATAATTTCAACTGTTATCTTTCACGGAAAAAATATTCCACATTTTATGACACTGTTCATTAAAAGCTGTCTAGAACACTGCTGTGGTATCTAAGAGACAAGAAACATTTTGATAAGTAACAGTCACTTCTGTTGAGGAAAAACATCAAAGTTTACCTAGCATTTAAAGAACAAAAACCCCAGGGTTGATGGTTTTACCTAGATAGGATATCCATCTTCAAGAATTCCTTATCGGCACAGGCTATGAGCATAGATGCCAATGCTGACTCTCAGATCACCTTATTTTCAACAGGAAATTTAAGGAAATCCTTAAGAAGTGATGATGTTATAACAGATGATCATTTTGCTTGAGAATGCCAGAGATTTTACAGCCTGTTTAAAATCTAGCTGGGAAATGTGTCAAAATGATTTTGCTCAGTCCAACCACGAGATAAGCAGCAGAGGGTTCACTTCTTGTGTTTTTTATCTAGTAGTACAGAGTACACGGGAGAGGACTAGTAGTAGGATTCCTCATCTCCTGCAGCCTGTTGTTTCCGTAATGTCTGCAGTGGTTCTCTATTGTTCCACGCCATAAGATAGCTTTCATTTCCATGCTCCAGCTTCTGCAGGTTTGAACAAGCTGTGCTTCTGTATCTAAAGGGATGTTTTACCTTAAACAACAGTCAAATCATCAGGTACATTACACTGAGATTTGCAGTTTGTCAACTGAGGATTGATTAATGAATGTCTTCTGATTACAACTTTCTCATAAACATGAAAAAATCCAAAATAACTAGGAAGCCTTGTAAAATATTATCTAAAAATCCTCTAATTCTACATAAGCGTTATTTTCTTTTAATGTCTCTGAGTGGAGGAAAAAAAAAAAGAATGGAAAAAGAAAGCAAACCAATAAGAACCAGGGGGGAGAAAAGTGTATCTACTGTTTCAGCATACTTTATTTATAAAGTGTTTATAGCTCAGGTCAGCTCAGAGGTGCACATAGAGATCACTGTGAATCATGCAGAGGCATCTATTTTTAAAGCTGTTGGGGAACACAGAAATATCTTGCATGTTTCCACGTGGAATTGTTTTTAGAAGTGCCATCTAGGGGAGCAATGCAGAAACCTGCTGTCAAAGAATAAACAGAATCTTTATGTAAGGCAATTAATTCTTCAAATGCACTCCAATCTGTGAAGGCTGGTAAACAAATGGGGTAGCTGCCAGTATAAATATTTATTTGGGAACAGAGGCAGCTTCAAAACAAGCAAAAGTTTGTCTCAAGCAGTTTCTGTGCACACTGCAGAGAAGGATCATGAATGGCTCTAAGCAAATGCTCCTAGGAGCTCTACATGTGAATTCCAAATATAAAGGAGCATTTTAAAGACTTTAGTGTTATTAACAGTTCAGCAAATAGATCATCATGACTTCTTTTAATTCCTCCAATGACAGTTAGCATAAGCTGTTATTAAAGCAAATGAAATCCAGAAAGCTATTTGATCCACATTGCTTATACTTGAAGATCCACTAGATCTTCAGAAGGTAATACTGCACAGAGAGAATTTACCAACTGCCAGCTACAGCTATTTCACATTTTGCAAATCTTAACCTTTTAAAAAAGTTTTTATTCTAGAAGGGGAAGACCTAAGGAAATAATTAAACTTTCTTTGTTTATGGGACAACTTTAGAATAAGCTAATATTTTTATTAGAAAAATATTGCCATAATTTTGAAATTGTAAACCCAAGAAGTAGAACATGAGAATGCTTTTTCTTCTGTTTATTCAGGTACAACTCAATTGCTTTGATTACAAGTAATAACTTCAATTACTGAATATGACATACAAAAATGGTAAAATGTAGTCTGATAAGAAAAAAGCTGGACTGTGAATACGGGGTTTGGGATTTTTTTGTCTTTATGGCCTATTCTGGACTAGCTCACAAGCAAAATAAGATGCGCTCTAACAATGGAAGAGCAGGGAGCTCTCACTCTAAATGTTATTGAAATTATCTTTTAGCTGAAACATTGGAAACCACATGGTTTTAAAGCTGAAATTTTCAACTGGCCAATATTAAGTCCCTGTGGTCAAAGCACACTGCCTGGCTGTGACATCCAAAGTACCACATTTATAAAGAAGTTACGCCAAGATACAAAAGCATTACCATTAAAGAGCTTGATACTGCAAAGTGCTGGCTCTACTGAGAGTACAGAACATGCTGGGCCTGCAATGGCTAAAGTCAAACACCATGATTTCTTTCCATAGATCCTGAAACAACTCTACTGAATCTCTTGAACACATAACACTTGCTGAGGAAGAAACTTGCTCTACAGAATCTGAATGCAGTACCAGAGTAAATTAGCACTGGACAGGGATAAAGCTAGCTTGCTCAAAATATAAGGACATATATGAAGAACATAATCTTCAAGCACTTCAGACCTTAAAACAGATCTGCAGCACATATCTGCACCTTGACTTGTTACAGCCTGTTCCATTCAACATACTGACTGCTCCCAAGTGACTGAGAAAAGAAAGCAATAGGTGTCCTTGGTAAATACTTGATGGTGTTTAAGTATCTAAAGGAAGACTCTGCGCTAAACTCCCCCAGTTAATAAGTCTCTTTAGCTGTTAAATTCTCTGAACTGACAAGGTACTTACATTCAATAAAACTGATTTTTTGATAGGTGTAAGATACAAATGTAAATAATTTCAAAAGGAATAAATGATTCAGACCTCAGAAGCTGTGAGCCATTGTGGTGGTTATTTTCAAATATAAAGTAAATATAAGTCCATGGAATTACTTGTTATGAAGAACAATAGACTAACATGTATGTTTGATAGAAAAAATTATCTACTGCCATTTTTAAACAGAACAGAAACCCAGAGGGAGGATGATTAGCAACAGAAACTCCTCCTCACAAGCATTAAGTTACTTTATAACATTTCTTGACAAGAGTTAACAAGGAACAGTCTCTCAAACTTAGCAGAAAAACTCCACTGTGATTTTTTCCTTTAGCAGAATGTCAAGAACATATTGTCCAAAAGCAAGAGTTTAATGACATTAGGTTAATGAATTTTAGTAACAAAAATATTTTGAAAGTCAGAGGTTTAAAACACTAAGCAAAAGCATCAAAATTTTACAATAAATGTACTAAAGCAGCCAAAGACTTGTTCTCACGATATAAGAGTTCTTTCTTTAAAGGCAAAGTATATTTCCTTTTTTATATGTACCCAATATTCAGAAAGACACATCCCTCTATTTTTCACAAAGTATTCTCAAAAAGTGGGAAAATGCTATCAGTTATGGAACAGCCTAATCCTGATAGGAATACAGAGAATATTGTTCATGTGTTGCTTGCCTTTATGAGCTTTAGATATCCACAGGGGAGAGCTAGGGAGAAGGAAGGTAATATTGAAAAACCTGAGAGGGCTTATTTACATAATGCACTGTGTTGATTTCTGCCTTGTATTTAAATTACATTATTATTTTGTTCTAATCTCTCTTTTCTGTGAAATTAGGTGTGTTGAACTTCATCATGAAACTGTAGCTATCTAGGAACTGAACACTGAGATAAATATCTTTACCTAGTCCTAGTGTACCTATGTTAGGTTACAGTGCATAAGAATAATGATTCCTCATAGCTGTGGCCTATGTTAATCTAATACTATTAAAGTACTAGACAGGTCTAATAAAGGAAGTCCTAACAAAACCGCTAATGTTAAATCCTGACCAAGGTCCTGAAGTGCGATGGAAAAGGAAAGTCTTGGGGCACAGCAGAAAAAAATATCCAAAAACTTCCCTGTAGTGTTTTAATAAAAAACCTGTGTAATGTTCCAGGGGAAAACACATGGTCAAAGAGGCTCGCTCTTTCACCTGCATCTAAAATAAGAAAAAGCATGCTATGTCCATGACTTTGTTTCTATTGTACCGATCTCTCTAAAACCCACCCTATGCCTAACACAACTCCTTCTTAAGTACCTGAAAATCGTGTTGCTGTCTTTAAAGAGGAAACCAGAAACTCCACATCAAGTAGAGCACATGCCACTACAAAGAGGCTGCTACTTATTTTTTTCTCCAAGAATAGCCAAATAAATTTTTCCAGTGTTGTATGACAGTAATGCTACCACTTGGCTGTATTGTGGGGCAAGCTACAAATTTGATGGTTTTCAGTCTGTTTAATGAGTGGTCTCCAAACTAATGAGGAGTAATAGTTTGATGACAACCACTGTGCAAGTTCAAACAGCAAATAGAAATTTGTATGACCCACAAGAGAGGAAGGATCAGATTCACACCTGGTCTCAATATGTTCAAGTAGTAGAGATTTGCGCTCATTCACAGTGGGTCTAGAGGCTAAATTTGCAAATTCCTCCCCACTGGAAGAAAACTGTATTTCTTATCTGCCTCTCATAGTATGTTCTCCCTTTAAAACTGATCCCTAAAATGTAAAGAGACATTAAAGCACCATTGCTACTCTTTATTGTAGTCTTCAAAGTTCTGAAAAGGAAGCCATATCTCTCCCTAGAACAGAGAGTATGGAAAATACAGCTGGAAGTAGAATAAAGACATAAACAGATTTTTCTCATATTTTATAAATTAATATGACAAGAACAAATAGAATGGACAGAATAGTAAATGAATTAAAAACTTTCAAGTGTTGCTAAAATATAGTTGGAGAATGACATATTTCTAAGAGAAATCCTGCCCTTCATTCCACAGCAAGAGAAAAGTTATCTCCCTGTATTTCCTCTTGAAACTTTACAAGTCACTTGACAATTTTCTAAAAACATGTTTGTTTAATATCATCACTGGTACTTAGTCCACATCTTAAGAAAGTTGTATCCACTTTGCAAATGCCCCCCCCCACCCCCCATTCTGTCCTCAGAATCTTTAAGAACTCAGCTTTTGGGTTTTTTGGGTTTTTTTAATTAGATTTTTCTATTCCACAGGGATATGTTCATGCATTTAGCTAGCCCTATCTCTGTGTTTCTCCCACCCTGTTCAATAAAGAAATGACAGTGGTTATGTCACGGTCTGACCCATGTGACAGGGTCAGAATTCAGATGCTTTGGGTGCATCCGTAGGGTAGCTCACAGCCACTCTTCTGCCCCATGTGCATTTCCACACTGCTCAGGAAAAGGAGGAAAACAGTTTTAAAGGTATAATGCAGATACAGCAGCACATATTTTACAGAAACAATAGCAAACAAAATGTATACTCTTTCTGTATATTCCTGTCTGAAACAGGTAACATGATATGAACAGCTGACTTAAGGTTTTACTGTTTATCCAAACTTCATAGGAAGCATGAGGTTTTCCAACAGTTCATTATCTTGATAGGTTCACCCATCAGCACATTTTTCTGAGACATCCAGGGTGTTTGGTTTCCTATAATCTTACCTAGGTGATTCAAACAAAATTTTGTGCCAGTTTCAAGAAACTTTGCAAGATTTTTTACACTTACAGCAAATGTCAAGTAAAAGTTTGTATCTTTCTTATTCTCTCTTTTTATGATGGAAAATCTTACAAAAAAATCTTTTGTGGGTTTTTTGGTTTTGGAGGTTGTTTTTGGTTTGAGGGTTTTTTTTGAGATGTGGTACAATTTTCTGTCATAAGAGTTCAAAATGACAATGTGATGCAAAAAATACTTTCAACCACTTTTTTGTACTTTATAGACCTTTGTTTAGGGAAGCACAGGTAAAAGGGCTCAGTAGCTAAGAAGGTTTAATAAAGGCATTAATAAACACCAGGAAGTAAAACTTCTAGCTATTGATTTACAAGATACTTATTTGTAACTTACTACCCAAGAAACAGAATTAATGTTACTGTATGCCATGATTTCTGAAACACTGTTGTGTTTTCTTAAGAAAACACAAAGATACAACTTCTTAACTTAGAAAGTAATTCTGACAGTGTATATTGGCTTTTACTGCAGTAAATAAGACTGGCATATAATTTCTTGTTTGGTTGTATATAATGCACTGCAGAAGTCATAAACAGACTTGTTTTGACTGGAAAGGGCAGTGTCTTGAACTCTGAACAAAAATAAATAATTTCATGAGAACTTAATTGCAATGAAGTATAGTTATTCCCCATGAAAACCTCTATTTTGTATAAGTTCAGAAAGAATGAAGGACAAATCAGAACTATAGGGTAGATGAAAATGTATTTTAACTAAAGCAAAAGCCTAAGGGAGTATTCAATAACATGACAGGGTAGAATAATCTAAAAATACAGAAATACATAACAAAAACAAGCCACACACTGACTAACCAGAATAAGCTCTTATTCTGCACAAATGTCGTGCAGATTTTTCCCATTTGGTCAAAGGCAAAAGAGGTATAACTGAATTTCAGTAACTAGTCTTAATATCCTTCTAGAAAGGAGTTTCATTTGTAAGACCATCAATTAAGAAAATTAATGGGAACAAGTGGCCTACTGCCAAGACAAAACAGCCCTAAATCAGCAAAGCTTCATACCTGGCAATCCTGAGAAAGTAAGGTGAGGAACTCTCTGGACCATTTATGTTTACTTTTCTGTATTTCCAAGGGGAAATCTCCAGAAATTTTCTAAAAACAGAATTTTGATTTGTAACAGTGTTATTCTAAACTAGCCAACCTGTCATTCACACAGGAAGATCTGCTTGCTGAAGATATGGACAACAGGTTAAAGACTGAACATAATTAATGTCACTTCTTCATGTCCTATCAAGTCTTGGTAAACAAACTTTCCTTTTCTTTTTTGAGGAAGATCAATTTGAGCTAAAGGGTGAAGAAAATATGTCTTACAATTATATTTGCCATGCCTAACTTTACCATTGTATTGTCTTCTGACAAGGCTAACAAAAACTAACAATGAGCTAAAAAAGCTTAGTCTTTCTTCCTTGTTTTGTCAGTGAATTGATCGTTCAGTACTTTTTAAACACTATTCACTTAGCAGAAAATAGTAACATGTTCTAACATGATTTTCCATCCAAAAAGCTTAGAAAATGCTTACTCATTTCACAAGAAATAAGCACTGGCCCTGTGAAGGTCATTTCTATTTCTTATAGTCTTTTATTTCCTCTGGGCACATAAGATCTCTGACTTTCTTGTCTCTTCACACACACAGATATGCACACCCTTAACTCTTTGCTTCCAACTACAACGTGCTATCCTAATGAAGTCAGTGTAATTTTGTCATTGACCTCAAGGAGGTCAAGATTTTCCTTCTTGCACTGCTTTTAAAAAGACAATACAGCTTCCAACCAGAACACTTGCAGTGTTTCCGTTTCTGACTGACTATAATCACAAATAAAAAACCTTCATTGTATACATTATCAAAATGGGGGAAGGGAGGGGAAACACACAGACGGTCACTTCCACAAAAGAGAAAAAAAAGTCACTTCCTGAGGAAACTTCATCTTTATTTTCCTTTCATCTGTGCGCCCTAACAAAAGGCATAAAGGGAAAACAATGCCAAAAGGCATAACCATAAAGGCAAAACAGAATAAAAGTCAGAATAACAAATAGAAGCTCTACAG
Organism: Campylorhamphus procurvoides; assembly: GCA_013396655.1. Lineage (NCBI taxonomy): Eukaryota > Metazoa > Chordata > Aves > Passeriformes > Dendrocolaptidae > Campylorhamphus > Campylorhamphus procurvoides. The sequence continues at coordinate 3,805,272 of WBMV01003664.1, read as the reverse complement.
CGACATCTATCCCTCATATGACTGTAGTTATTAACCACTCACAGGGTTGGATACATTACATTACCATGTGAACAGTACATACTTACTTGTTTTCTGAATTCCTGGTTTCAGCTTTGGGGATTTCCATGTTTCATTTCCTATTTTGCTTTCTATCTTACCTTGCCTGTCCTGCAATTGCCAGAAAAATTACCATGCACATAATAAGTATGTTTGTTTTTCATTATTTGTCTGAAATCATGAATCAACAGACACTGCCTGACAGACTTGTTGACATGAATGTTTTGCAGAGTAACTTGAAAGCAAATATTGCTATTGTCCCTAATTTACTGTCAAACCATGAGGAAAAAAACCCCTCAACTCTATTCAAAAGGCAATGATTTACACCATCTTAAATAATACTTTTCTCTGTATGTGATATAACTGTAATTTATAATGTCTATGCATCCAAAATATCACACTGACATGACAAATATCAAGATTTTCCCATTAAGAGTAAAAAGTATTACTTTTACTTTATTTCTTTTCTCATCTGGAGGTGATATTAACTATTTTGTGACTTGGCTTTTTATTTAGTACCTTGAAAAATTGTTCTTATTCTTGCTTTAAATGATGAATGAATTTTGGAGAGCTCAGCCATTATAGGAAGCAAAATGTCTTGATCTATCCTTGTATAATATGAACTAATTTAGCATAATGAACAGCATAGTATGAGGTTCCAGGGCTCAGCCATCCTCTGAATTCACACTACTGGGTGAAGAACCTTTTCCTGATATCTAACCTAAACCTCCACCAGCTTATCTTCAGGCCATTCGCTTGATTCCCATCACTGGTCACCACAGACAAGAGATCAATGTCTGCCCTCCTCTTCCCCTCCTGAGGATGCTGGAGAACCCGAGGATGTCCCCCTAGTCTTCTCTTCTCCAGGCTGAACAGACTAATTTCCCACAGCCATTCCTCATACAGCTTCCCCTCAAGGCCCTTCACCACCTTCCTTACCCTCCTTTGGTCACTCTCTAACACCTTAATATCTTTCCTGTGTTGTGGTGCCCAAAACTGCCCACAATATCCGAGGTGAGGCTCCCCAGTGCAGTGTAGAGCAGGACAATCCCCTCCCTCGACCGGCTGGTGATGCTGTGCCTGATGCCCCCCCAGACAGGGTTGGCCCATCTGGCTGCCAGGGCACTGATGACTCATATTCAACTTGCCATCGACCAGGACACCCAGGTCCCTTTCTGTGGCACTGTCTTCCAGCATCTTGTTGCCCAGTCTGGATGTACATTTGGAATTGCCCCATCCCAGGTGCAGAATCTGGCAGTTGCTCTTGCTCAATTCCACATGGTTGGTGTTTTCCCATGTCTCTGATTTGTATAGGTTTCTCAGCAGGGCTTCCCTGCCTTGAAGGAGATTGACAGCTCCTCCTAACTTAGTGTTGTTGGCAAACTTAGTGTTCTTCTGAGTTCTGTGTCAAAGTTGTTAATGAAGATGTTGATAAGAACTTGGACAAGGATGGAGCCAAATGATTCCAAATCTTTTCCCCCCATATTTATTCTCAATAATTCCACACTTCTAGACACTGGAAAATTTGGCTTAAGGCAACAAAAAAATTTTATGTGGACCAGGTTTTCTCAAAATTATGAGCAAGACATTTAATTGCTACATAAATAAAACAAACCTCTAAGAGGACAAATATATATCTATCAGTTTCATGTGATGGACCCCATATGACATAGGTGTATCTGTGGCCTAGAAGTAGGTATCGAAGCTCTAAAATGAAGGAACATAAAAGGCAGACATGTTCAACAACTTTCCTAATGCCAGTTTATACAGCTGTTTATTTAGTTCCTATGAATTTTGTTTAGCCTCTTCATTTTCCCTGTGCTTTCTCCAGGAAGTTTAGGGATGCATTTGCCCTACAAGCTAACATGACAAAGTTTTCTGTGCATAGTGCATTCACTGTTGTGGACCCAGCCCCACAAAAGCTAACACCTGGGAACTCTGGAAGAAGGCTCAGCTTCAACTGTTCATACAGAGGAGAGATTTCCATATAAAAAGGTCCTATAAAAAAAGACAGATTTACAATTCCCAGTCTGGAAGAGCACTGGATACCCTTCTCTATTTTAATGCCAGCACAGTTCTTTCAGGTCAGAACTTGCTGCAGTATAGATGCCTACTAGCTGCAATAGGTTTTATTTTCATGAGAAGCACTCAGAGGTGTTAATTTCTTTCTTCTGCTTTTTTAGCCTCCATTTGTAACTGTAAACCTTTTTGCTGAATATTTCTTACAAACAAGAACGGACGTATGAGTGAGAAAAGATAGTTTTTCCTTCAGAGATATCAGAGTCAGTCTTCACCAAAAAGCTCCTGTGAAACGATGAAGTCCCCATAACCAGATCGCAGGGGTCTGAGCAACCCATGCTCTTGCTGTGACTTATGCTGTTAAAGTATATGACTCTGATTTGAGTCAGTACAGTTTGACCCCAAAGTGTCCTGATTGGAACTAGTTTATATGACAGTAAGCTAAACATCTTTAATCCCTTCATAATAAACAGTATTTGGGACTAATTATACTGTTTTCCTGAGGGGCTTTCAGCCACTTTTAATACAAAATGTTGGTACTTGGTATTTTGAGAAGCTTTTAAATGCACTCCCCAGCCTATGGGGAGATTTATAGCCAAAATCTTTCTCTTCCTAATGGCACTGTCCCTGCCATAGGAACATACTGCATCTGTCATTGCAAACCCCTGACACCAGATTTAACCTTCTACACAAATACGCTTTGCAACTGCTGTTTTGCCAGACAAGACATAACTATTCAGCTAGCAAGAGTAAAACATTTAGTCTCTTAATTGCTTTCTGTACAAACTGTATAATTAAAGTTTTGTTCTATAATTTGGTAAGGAAAACAAACAAAATTATTTGTAATTCAAAGAACCCCAAACAGAATAAAATCAAAGCAGGAATGAAGGAAATAGAGGGGGGGCTGGGAAGAGAGGGGAAAGGTAGCATTTTAATGTGTTTTTTCATTCATGGTGATATTGTCATAAGTTCTGTTCAGCCTGTTCTGAAAAGGGCATGATAAGCTGCACTCACAATTTTTTTTATTTTTTTTTTGTAAGATGCAACACAAATATCTAACTCTTCCCAGTACACATGAAATTTTCCTTCTCTCCTCACTGTAGCCAGTAAGAGCACTGAAAGTTGGATTCAGGACCTGAAAGGCAGAACCACCTTTTAGATGTGCAAAAAGCTGTTCAGGGTCAGTGGCACAGCTACATGAGGTAGGAAGGTGCTGGAAAGCATCCCTTGCTAGCTGGGGGCTTGAAGGAGTAGCATCACAGAACACAACACATTTAAATTGGTGCCTAAAAGTCCCAGTCACAGACAGGGATGATCTCCCCAAGCCTGCACTGCAGCAAAGATGTACTTTAGCCAGCAGCCCCCAGTCACCAGCTCCAGACACCACTTCCAAAGCAGGCACTCAGCCCTGCTCCAGGGAAGGCACCAGCAGCAAGGCTACCACTGGCTCTCTTGGAAAATACTTACTTTTGCACCCATGATGAAGTATTTCAATAAACGGCCTATTTAACTATTTCCAGACTGACATGCCATTATATTTTTTTATAACTTTGGCAACTTCACTGTGAAAACAGAGATTGTGTTTTGCTAGTGATACCAGTTGCCAAAGCAGTATGTTAACACTCTTCTCAGGAGTAAAAAAGGCAAAATGGAGATATTCACTTTGCAGCAAGAAGGGAACAAAACAAATTGATCTGAAATGTGTCCATTTTAAAAATCACCAGAGAGAAATGAACAGTTTTACTGGTATGAAACTGGAACAACACGTTCAAAATTGAGTAAGTCCTAAGCACATTTACATGTGTGAAGTGCAATCGTATGTGACTTCAAACAAACGGTGCTGGTTATGAAAGAAAACTTCATACTTTATTCTTTAGAAAATATGACTCAATTTTATTTCCCAAGGACAATTGTTACTACTGAGGGCCAGGAGGGAGGAGAAGAGACAAGAGGAGTTTTTTGAATGAAAATTCTTAAGTATCATTTTGACTTCTTATTTTGCTTGAATAATAAGAATATGATGACAATTGCAAAACAAATTGCTTTGCTGGCTTTACTGTTCATTATGTGGTTCTCTGCATAACAGTCTTTGCAACCCTAGTTTAACAGCTGAAAATATAGCAAATATTTCTGTATAAGGCCTAACAGTGATAAAACTGGAAAGGATAGGAATTATATCCTGTGTCCATTCTCTTTTTACTTCGATCTTTTTCTCCTTCATAACTTGCTTACTCCTTATTTGCTAAATATAAGTATTTGCTTAGAGCACATCACCTTCCAGAGAGTAATAAAATATCAAACAGTACCTTATTTCTCCAGTTGTCTCTCTGGTGTCAGCATTGAAGCAGGAACAGGCTGAGCAAAACATCTAAAAAAAAATTTTTAAAAGAAAAAAATTATGTTTATTGATAACACACAGTCAACTTGAAACCTGACAAAAAGTGACCTGGAAGTTTCCTTAACTTTTATGGAAATAAATCTGAAACAAATTGCAAACTGGAGAGTTATCTGGATTATGTTATTGGGGGAAGGGAGAGGGAAGTGCACAGAGGAAAGGTTGTCTATAAAATCACCCAATTTTACAAATCTCATTAATAACAACTCAAATACCTCAGCGGTGAGCAATTACATCTTATCAAATAGTTATTGACACTACTGATTTTTCACTTAAAAAATATAATAACTAAAAACTAGGACAGCAGCAGTATGGGAAAGAAGTAGGATGGGTTTAGGGTCTGATATTGAAGCCTTAAGCTCGTTCCCCATCCAGATGGGGATGGGGATGCCTTTTCATCACAGAAGGAGACACTTTCTCATGTTGTAATATTTTTCCATTACTCTTCTATGGTATGGTTTTACCCCAAAATGGCTAAAACACTCCAACAGCACTTGTGCATGCAACAAAGTGCAGGACCATTACTAAAGAAATCCTGTGTTTTTGTGAGGGTCGTGGGACCAAGCTATGAAAAGAGAGCTTTACCATACTTAAAATAAAACTAAAATAAATTACAAAAATAAAAAATAAGTCAGAAAGAGCCTGGTCTATTGAAGTCAATGACACAAATCCTATAGGATTTTTATCAAAACTACTAATAGTGGTTTAAAATGCTCCTACAGTATTATGATGTGTCAGAAACCTGTATTCCATTCCTTAGCTCTACATTTTCACTGGCCTTCTCTGAGATGTCTGGAGATCTTACCAAGCCATACCATTTGGCTTGATACAGAAAATGGTGGTGGAAATACTGACTTATGCACTGATTTGCTCAGAACAATAATCCCAAAGAAACTAATACATAAATAAAGGGAAAAGGTGCTGCCACACAAACACAGATTCAGGAAGTTGTAAAACAAACAAACAGAAAACCTAAAGGCTACAGAGAAGAGAAAATTTTCTCTTTTTCCTGTATCAGTGTTATATATGTCCCTTTTTAAAAAGAACTGGAGGCTCACTTGACAGTGAGAAGTTGGACACCTATTCACAAACTACCAAAATTAACCTGAAACAAGAGTAAACTATTTCTTAACTGGAGACAGAGGACAGGGTGACACAGCCTAATGTCCTTAGATCCTTGCTGATGTCTCAGTGAGAAAGGCACGTTATAGCAAAGGGCAAGCTCAATGCAGGGGTAACTGCTGAAAAAAACAGCACCTGTGCTTACATACATCAAAGAAGCACAGTGGTGTTTCAGTGCTTTCAGTCCTTAAATACTCAGAGTTTTAGTCCTCAGCACTTCCACAATAAACAGCGCTTCATGCATGAAGGTGTTTGCTGAAACCAGGGCAAAGGTGGAAAATCTGGTCTTCTGGATAACAACCCTCTGATAGCTATTGTTCCACCTTCCAGAAACTGCAAGCTATTTATGATTAGATGTTGATAAACCAAATGTAGATGCCTAAAATAATTACTTTAAACCACAACCACTTGCAGGAAAAGAGGAAGTGTGTTAATGACCTTAGAATAATGATGTTGTTCCAACAAAAATACTTAGTAATAGGACTACAAATCTAATAGTCTTTATACTATTCACAAGGGAGCTTTATTTACCAGAGACCAAGCTAGGGCTTCGCTTAGGATTTTATTACTGTGGAAAGTAATAGGACACATTCAGTAGGCACACAGGGTGAGGAACTGGAGTTTCACATCATGTCCACAATAACTGTACCAGAGAACACATAATCTGAGTTTAACTGAAATCCTGAAATTAGTTTATTAAATAGGCAATGTGGCTTAGTACTACAGTGTGAATCTTTCGTAACTAAACAGTGAAATAAATAATGGTTTGCTTCTGAAAAGACATCACTTCTAGTCACCCACAAAAATATTGCTGGCTTTCAGCTACACATGTACATGTTTAAAAAAAAAAAGACATTGCTGATAATTAAAAGATTGTCATATTTCAAGCATTGCTTCTGCTTGTATACAGTATGACAGTCTGGGTTTACAATGATAAGCAAGAGGGTAATGCAGTGGCAGGACCATGATGGGGTAGGAGAGTGATGTGTCCAACATTTCAGTTCCTTGAACTTAGAAAATAAGAAACTACAGTATCTGTGGCAGTCAGCAAACTTCTGGAAGGCTTCAGATAAATGAGAAAAGCAGTAGAAAGTTTGTAAAACTATCACTCTGTTTTCTCAACTGAATAGTGTATGAGTATACTAAAAATGTAGGTCACTTCCACTGTCTTTACTTTTCACATCAGATTGAATTACCATAATGAGAATTCCTAATGTTAACTTTTATTATGAATCTAATCTATCTTTTGCAGATCAGCACCTACATTAACCACATAGACTTAAAAATTAAATGGAGTAGCTGAGCTGATCATTATTAACCAAGCTTACATTTGTTGATCTCTACTGTTGCTGGCTAGCTTGGGCTCCAATTTAGCAGCAACAGATCCCTTTGTCTGTGGCGATGGATCAAAGGTCAGACTAACTCCAACCATGTGGAGCCTAATGATAGCTAAGGGAGACCCATGATGAATATAAAAATAGAACTAAAGATAAACGCTTTAATCACAAGTGACAAATTACATTTTTGATGTGTCAAGATCAATATTAATTATTTTCAGCTGCTCTGCTTTTTCTTTTGTCTTAAGGAAACTGCAACAATCTGTTGACATGCCTGGAAAAGTTCAGGTGCAAAATGACCTCAGTTCAGTTTGCAGATTTACAGGAAACCATATACTATCCTTAGAGCATTTAAGGGCTGTGGCCTGTGGAAATACTGTGGCCTGTTAAAAGATCTAAGTCATGAGATGATATTGCTCTTTTCTGAGTTTTAGAACAAGAAAAATTTTCTGCTTTTGTTTTGGACACAAAAAAAAAAACCCAAAACCATCAACAGTGCTCTGCCAGCAGAGAATAAATAATTGTCTGGAGAAACAACACTCATAATTAAACAACTTTTCAATAAATTAAAAACATTAGATAAATGATAATTTCTTTTCCACTTTTCCAACTATGGTTTCCCTTCACTATCAGCCTGGGCCATCCATTCTCTTACAAAAGAGAGATACATGTTTTAAGCATTTTTTGCCACTGTAGAAATACAATGCCTGCTCTAATGTTTTGAGAAACATCTTTTATTCATGGCAGAAAGCAAATTAGGCTGTAAAAATGAACATGTCCAGAAATTCTTCAATAAGTAGGAGAAAAAAATGAACAACTGCAGTAGTTTAAAAGGCAACTGAGGAGTGAAATTTGACAGATCCTGAGCTAACAGTTTTTCTTCCTTGACCTTTAAACTGAAGTGTAAACATTTTATGATCATTTAATAGAAATAATGATATTTAATCTGTTGACCACATGTAATGAACTAATAGCAAAATCAATTAGGGAAGAATATTGGAGCATTTCAAATATGGAGTTATATGCAGAATCAGTAAAAGCTTTCCCTAGCTAAACACAAACCAACTCAAAAGATACTGTGATCAGAAATAAACTCTGCAAATACTCTTAAAACACTTGTTATCTCCCTGTGATTACTAGCCTGGAACCTCCTAAATTATAAATATCTGGGTTCATTACTTATTCTGCCTGCTGGAGTCAGCAATAGTAGGAAACAGAAGCATTGATGTGAAAATAAAAAAAAAAAGAAGGAAAAATGAAAAAGAAAATAAATTAAAAAGCAGAAAAAAACCCAGAAAAGGAAAAAAGAGCAGCCCTAAATTTAAGCAGAGTTAGGTAAGGTTAGAGTTCTGTGCAGAGATCTACCAGTAAAAGCAGCTGGCAGCACCATGAAAGCTATTGCACTGGGAAAGAGGCCAAAACAGAGAATCATTCTGTTGATACATGTTTGAAATGAGATGAATTGAAGGGCCCAATGGGCAGGCCTGAAAGACATCTATTTATTTTCTTCTGCTAAAAAGGTATTTCTGGAGATAAGGAAGCATTTCATAAAGAGGAAGAAAGAAGTCCAGTCAACCCAGTAGATCTATGCCACTGGGGAAAATTATTTCAATGCTTCATCTCAACCAATGGCTTCCAGCACTGGGATGCAGATGTTATCAATAAAAAAAGGTTGGAAACAGGAGATTGATATGAACATCTTTGAGCTATTAAGCAGAAGGACTGTGTTAAAGCTCAAACTCTGTGCTTTCTGGCTAAGAGCTAAACACCAAAACTGCAGATGAAGTGGCAGACAGAGGAAAGAAGGATTTCTGGCATGCCAAGGCAGATGAAAGCAGCTGCACCACAGGATCAGAAGCAGCTGAAATCTAGTCTTGCTATCTAGCAGGGTCTGACAATCCCAGACTGCAAGATGTCCTTGTAGAGGACAGGGAGCAACCAAGGTTCTCCAATACAGCTGTACCAAATGTCCACAAATAAAACAGTTACATGCACGTTACTGGGTTTATGTCTTTTGCTATTGGGTGTTTCGGGTTGGGTTTTTTGGGGGGGTTGGGTTTTTGGAGGGAATCTCTTTCACGAAAGAGTTTATAAAAGGAGAAAATTAGATTATTAAATACCAGGGAGTTTAGTGATATTTATGAAAGTTTATGGTTGGGGCTTCAGTCCACTCTTTATTACTTTTTTAAATTGAAGTCAAGTATTCCTCACTGTCAATAAGGTTCTGACCAAAGTGGTTACAGAAGTAATGGAGACATGACGAAAAGACACTCACAACACTCTATTCTCTGGCTTAATACACTGATTGATTCCACTATTGACCTGAGAAAAACCTATATGTATTCACAACATGATAGGGCATACATTTTTTCTTCAGCTGTATTCAGAAGCAATCAAAGTAAATTATCTTTTTCTCAGTAGTACTGGACTAACATTCCTGAAGAGAGTGCTTGGAGTTATAAACGGGATATAAATGACTCATCATGCTTTACTGCTTTAATGTATGCATGTTTTCAGGGACTGACCTTTGGACTGACCTGTCAGAGGTATAGCCAAGCCATCATCCACTGACAGGCCTTTACTGAGGGAGAAAAATCTTTGTAATAGCACAGAGGAATTTACTAATCTGACATCTAGTTTAGCAGATTAATCTTGGATTTTCTTTGATCATGCCTTGCAACAATGTGCAGCAAGTCAAACCAATCAACAATCATTAATTAAAAGAACAATGAAAGGCAGAGTCTATTTAGTTATGAATGGCACACACTGACTGAATATTATGAGTTCTCAAATGAAAGCAACATTTCCTAAATGGCACAGATCAGTACTAGATAAGCTTCAAGATAGCTGTACAATGTAAGAAGGAACTCTGAAAGAATGTTATCACAATCTAGAGAAAAAAGCAAAACGAAAGTAGAAAGCTGTCTGTGGGACTTGTGTGAATCAAAGCCCTGCATCGAGATTCATGCCTTCAGGCTTATGAACACCAGGCAAGCCCTACAGTGGCCACTCATGCATTGCCTGCAAACACTAAGGTTTGAAAATTCTGGTCTCATAAAATGGGTAAATAAAGAACAGGGTGACCCCATTAATCTGTCTCAGCCTTTGTTAATGTCAGGTGATACAGTACTGCTTGCTTACACAATAGGAGGTTGTCTCTAAGTTGTCTGCACAGACCCTGATGCTTAGCTGGTGGAACCTCATTTTTTTACTGAAATTAGGAGATTTATATTTCTTTACACAATAAGAAATGTGACCCTGTATATTCTGCCACTGAATTTTTGATTTCCTGTATTATGTAATGCAGAAAGATGAGAACTTTGTTGAAAACTCATTACTCTTACAACAGCAGACTGAAAGCACTATCTGGCTCTACCTTTGTGCTGTAAACCAGGCCTATGTTCCTACCTGTATGCTATTATAAAGAATGACTAAGCTTTAATTATTCTGGGAAATGAAGTGAATATAAAATAAAAGTGAAATGCTTAAGGGCATTTTGTTTTAATAGAAAAAGCATAAGGAAGTTACAGGCATGTACCAGCTTAAAACTTTATTACCTAAATAATTGCATCATTATACACTGGGAAAATTGTTTGATGCAAAAAAAAAAGTACTCTTTAATGTTTGCACAGTTTCTTGTGCTGTTCCAATATTGAATGGAATATTTATGGCCAAATTCAAGCAGATTTTGTAGAAGTTCAAAGTACTTATTATTCAGGATTTTTCTTAAAGCTCCTTGTCAACAGAGAGTGCAGAGGTGACCAGTGAATGCCTCCTGAGTGTTTAGAGCAATGAAGCAGCCTGGTAGGTGGAGGGCATTCTGGCACTGTCAGAATTGTAAGCCAAAACCCAAAAGCAGTAATGAGACTAACAAAGAAGACATTTCTAATGGTCCACAGCTCCCCAGCGACCAGAGAAAGAACTAATTGAGCCAATGGTCAAACCAAAACCAAGAATGAGGTACACATTTTGAAAATGTGGCTACTTAAAAATCGATCTAAAATGGTGCAGCAGATAGTTAACAAACCATAATTTTCAAATAAGATTTAGCCTTCTCTAGGTAGATGTATTACAGCTTAAACAGGAGCTCTTGGCCCTTTGTGCCAGATAGTTAGCAAGTTTGTTTCACCTTGTTAGGCAGAAGATCCAGAGTACATATCTATCTCTTCTCTTCCAAAACCTATGAGTATTTGTCTCATTTTGATGCCGTTTCTAGAGCCTTACTGTGAAGTGGGTAGAATGGTGATAGCCTACATTTGTCTATTGTTCCTACATCCGAACGTAGCTTCTATGTATCAGGAAATGCAAATAGATTTGTCTTTCAAGAGAACATGATTTGTCCTTTTTGATTTTTAATTCTTATTACACTTGAAAACGGAGTGCACATTTTTTTTGCCTACAGATACTTTCACGTGAAGTTTAGCCAGAGTGATCTTTACTATGGATTAAAAAAAATAAATAAAAAAGTAGAAAAATCTCTGGATTTACTCTGCATTAAAAAAAAAATAAATAAACCAAAAATCCACAAACTCTTTTTCAGTTCCACAGTACTTAAGGATAAAATGCACTGTTTTGAGTTATAAATCATAATCATAAATAAATAAGAGTAATTCTATTGCATTTCTACTATGAAACAATCTCTTCACATGGGACACTAGCTCATGTTTCCAAGCACAGATATCTAACTTTGGGTGGTGCACCTAATCATCTTTAAAAAAAGGACGAAAGATCTACTCAAAAGTCACGAAATGAGGGCTAGATCAGGTAGGGCAGACCCCTTACTGGAGCTGTTAACATACAATGTAGCATCATATCCAGGCACCCTTGCCTCTTCCCTCTTCTACCCAGTGCCTAAATACCTACTTATGCTTATTTGCAACTGGTCCAGCTGACAGTTCAAAACCAGGTGGAAGCATAAATGTGCATCCTTAGCTCCAGAGTAAAATACCAAACTCTGCTGAACACTCTTTACTATTAATCTGTAAGTCTTTCAGAGTAAAAAGAATATACCTATACCTGGAAAGCAACTTCCTAAGAAATGGAGCCAAGCACAAGGCTCTGCAGTTTCCTACTTACCTTTGAGATCATTGTCAAATATAGTCCTAAGCATAAATGGATAAAGTTGAGAAAAGCAGTTTAGATGAAAGAACAGAATTGCAGACTAGGATGTATTTATGGCCATAAAATACATTATTTCTGCTATGGAGACCATCTGTAGAGTATCTACGCTATTGGTTTAAACCGTAAAATACAAGAAAGTGCAGAAATGCCAAACGTGACTGATACGATTGCAGTGAATTTCAATGCATCAAACCTCAGAATGAATTCTCTTCTAAATTCAGCTGCAGGTCTTGCTACACCTCTCTACTTCTCCTATATCTAATGCAGAGCAGAACTGTAGAATGGGAAGGTTTTTGTGGTCTGGCAAGCTGCCATAATTTCACAAGCATTCCTCTATACCTGAAACTATAATTGACTCTTGAAAACTTAATTTCATTTTTTGTTAGAGTAGCTGCAAGAGACCTTCCTTAACAGGAAAATTTTCATCCATATGAAGGTGCAGGCTAATTTCTTTCATGTCAAGATTTAATGTTATCCAATAAAAATAAATAGTTACATTTCAATGAATTCACAAAGGGTAAATTTTTACCCAGACTCAACACACAATGGTTAATTGTTTGTCCCCTGTAGAACTCTAGTTTTATTTCCTTATGGACATTTTGATTAAGGTTTAATAATGCATGTTCACCTGCTGAAATTCAGCAGGCACTGTTATGAAAACCATTTTCCTACTTTGGAATCTTCCTGTAAATAGTCTGTGTTTTCTTGTGGAACTAGATAATCTACATATCACAGTTCTGAAACTCTGAAATTAAAATGGATTCAGAGATCATTAGAAGTGCTTGCAAGGGAGATCCCTGTAAGGGTTCTCAATCTAAGAAATAAATCTTGAAGAGGACATCTGATACGCGTATTTTAGGAAAGAGTATTCAAAGAAGCAAACCCAATAATTAAGACAGCAAAAAAATCACATTACTCTAAGTCGCTTAGCAATTTCTTCAACCACCCCAGCATATCATTAGAGATGTAGCTTCCCATAACACAGCTAGAAAAATAGTAACAGTTCTCGGAGGAAAAGTAAGGGAAGTTATTAAGATGAGATGTAATGAGAGCAATTAGAGAGTAAGCCAGCAAATATATTTAGAAGTAGGTCTATTCCCACACATAAGCATATAAGAAACTAATCTATCCTAACACAACAAAGATTTTCATCAGGCTTTAGCTAGAGAAGTTTCAATTGCACATAGCAAAAATGCATTTGACAAATTCTCCTAAATGAGGATTTCTAAAACTTTTCTATGACACCATATTAATATAAATAAAAAACTGCAAACCAAAAAGAAAATGTATTCTTGTATACAATCTAGTCTTTTAGTAACATAAGTCAAAAGAAAGGGTATTCAGTAAAAGAGATATATTCAATTTGAAATGAATTTGAGTTCATCCTAGCACCGGTCTCTTCTATCTGTTACTTATCACACGTGTTGTACTCTTTTATACTTTTTATAATTTATATACTCTTTTATACTCCTTTATATTCTGTACCCCAAAACCCTATAAGTAAAAGAACTCTTCTCTGCTTTACCTACATAAAGTTGTCTTGGAAAGTTTTTTCCCCCTTCCTTAAGGCAACAGTTCGGCTTTCAGACAAGACAAAATTTTTAATCAAATTATGCAGAATGTTATAATGCTGATTTACAAAATCCTGGGTCTTCTTTCAAGGGCCAGAAATAGGTATCTTAAAAAAGGGGGACAACGTAAAGTACACACACACATTCTCTCTCTCCTTGTCTAAAGGTATGTTAGAAAAAGCTGCAGCCATAATATATAGGGGAATGAAAGATTTCTCTTGATCTCTGAGGAAAGGTAAGGGAGGTAAGAAAGGAAAAAGAAATCTTAAAATACAGCACTGTAAATATAGGAAAAGAGTTATTTAACATGATGCCTGTAACACCAGGGTTCTGGGCTTGACAAACGAAGGCACCCTCCCAGTCCTACGTCCCCAGCTGCTGCAGAATATTCCTTTGCAAAAATAAAAAGCATTGTTACAGAAACACGTGAGCCTATGAAGTCACTAAGGGACCTGAAGAAGCTTGATTCCAACAAATTGCATAATTTAGAACTGACTTTGAAAACACTTATCACGTGATTGTGAAATCTATCACATGGACCTTACCTCTGTATATAATTATATCCTGTACAACCCTGCAAAATCTTGTGAAAAACTCAATTTCCAACATAATCCAGCAAAATCATAAATTCATTTCCAAATAATTGAAAAGGACAAAAATTAAAAAGCCAGATTTGTGTTTACAGCTAATGTCACAGAAGCCCTTTATATCATGTATGCACACTCAATATAAAATGAAAGATCATGAATCTTAAAGCAATATATCATCTGACTGCTTTGCGTCAAAAACTAATTGCCTCTCCACAGCAGGTTGGCCTGGCCAATTATACTGGAAAAATCTTTTTGGCACAATTGGGCATGTAACCCTACTGAGCTGACAAGGGAACCCCATAGTACAGTATGTTCAGGTGTTTAATTAAAAAAAAATCAACAACAACCAACCAAACAAACAACACCCCTCCCCCAGTACAAAACCCCCAACCAATGAAAAAACCCACTGCGTTTTAAAGCACAGCTTTTGATCTCAAAATCAGCTAGCTATGAAATAAAAATTAAATAATTTCATTCTGTGTGAAATTGTCCCAGTGAAAGAGACTGTGGAATGGATAGCAATCTGAGGTGCAATTTTCCATTGCATATGTTTTTCAAAGATAAACATCTGCTCAGGACAGTTTGCTGTTAGTAAGTGAAAATAAGAACCAGAACTAATAGAGTAACTGCCAGCAGCTTCCAGATCATTAACTATTGTTTATTTCTCCTCATGTTCAGACATCAGACTGTAGCGATGGAAGATACAGTCATTAATTTGGAAGTCATTTCAAGATGTTCCCATAAACACTGAATCAAGATACTGGCAATCTGCCTAAGAAAACTTGCTGCCAAAAACTTTTTTTTCTTTTTTTTTTTAATTAGTGATTTCTATTGTTGCCATTATTTTCTGCTTTCTAGTCCCTGCAATAGACCAACTACGGGTAAATCACCAGAGTTTATACAAGAACTGACTTTTTATACTTTGTTCTGCAGCTACAGAAGGTTTGTGCCTTTGTTACAACAAACTCTTTAAAAATGTTGCATCATAAAGCATCAATTACTCTGTTCCTGACCTGTCTCATGGTAGCCAAAGAGAAAAATTTGTTTTTCCTTAAGAGAAGCCTATTAAAGTGACAGGTGAGCTGTCAGATATAATTAATCTGCAAGATTTCACAGAAAGTATGTCTGCCCTTCCTGACAATCCCATGTTTACAGAGTCTATCCTACTTCTTAAAAAAATAATTAAAAAAAAAAAAAAGGAAATCCACAATCAGCTTTCTCTCTGGTAATATTTGAGTAGAAAAACAGTGAAAGTGCAATAATAGAATACGAAATTGGTGTAAATAGCATCTTAAGCATGAATTAATAATAGGCTTGTAAAGGAAGTATTTGAAATATAGAGGATCCATATTCTTACAAATAGGCAAACTGTCCTATTTTTCATACCTCCTGAGACTCTGAATGCTTGCCAGAACTTTTAGTTTACATGGTTATTATGTAATAGTTGGATGGTGAATGAAAGTATCAGAAAACCAAGAATTTATTCTTCATCTTATTACTGTAACATGGATGCCACACTGCATCATGAAGTTACTGCTAGATGGTGCACATGATCACAGCCTAAACCAAATATCAATAACAGCTTGTAGACTCTCCCGAAGAACGAAAAAATTGGACAAATTCATTGACGTTTAAAAGTTTGCACAAGAATTTTATGACAGCAGTGATTATTTCAAATACTGTGCATTGCTGTAAAGGAGAATGTCTTATATGAGAAATTTTTGTCTAGAAAGAAGAGAAGAAAAAGGAAAACACAGAAGATTTCTTTTTCAGACTAAAATTCCAGATTTTCCAAACTTTATCTCTGTTCCAGATCCTATATGGCACAGATACATTCAGGTTTGATGGAGAGTGGGGATGAAGAATAATTTTAAAAAAAAGAGTACAGAAATCTATTGCTAAGTTAAAGAATCTTATAGTATATACCAAACAGTCTTGAGGAAGTCAAAGCTGATGGTTTTTAATGTCAAACAATTATTTCTTTTTTCTGATTTAGAAATAATCAAGAACAACAATGCTGTAGTGTCGTTTTCATCTGGACATAACTGAATAAAATGTGGAACAGTAATATGAGACTGGTCAAGTAAATTGCTTTTATAACACTGTCATTAATTTTAGATTTCCTTCATAAAATCATAGTTATGTCTTCACAGTCTATTTCTGGATCAGTAAACAAAGAAGAAACCAAGTTTCTCATCTAATAACTGTATTTTTATTGCAAAAGTATGAATTAGTAAAGAGAAACCTTTAAATACTTAAAAATGTCCTAGGTTAGGAATGTCCAGCCTTATTAATCCTACATGCATAAACCCCAAGAACCTTACACAATACATATTTCATGCCATGAAGAACTCAGCGGAAAGGAAGCTCAAATTATTATTCGTGAGCCAGAAACATTTCCCCTGTAATTCTTCTATTTCACTGCAGGATGGGAAAGAGCTCAAGAGCCATTTAGATCTATCCTACTGAGCAGGTCAGGATGAACACTTCCTCCAGGATTAGGTGCAGGATACCCAGAAGCTCAGCCTGTAGGCTGATTCTACCCCACAGCAGGCTGGAGCTAGGGGGCACCAAGAGGTATCTTCATCTCAAGAACTGTTCAAAAGGTTACCCAATTTTCCCTTCTAGTCTTCCTTTTCAAAGGAACTTCCTTTCAGGAATAAAAAAGACTTTGAAGAATGGTCTTGAAGTTGTGGTCAAACTAATTAAAGCCTGTTTAACTGTGAACAAGACTAATACACCTTGACTACGTTAATGGCACCTCTTTCTCTGATCTCCCATAATTTCCCCCTTCATTAGTCTTAAAGGTGTTTTTTGTGTGTGTTATAAACAAGAATAATTTGCAACTCTAACCCGAGCCTGGTGTTTCATTAAGGAACATGATTTTTTTTCTGCTGGAATGGTTCTTACTTGCAAGGCTACTACATGTGTCAGGCTCCAGTTCAGACTCAGACTGTAGCAGAAAGGTCGGAAGGGTGCAGAGAATATGCTGTTCACCAGGGCACTTGCAGAATGCACAGAAATGGAGCAAGAACTCCAGCATGATAGAAGTAAATTCCATGTGTCAATGATCTGAGGAGAAACGCTATGCCAGCAAAAATCCTGGTAGGATATTGCAGTTCACTAACACTGATGTCTAAAAGATTTAAGTGTCTTGGCATGGATACAGAGGCATTAGTTTACTAATTGCTCAGAATTTTTGCCTAAACTTTCCTACTGCTGACAGAAGTAGAAAGGCAAGGTCTTGTGGGTATCGAAACGCAGACATCACATTCTTGTGTGATATTATCTACAGAAACTGGTGTAGCTCAAGCGTGACAGGCTAACAGAATACAGAAACTTAGAGAAAAATTTGTTTGTAAACCTTTCCTGCCTAAATTGCCTACTACCAAACCTCCAGTTTTCCAAGGTGTTAGTCAAGACCTTAGAGTGTGAAAATACAGACATCTTTGTAAAATATCCAGAAATTCAGTGAAGTTCTTATTTTATCAGTACTGGCTAGAGGGAAATCAATGTTATAGAGATGAGAGCAAAGTAAATCTTTGATTTGAAATACAGAAAGGAATAAATGCAGATTTACTTCTTCTTCAGTTTCCTTCAAAGGGTCTCCTTCAAGGACTCTCCAGCAGACAAGAGATGCACAGCAACAGAAATACAACAATCATAATACTACTAGCCCAGTAGAGCTATCTGATCATGTCTGGAAATGACAACTTTTGGTTGGCAGGATGACCTTTAATGCAATATGAAGTGATTGTTATTATGTCGGAATGAGTTATAAAAACAACTGCTTCTAAGCTACTATTAGCACCTTAGCTTTCTTAAGTGATTTTGCTTTCTTAAATGTATTATCCCATTCTTTTTAATAATATTCCATCATAGCACATATAAACGTATTAAACCTCCCAAGGACTTCATGTCTGCAGCTGTAGTATGCATGATGTATGAAAACTTCCTAAAATATGAAGACTTTCTCAGGAGTACAAATAATGAGCACAGACACTCTTTCAGTCATTATTCTTATAAATATAGGAGATAAATGGTTTTAATAAAGTTCGCCAAACCAGCTTCTAGTATTAATTACTGGCCTCTGAGGAATGCACTTAATATTTATCTTCATAGAACATCCTAATTGGTATCATTCTAAATGTTTGCCACAGAATTATTACAAGGACAAGGAGGCCACAGTACCAATATTGTTTAAAAATAAAGCAGCTTTGAACAGACAGAATTTGCAAGAAATCAAAGTAAGCAAGATAAAGCTTAACCATACAGTTACACATCTTTGCCAAGAATCCAGAAACCCAGCAATTTTTGTAGAAAAATTTTTTTAAGTTACTGGGGTTTAGTTTTACTTTTGAAGGTATTTTAGTTTTGTTTTTCATTTGAATTTGATGTCTTAAATGAAGTCAAGACCTCTAAGGAGTCTTAGCATTTGAATGAAATTAAGCATATCATGGACACTTTACACAGAGAACCTTTGACCCATTTTGCTGGATTATGCCCACAGCAAATTTTAGAGTTTTTGTAACAAAAAAAAAAAAACACAAAAACAAACAAAAAGCAAAGAACAAAAAACCCTAAGAAAACAAAACCCAAAAAACCCCAAACACCCAAACCCCCAAAAAACTTCCAAAAACAATAAACAAAAATAAATGTTTTATTGAATTTTACTTGCTAGTGAATTGTAAAAATATGACAAATTGCACAAGACTGCAATAATAATTTTTTTCTCTATTAGTAAGTCTTAATTCATGAGTAATTAATAAAAGCTTAATTATTTTGTGTTTACACACACATAGATCTTCAGTGTATGTATAAATGTGCACATAGATACACACACCACCACCTTTTATGCATCCTGATACAGTTAAGTGTGAGTATTGTTTATTGTATGCAATATATATTGAATATAATGCATAAACAAACACAAAGACAACTCTTCAGGATCTGTCTTTCATTGTATGGGAAGCATGGTAGGTTTTGGGGTTTTTTTTCTCTCTCATATTCTGGGATTTTCCTTTTACTACAGCTACACTTTTGGATGTGAACGTACTTTCTATTTCCACAATCAGACCAGACCTGGAGCTTTGAAAAATCTGCCTGAGTTTTCTAATTACAGACATTTTTAATGAGGTTTTTTTGGGGTATAACTATCAACTTTGCTTCCCACTGAGGAACTGGAATTCCTTCTTAATTTAATCTCCTCACAAATCATCACTGTCATAATATAGGATTAAATCCATGTTGCGTCATCTGATTTCTGTAGCTGAAGTCACTGGATATACCTTTTTTTCCCTTTCTGTACCAGTTCATGTCAGAAAGCAGAAAAAGAGTTTCCATCTAACAATAACCGACTCAACTATGCAACCCATCTTTTTTAATGCCTTTTTTTTTTCCCAGAACTCTGTCCAGACTAATTTTCTCCATTCAAGGTGAAGTTTAGAAGCCAAGAAATAATCTGTTCCATTGAAAACTGTACTTGAACTTTTTGTAATTGAACTTCAGGACTAAAATAGGAAAAAAAATCCAAGAGGAAGAAAAGACTTTTTAAAATAGTCTAAACAAAACAACTCCTTCTACACATTGCCTGAATTGTCCAATTCTCAGGAGAAAAATATAGGAAGCTAAACAGAGAAATGCAATATCTAAAGAGTTCTAAAAAATTATCTGGAACACTGCCATTATAATAATCAAAAGAAAAAATTACTCAAATATATTTTATAATATAGCTCATGGCAAATACAGCAGAAAGAGATGAAGTGTCAACATTGCCTAATCAGAAACACATTGCACACTCCATGACTGGATTTTAACATACCTATTAGAGGAAAACTTTTCGGTTAACCTAAGAGGCAATATTATCCCCTAAAGGTTTTACATTATTCTCTTCTCATTCTTATTACAGTTTTCTATTAGGCTATAAGAGAGTTACCAAAGCAGTAAATCCATAAAGAAAACCAGAGTAGAAAAATAAGAAACCAGGTATTAATGGTATCCAAGTTATAGATACAACGATCAGACTGAAGAAAATGAGAAGAATTTGGAGAATTCATTCAATTCCAACAATACCAGTCGCTGTTGAATTGCAGAATATTTACCTGAAGCATCTACCTCTGGTGGCATTGCTCTTCCACACAGTATACTTAGAATTTTTTTGTCAATTTTGGGTTTCATCCAGAGGTATTTGGTTTAGTGTATGAATTTAAGTTTCCAGATTGTTTTCAGAAACCTTCAGTGAGTGCAGAGGTAATTCAACAGGCTCTTCCCCATGGGCTCTGTTTAAGCTCAGTCAGCTATGATGGAAGATAAGTATTTCCTCAAAAAGAGTTTGACAATTGTCATTCAACACATTAATTAAATTTAAATATTTACTTTCCTTTGGTAAGACAATTGTTCTGAACAGCGCTAGCTGATCCTTCAACAAGGAGAAATTTGTGAGAAAATGAAGATACTTTCAGAAGAAGAGATATTTCTGTAATCATATTTTAATATCTATTCATAAATTATAATATTTTTTTCCCATTCAAGGCGAAGATATAACAAAAGAAACAAAAATAAATTAAACTGCCATATCAGGAATGTTAGCTCACTTCAAAATGTTCTGTTTGAAAAACACTCAGAAGGACCTGTCTCCAAGTCAGCTTGCTTCATGGTACCTCAGCATCAGGTCAAAAGAAAGGTCATTTTATATTTCTTTTTCTTGCAATACAGATGTTTCTTGATATAGTGACAGTACTCTGACCTAGCTGAAAGCTCTCTGGTCCCTACATTCAAATCCTTGGACCGTGTCAGAGAAAAAGCCAATAAGTCCTAAGTGCATCAAGAGCAGAACAGCTCCATTTCTATTTCAGTGAATGGACAGAGTGGCTATAGACTTCAAGATTTGTGCCTTATTTTCAATTCAAATAAAATCATATTTCCATATTTATTAATATAAATGCAAAGAATAAAAATCAATATACATTGATTTATGACAGTCTGACCTTGAAGAAATTCTGAAATAGATTCACTAAAATGGGTGAAGTAATCCTAAATCACCAACATAAGAGTTTGTTGTTATAATTTTAAAACTTCAGAATTTCAAACGTAGCATATGGAAAAAACTTTTCAAATATATTTCATAGCAAACAGTTTCACAGTATGTACAAATCCACAGAAAAGACCAAGGAGCTTTCAAAACTAAAATGTGGAACACATTTCTATTTTATTTGCCCTTTTACAAAAGATATTTTATGCAGACCTGTGCTTTTAAAGTGTGATACAAAAAGTGTGAAATCATGCACTGCCAAGACTTTAGAGCATCAAATTCAAATTGAGGACAAAGTATTTTTCAACCTGTTTTTTCAGGAGCCAATTAAAAAAAAAAAAGAAAAGGAAAGGAAAAAATTCCAGAATTTTTGTAGTTGCTTTCATCAAACCTTAATCAGGTGCAGCACCTAAGGGCCAACCGCTCTCAGATTATGTGGTGTCACAGCAACACAAACACACACAGAGGTGACTGTTTTTAGTAAATTTTGCTTGAAGTTTTATCTATTAAACATTTTCAGGGTTTATGAAAACCACCTCTACGGTAGCAGCAGACTTTAGGACAATCTTTGTCCCTTCATGTGAAGTCACCAGAAGAGTCAACAATTCAGTGCTCATAGCAAATGCATGCAGATGCATTATGTGTGTCCTCATCATGGAGTATCACAGTCCTTTAAGGGTATGAAACTGTGACTTAGCACCTGTTCTTACATACTGGCATGGCAAAGGCTATTTTGACTAAAAACATATTGAAATACAGACAAATCTGAAAGCAGGAGGTTGTGAGTTCGATGCCTCTATGGGCCGTTCGCTTAAGAGTTGGACTCAGAGGGCTTGGTGGACCCCTTCTGAATATTCTGTGATTCTATGGAACTTTGAGGAAAAGCAGTGTCATTGTAGGAACAGTGACACACAGCATGAACTGTTACATAAATTTACCAGTAATTTACTGCTTTCTAGATCAAAGAAAGTTTTTCCCATGAAACTGTAACTACTACTATCTCACTCTGAGACAAAAAACTCCCCCAAACCTCAAACACCTCAACCAACCTGAGTAGGAATGAACCTGGACAGCTCTAGACCTCAAAAAATTTTTTATGTGGGGACTACACCAAGCCAAGATTTCTCCCCAGAAGAAAGGAACTCTAATATACATTCCTAACTACAGTACTACAATATGGTTTTGAAATTAAGAATAAAAAATGTAATTCTATCAGGGTTAGACATAGCCAAGGTATTAATGCTAGAGAGAGTAACTGCATGCCAGCTGCAGCATTCTGCCCCAAAATGGGCTTCGGTGCAGAGCTCTGTGTACTGTGGCAGAGATAGAGCTGACTTGGCAGCACTTGAGAAATCAGTTAATTCTCTTTGGAAAGAACACTATCATATATATCAAAAACTCATGATCACTAGAGTTGAACAAAAATCTCTTTTACCTGAAGCAAGGTCAAGACCGCTGTGGAAAAGTTCTGACTAAGACTGTAACATAAAGTTGCAAAAATACCTCACCTGTCACACTGGTTTGTTCGACTATAATTTGGCAAAGCTGACCTAGTCATATAAGCACTTCTAGCATTTCCTCCATAGTGGGTAGCAGAATAACAACTTTGTAATTGTCGTAGCAACTCAGGCAAGTTCTTGGCTCTGGTGTGAGTAACGGTAGAGTTTTCCTCTCCCTGGTGCTTTGAATCTGGCACATCATTAGAAAACAACAGTAATTTCCTTCACACACTTATGTTTTGTATTATTTTTCTGTAAAACCTTTCCTGCCTCAACAGCACCTAATCTTGCTGCTCGGTTCTACGTTTATCTGCAAGTATTAAATATTCCTCTTTAACTGTTTTCAAAACATAAAATTATCTGACATTCCTCTGCATTCCATTGCTTCTTGAAAAAGGGAGGAGCAAAATCCTAATACCTCAGATCTGGTTTGTCCAGTTGTATTCCCTTTCTCCTCATTTATCAATGTGATCAGTTTTGGTTTTCACCTTTCAAGTCACACACCTTGACCATATTTATTTTTTAATTTTTTTTCCAGGAAATTTGATGAATCATACACAAGGATTTCCAAGCAAGTTTTTGGCCTCCACAAGATATTCTGAGTGGAAAGGATGATTAACTATACTCTCATACAGATAGTCGATTGTCTTTTTTTTTCCAAAAGTTGTGGTTTCCTTAAAAAATAATAAGAATGATTCTCTGGAATTCTTTTTAAAAGACATATTGGAAATCCCAAAACAGTTCTTGACATTTGGAAATATGATTTTAGTTTTCATCTTGCCTAAGTTCTTAATTTGGTTCCTTAAAACCTGATATAACAGCATATTGAGCAAGATTTTCCTCAATGAACTAAACAAAAATGCAGCTGGTTTAATGTATGATTAAGAATGCTTGCATCTCCCCTCCCTGAAGACCATAAGTAACTAATACATATATGACTTCATCACTTTGTCTTCTCTTTATGCCACACGGATCATACAAAGAGACTCCAGCAACAACATTACATCTCTAGACTGAGACCAAACTATTGCCACCCCATTACACACATGTGCACTCACTATCAGGCCACTGGCACAAAGGATTGAACTTTTGGAAAATGCAATACCCAGGACTCCATTAAGACTTGTCTCTTCAATTCCAGGGAGTCTCCCCACCCACCTTGATACCAGGTAGATTTTTGAACATCAGTACCAAGGCAGTCTTAGGTCAGCTCAGTTGGAAGGAGCTGAGCTGACTGTATGGGTTGATCACAAACCAGGCAGGGAGCCAGGAAATCAGATCACCTACACTCTTCCATACAATTTGATGACATAAAATAATTTGGAGTTGGCATGGAAGAAATGTGTGCTAGGAGGCCGTTAGTTCTTCTTCCGCTCTCTTGGGCAGTCAGGAAGAAGCCAGTGAAATTAATTATCCCAAGCCTAGCTAACTATTTGAGGACTACCAACCAAATAGAATTTTAGGACTGTGCTTAAGTCTGGTCCCCACAAGTGACTGTGAGATCCTCTAAAAGCAGGAGAGCATGGCTGAAGAGAGTTGGAAGCTACAAAGTTACAGGTGGCTAATTTTGAATATGCTAATATTTGAGGATTCAGTGAAGATGTTTGTTGTAGCAACTTCTTTCTGCAGGAGAATATATCTTTTATTGACAGTAAAAGGAAATAAGAAAAATCATGATCTGACTTGTTCAACTAATATCAGAGGCCCTGGAGTGGACTTCAGAAATAGGTTCTTTCAGGTGTATTATGGTACTTGAGACTCCCTCATGACAAACTAGTCAGGAAAATCCTACTTTTTACTGTGGTAATTTCACTAAAAGTATGCATGCAAAAATTATGAAAATAATTACCTAGATGCAACAGATTCAGTATCTTATTTCTCTTAGTTGGACAGTCAGAACCTTAATTCTTAATAAGCAATTTATAAGGGCCTATGGTGGATTACCATAATAAGAGCCAGAACAACTCCTAATTAAAACACTATCATCCAGGGAGGAAAAAAAATGCAATTGTGCCTTGTCACAGATTTCAAATAAACACATTTTTGAAATGCTCCCAGGTTTTCTGCTTGGGATGTTTTATCTCTTCCTGAGCATTCAAGACTACTGATGTATTTTACATTGTTTATACTAGGCTAAAAACCAAGGCTACTTTAGTTTGCATACTTCAAAGTCATTGTTTTAATTTACTCAAATTGACTTTGGCAGACAAAAAAGAGGAGTTGAATAAACAGTACCCACACACACCCTCTTTGCTACCCACTAAAAAAAGGTAATAGTCCACTATTGCTTTCCCCTATTCTTACATTTCCAATGAAATGCATCTGCCATTGAAGAAACACAGCTGAGACGTGTACAACACATACTTAAATTTAACACATTCCCATGGCAGTAATGAACAAAGCAGTCCTTCCCTTCAGGAAAATCCTGGACTTCCATTCCCCAGGTCTCTGAACAGTATAGAATTTAGAAGAAAAACAGGAAACACATGTGGAAACCAGATATAACTGACCAAACCTAGCTATTAAACTAGCCCAAGCCAGTAGCTTTTAAATGAATAATCACATCTATCTTCTTTATTATGCCTGACTGATCCTTCCCTCTCCCCCCAGCTATTCATACTGAAACCCTTAGGCTAGGTATATTTATGATCTTAAATATGCAGAGGAAAGAAACAGGAGCTAGTGAAGTATTTGCACACATCTTGCACTAGGAGAGTTTATATTTTTTCCATGCATTTTTGAAAAAAGGAATTAATATAACCTGCACAGTGTTAAAAAGCCCTAATTT
The DNA here is from genome assembly GCA_013396655.1 of Campylorhamphus procurvoides. Lineage (NCBI taxonomy): Eukaryota > Metazoa > Chordata > Aves > Passeriformes > Dendrocolaptidae > Campylorhamphus > Campylorhamphus procurvoides. Next base: position 3,779,743 of record WBMV01003664.1, on the reverse strand, counting down.
TTTGATCAGTAAGAGCATGCATGCAGAAGCAGCTAGTGTTCATATCTGCTTCATTAAGTATACACATATATGTATATATATGTATACTTTCAGATACCTATGTTCCTCTTCAGAAGGTAAACAAAGTAACAGGTTAATATTTTTTTTCAGTGATGGAAAAATTAGTCATAGCCATAATGATTAGTGATGTGTTTCTTTTCTCAATCTACCTTACTCTCTACACCATGACCTCTGATTTTTGAAAAACTCTAAAATTATCCATGTAATCTTTGGTTTCTGTACCTCAAAGAGCATCTTACAAATCAAGATGAGACATTTTTCTTGTTACCTAATCCAAGTGGTATAGATACTAGATGTCACATGGTGTTGAAAATAAAAGATTTTGTAAATATAAAAATAAAGGATGTAAAGAGCTGATAACTCAAATCAGACTGTGCACGTGAGCTGAGCTCATTTTCACATAAATATTGCTTTCCCATGTGTACTTAATGAAACATCAGGAAAAGTATTCAGGCTTTTTAACTGTTCCATCTATAAAACACAGTGGGACTCTTAACAAAACTGTTGCTTCCCCAGAGTTCTGCTGCCAAGATTTTCAATATACAGTGATCTTGCAACCTTATGCCTGCAACAAGAAAGCTGCAGCACCCTTAGGTTCAGACCTCTGAACCTAAGGATGCTGGAGCCTCTCTGCTTTCTGCAGTCACTTCTCAGTGACAGGATTTGGAAGATCCTGGGGGTATTGAATTGTGGAGCCCACTCAATTCATGTTACTTTGCTAGCTGCTTTTCCCCTTATTTACTCTATAGTAATTTCAGTTTTTCTGCATGAATAAGGTGGTGATATATATTTCCTTAATATATTTCCCTCTTTCATGTTCCAGCATATCTTCATCTTAAAGCTTCAAGATACGGCAGTAGAAAAAGCCAGTAATCCAGTTAAGGCACACTGGGTACAGCTGTCTCTATTTCCCCCCACAAAATGTACTGGAGGACAGAAATGTCCTAAAATGTTGACCAACCTTATGTCTGACCTCTGACTTGTTTCATTTAGTTGACCTAGCTTCCCAAGAGAAACTGAAAATACGTGTTTGTCCTCCAGGTCTCCATCTCTCTGTGTCGCTCTGGGATAGGTTCATCACTTTTTTTAATTCACTTGTACATGTTTTTGGAGCCTTACTGAAGTTAACAGAGCTCTGGAGATGTGCAGCTGTGTACCAACATGGAGCTTGTTACCTACTAGCTATCTAAAGTGACTAATATAATCCATAAAGCCAGAGACAACCTTAACTTCTTTTTATGCAGTGCTGGTTATTCCTCACTCAATGAACCTCATTGCAGTGTCCTTCTTGAGGTGGTTAATCTATTTTTCCTTAGAATTAATGTCTTAACAAACAGGTGTGTCACAGAATTCCCCATAGCACAAAGACTTGCTCTCACTGGAAGCAGGAGATGTGTGTGGCACTGCTTTGTCACAGTGAGGATGAGCCTCTGCTTAACAATATACCCTAAGAAAACAGGCCCTAAGGAGGAAAATGAAGCATGGATTATGACAAGAACTGCACAAACTTCAAATTACATTCTGCCTAAACATAGGGGTTTGGAGTGAAGGAAGGGTTAAACACTTAATTTGATAGGCTCTTTGTAACAATTAAGGAAATTGTTGGTACTCCCTGAATGTAGAGAAAACAGCTAAGTCAGTGGTGCTTTGCTAAATCAGTTGCTTTGCCCTGGGTACATGAATCTATGTAGAGAAACAAAACAACAAAACAGTCTTACTGACTGCTTGGTGTGGTCAAGAAGTGGCAGGAGAACAGCAAATGATTCAAATATCTTGAGTAAAGTTATATTACAAGCCACGTTTGCTGGGCCTGACTCTGCCTGCATTCAATTTCTGTTAAAAATGCATGAAATTTCATCCAAGACTGTGCATCCCACGTACTAGTATGTAACAACCATCTTTCCTGTGGTTAAGCTGGACTGCTGAAGCACACATGAATTATTTTTCCCTGGAAAACCTTTAGTCCTGCTTTCATCACATGAACAGATGGGCACTGCCACCATGAATCTAAATTAATCATTTGGCTCACTGTTCTGTTTTGTTTAGGTGTTATTGTTTACTTCTCTTCTTCACACCTGTGGAAGAAACATGAGAAGTGCCATGTGTAGGAAGCATAGAAATGGGCAAGACTTTCCTTCACAGATAGTAGTTTGCCTAGTCAGAAAAAGAAGTTTCTTGTAAACTCAAGTCTTGTAAATTTAAGTCCCTTGGGCTGTCTGTGCACTATGACCAGGAGACATATGAGTCTTGTTCTTTAATGTTATGACTTCAAAAAAAAAAAGGTCAAATAAAAACAAACAGGAAAAGTGTACTTTGTTGTCCTGGCTTGTTGCCTTAGTGGTTTGGGTTGCTAAGAACAATGAAATGCTAAAAGGGCATTTATACAACAGAGATCCTTAGCACTGGCTCTCCTTTTATCTTAGTCACTGAAATAGACTGTTTAATGTACTTGCTAGAAGTAACCTCCTGGCATACACTTTTTGAGATCCACTATAGTGACCCACTTATTTTTGGCTTTATATATGGAGACATTGCACTACAGATGCCTTATTCTCCTCACATACAGAGAAATACACTGGAGTAAAGCAGCTGAAGCACCCTTCCATTTAAAGAGGCTTGGTTAAAAAAAATGAAGAAGAAAAAAAAAAGAAGAAGAAAAATAAGAAACATTGTGGCATTGTGAGCTTTGACTTAATGTGAACTTTCCTATATTTCAGTCATGAGATTTAACCAAGAACAGCCTTGGGGATATTATGATGGGAAAAGCAAAGTGTGGTGATTGCGTTGGGAATATATTAGCTGGAACGCTGTCTCAGCAGCTGGCGAGCAGCCTTCTGAAAACAACGTTATTCCAAGAACTATATAAATAAACAGAAGCCTTGGGAATTTTTATCCGTCCAAAAAAATCTCTTTGCCAAGCCAACCATTACCCAAACTTTCTCTATATGTGTGCCTCACATGGAGGGTACTTTATACACAGTAAGAGATGAGTAATTACGCCGGCCAAATGCTTTAAGTTTGGATTGGGCAAGGACTAATTTGAAAAGGGGATGAAGAAGACAAGGGTGTGGGGAAAATGGATTTTCCAGAGATCTGACCTAAAGTACTTATTCAGCTAATTATTAGTGGACTTTCTCTTTGTTACTACTGCTTATCATCAAGGATTATATTTTGCATTATGTTCATAGAACCCTCAAGGTGACAATTCTTGCTACTGACTAATCCTTCTATAACAATGCACTACATTGGAGCTCAGAGAAGTCCCCAGAACCTGAAAAATCTTGCATGTTCAGCAAATGCTGGATCAGACCAACATAATCAACTGGATGTAGAAGGACACCAAAGACTCTGTAAGACAGCTGCCTTGTCACACCCTAGATGATGAAAACCTGCTTACTCCTTTCCAAGGCTTCGTGCTCAGTGTGAAGTTATCCACCCTTCTCAGATCCACGCCAAAGAAATTTGAAATGCATTTGGTTGCACTAATTGTTATTACTAGTAATATCTAAAATAATAGTCAATATTAATATGGACTTCTATCGACCACAAGGTCAACCAGAGAAAGCAGTACAATTACCATGAAATATACAGAAAGAGGCCAATAGCTCTCCAGAGGATGTAGCATTGCTTTGAAAATATTCAATCCTTTTTATTCTTATGGCCCAAAAGAGAAAGGTTTACCTATTGAGTAATAACAGGAAAGAGAAGTTACAAACAAAGAAATAGAGCCACAGCAACGCAAGCAAAGCATTTCAAGAGTATTTACCTTGATAATAAATTTTCTTCTTTTTTTTTTAGAGTTCTTATTTTAAGTCCAGTTTTTTTTTGTTCTACTTTAATTTTTTTATTGGTAGCTGAACTTTTTAGACATGATGTAAGTCTGCTAGGACTAACATTTGTCAGTTTTATTGTTGAAATTATTTAACCATAAAGAACAATGGAGAGGGCTTATGATGCTCGTATATTCCTGTGAAACATAAATTAACACCACTTACAGCTATTGACACAAATGTACAAATAATCAGCACATTTTTTTGACCATGTCCTCTGTTAACCAACGCCACCCTGACGTAATTTATTAGATGTTGGAATCTACAGGCTCTTCTATTTCAGAACTTGTGGGTACTTTATGAAGATTAATTAATTTTTATAAAGCCCATGGGAAATTTATTCCTGCTGTACAGATGTGGAAAGAGACATGGAGAAGTTAAGTAATTCACCCAAATTCACATAGGAAATATGAGTCAGTTTGAGAAAAAGAACTTGTGCCTCTTCCTTCTCTCTTCACTTTAATTAATTGTCGAGTAATAGTGATGAAAGTCATAGGGCATCAAGAATGGAAAATAAGAGAAAAATATGTCCACAAAATATATTTTAATAAAGCTATGGAAAAATGAAATCTGACCTAAGAAACAATTCTTTTGGTAATTTGCAATGATTTATGGAAGTTCAATGGATAATAAAACTCCCAGGGTTTGTGCACATGGAAATAATAATAGTGTATTGCACAAAGCACTTCAACATTCAAAATATTTCTCATACAACAAAAACATCACTTGCAAATCTTCATAGAATTAATCATAAACATCAGGTGTAATTTAATTATGCTCAGACCAAGCATAAGCAGATGACTTTTTATCCATTTCAAAATATTTTGGGCTTTTATTATAGTTATATTGGTTGGACTAGAAAATTGCTATTCATAAGGCTAGAATCTCCAGGGGCTTGAGAAAAACGGTTTGTTTAGGCTGGTGCAGGTGCTGTGATTCAGCACTGTAACACACAGGCTGCTCAAAGGCTCTATACCAAAGAATCCATGGCTTGCTTCCCAGTGACTCAAGCCAGATTTAAGAAACCATAAAAATGAATAGAGCAATAAATCTCCACCTATTTTTAAAAATTATTTACCAGGAATTTCTCTTGTGATGAAACACTCTGGTATCCAAAAGTGATACTGACACCTTCAGGTTTATAAGAACAGGCTAAAGTTTCACAGCTCAGGGTTATATAACCCTAGAAATTAGGGCAGAAAGTGGAACAAACAAAAAAAAAATCCAGAGGACAACAGGACTTAACCGAAGAATACAGGTAGCACCTGGCAGTGTGAATAAACAGTGAAAAACTGACAAGAAATATTTTCCCCAAACTGTTTCTTAGAAACCAATTCAGAATTTTGAGATAGCTTTCAATTATTTTCTAAAATCTATTAATGTCAAATGCAAGTTTCTACAAAAATACATACATCTCTGAAGTCAGCAGTAGCAGGTTCAGAAGTTCATTTTCACAGTGATTTAACAGTATATTCTGAGTTGGAAGGGACCTGCAAGGTTTATCCAGGCCAACTCTTAAGTGAATGGCCCATTAGAGGATCAAACCCACAATCTTGGTGTAGGGCTTTCTAAATCTACTTAAACAAAAAACAAAATCCTCAAGAATGCACAAGTTCACACTGGATCACCAGTCGCTTCTTAAGCATTTCAAATCTGCAAATATACACTACTTAAATGATACTGCTGACAGGATGGATGATGTTCCAAGACCCCTGTCTGCAGTCCTGGAACATCAGCAGTTATTTTCATAAACTCTGCATTCCAACAGAATATTTGTTGCTTTTTTTCCCCCCCTCCTTTCAAAACCTGATTTCCTTTTATGATGAGGTAACGAACCTAGTTGATCAAGAGAAGACAGTTGATGCAATCTTTCTGGATTTCAGTAAAGCTTTTGATACTGTCTCTCCCAGGATCCTTGTGGACAAAATGTCCAGCACAGCTGGATAAACACATCATGTCGTGGGTGAGCAATTGGTTCACAGGTCAAGCACAGAGCGTGATAACGACTGGGGTGACAGTTGTGATCTGTCACTAGGGGTACCACAGGGATACATCTTGGACCCTGTGCTCTTCAACATCTTCATAAATGACTTGGACACAGGACTGGAAGGGATACTAGGGCAAGTCTGCAGATGACACTAAGCTCGGAGGAGCTGCTGACTCCCTCAAAGGCCCTGCAGGGAGTCCTCGACAAATTACAGGACTGGGCAATCACCAACCATATGAAGTTCAACAAGGGCAAATACCGGATTCTGCACCTGGTACGGGATGGCTCTGGATGTATATGCAGACTGGAGAATGAGATGCTGGAAAGCAGTGCCATGGAAAGGGACCTGGGGGTCCTGGTCTATGGCAAGTTGAATATGAGTCAGCAGTGCCCTGGCAGCCAGGAGGGCCAACCCTGTCCTGGGGGGCATCAGGCAAAGCATCACCAGCCGGTCAATGGAGGGGATTGTCCCGCTTTTCTCTGCACTGGGGTGGCCTCACCTTAGATATTGTGTGCAGTTTTGTGCACCTCAATGCAAGAAAGATATTAAGCTATTAGAAAGTGTCCAAAGGAGGGCAATGAAGATTGTGAAGAGCCTTCAGGGGAAGCTGTATGGTGTGGGGTGGTAAAGAATAACCCCTGCATCCTAGGCATGTCCCCACCTGCCTACTGCAAAAATTAACCCTGTCATAGCCAGAACCAGGACACCTTGCCAGAAGATAAGACCACCTCCCTACATTGCCAACATCTTGGTCTGGATTCAGTGGTCCCTGAAGATAGCACAGATCCTTACATCAAGAAAGGGAGCAGCATGAGGAAAGTGGGAGAAAACCATGTCTCCTCTCCAGTATCAAAATTAACTTAATCAAGGACAACACAGAAAATTTTATAGAACACAGGATTTTATGGAAACTTATCACTTCATAACTTGGCCTGAAGGAACGGATCACAAAAGGGCAATGATGTTGTCATTACCGCACTTTCACTAAAGTCCTTTAGATATTTTCCTGTGCACTACTTATAGATCAGCTGTGTGATTAAATTTCTTTGAAGAAATTAAAGCAACAGATAAACAGTCTTATTGTTATGGACATCTTAAACCAAATCACTGACAGGCAGACCAATCAAAAAGTTCACTGTTAAAACAGCACACAAAATGAGCAAAAGCAATATCCCTCAGCAAATGTCTAGAAATTTTTCTCAGATGTTTCTTTATCTACAGTTGAAGACTCCAGCAAAAACTCACAAATCTTTTTTCCCCTCATGTTTGTAAGCCTTTTGGCAGGTAAGAACCCCACATGATAAAGCCATATGTCTGCCAGATTCCTTGGCAGACACAAACAGTTCTGAATGACACTGAGCAGAAGATAAGCAAAGATGTCAACACAGTGGGAGAGGAGAATTTCAGGAAGGTAGTTCAACTACAGAACATATTTTAGGTTTTGTTTTCCTGAATTCTCATGAAAAGCCTAATGGCCATCTTGACTCTTACATTCCTAGCACAACACAGTAAATGTTACCAACTGACTCCTTCAACAACAAAACAGCCCAAAACCCAGGATGTCACTCATTGTGTACATTGTCACTCTTTAGTATTTAAAAGGGAACATTAAGGAATTCCAGGTGGTGTACATATATGCCATTCACAATGCATGCAATTTTTTTAAAGATGTGGTAGTTCAGACTCGTGTGACACAAGGTCTTTGTAAGACTACCATGAATGACGTCAGAAAGATTTGGCTATCACAATAGGAAGCTTTCAAAACAAACAGGTAGCAGCTACGGACCTTAATCTCATTGTAAAGTATTATGACATGACCATTCCTGAATGCTAATGAAAATAGCTAGGAGCACAGCTATACAAAATACTTATAAGCTGCTTGCAAACAAACTTATTGCAAAACTTCTTTCTCAAGGCCCCCATTGTTGTACGCATCAAGCTTAATCACTATCTTCATTATGTCCAATTACTATATCCATGTGGAAATCTGTCTTCAAAATGCTGTTGGTATCAAACAAAATGTCTTTAAAGAGAGTTTAATGAATGAAAAATGTCTTTTGGATAGTAAATACATGAAATACTATCTGTGACATTTGTTACTTTCTATCAAGAGCACAAACACCACAAGAGTGCTCTAATCTCACAAGCCACAGATATTCAGTGTTTGGCAAACCCAGAAGTCTTGTCGGGAATACAAACACTAACAGAAATTAGAGGGTGGAGCTTCAAATCAGAGGCACCTGGTATAAGCTGTGGCCTGGCCCAGCAGAAAACTTACAAAGTTCAACAAGAGGTGAAAAGCTCTGCTCCTCGGGCAGCAGCACAGGCTGATTTGGTACCTGCTTCTAACAGCTTGGCAGGGACAGCAGATGCCAACTGCATACAAGGCAACAGGGCACTTCCATGGCAGCTACAGCAAACTGCACAGCTGGACCACATCAGAAGGAATAGGGGCAGCAGAGCAGTGGAAGACACTTTGTTCTTCTGTGCAACACTGGTGAGGCTGCAGCTGGAGAACTTCATCCGTCTGTGACCCCTGCTACAGGAAGAATAGGTGGATTTTGGAGAGGGTCCGGTGACAGGCTTCTAACAGGGCCAGGAGGCTACAGTATGTGGCCTTCAAGTCTTAAGCTAACTAAAGCCATGACTGACTTGATGTTCATGCTTTGAGAAGAAAGTTGGACTGGATGACCTTGAAAGGTTGCAGTCAACCAACATTTCCATGATTGTGACAATTGGTTCCTCTCTCAACACGTGATTAAAGAATATGCAGCATGCAGGATAGACATAATCATGCAACAAACAGCAACAAAGCCAAGCACAATACTACTGAATAGTGGGCATCTTGGAAAAATTGAAATATAGCTCCATAACTGCAGACCAACTCTTGGCAACAGGGTATTATCTGAAATTTGTATTCTTGAGAAAAACTCAGTGCTAAAGTGCGTGTGCATGTGTATAAGGCCTAGCATGATCAATAATGACAAAGAGCACATTATTTGTTCTCACACCATCCATAAAGAACATCTAAGCAATAAAAAACCAACCCAAAAAACTCTCCCATGAGACATTATGTAGCTGCACACACTCTAATGGTGTGTGTGTGTGCATGCACATTATAGAATATTTTAAGCAGAGACTTAAAGCTAATAGGAAATTGAGTATGCATAAAGGATCAGTTTTCTCCACTTTTGACATTCTATAACTCGTATAAGACAGTGATCCTACATTATGTTCAAAAAAAGTATGTAAAATTCATGATTTTTATGATTATTATGTGCACTTACATGGACGTAGAACACCTTCGTAACAGTGGGAGATAGAAACTATTCTTCCCAAGATAATTTTGGGGAAATCTCTTAAAGAGGTTTCCCCTTCACTTTTCTTTCTTTCATATATTATTCTTCAACCTGTTCTCACAGAGGCATCCATGAAAGAGCTTTGTGAAAAAAGTCCTTACAGAAAACTCATTCAGCTGATGACACTGATTAAAAAGTACAAAAAAGTGAAGGAATATTAGGAATACATCTCTATTATTTTCCAGGAGATATTAACTCCCTCAGAATTATACAGCTGCAAGTAAAGGCAAAATATATCACTATCGCATTATATCCTGACTTGTCAACAGGAGTAAAGTACACTGGAAAACACTTATAGAATATTTGTCCCCAGTGTCTTGTACAGTTTCCTCCAGGCATGGCAAATGCAAGATTCTTCACACACATCCATATCATTAATTTTGCAGCAGTTGGAGTGAGCACACAAAAATTGGAAGGATTTTAAGTTTTCACTTTTCCCTTTTTTCAGATCTTACCAGAAGAGAAGAAAAAAATTCCTTACAGACTTGTAGCTTTTGGAGGTGCAACACAGAAAACCAAATGAAAGAACTTCATGGTTTGTTATTCACAAGACAGCACGTGCAAAAGGATTAGAAATTCCTTTGCCACTCACACATACCATACCTAAAGGAAAGTCTGAATCATTGTTTTAATTAAATATCATAATCACTTGATTTAAAAAAAAATAAATATACCTTCCATATCTGTATTTTATCCATTGTTACCTGGGAGTATAAATAATGATTTTACATCAAGCAAATTTAAAAAATTTAAGTACCAAAATGTGAATAAACAAGATTTAACTATCTGGGGTTTCTTCATATGAGAAACAATTTTATTATGTCTTTATTTTAGTTTATCTGTATTTCAAGACATTCTACTTTTAAAATAAAACTTTCTGGTCTTACTGGAAGATACAACTTCAGAATTTACCTGGAATTACACTACTAACTCCAGGAAATATCTAGTATAGCAGTACAACACCACTTTAATGAACATAGTCATATGTTTGAAATTAATGTTGAACAAAATTTATTTAGTCCAATTTAACTAAGTTCTAAAATAAATCCATAGGACAATAATTCTATAATCCTATAGCGTTCTACTACTGCTAAGGCTTTGCTTTGTTCTACAAGTAATCTGGTCATGAAGTTTGATTAAAATTGGCAGAACAAATACCTCCATTTTATCATCTGATTTTTTTTTTTTTTTAACAACCCAACACAGGTAAAGTAGTAGAAGAAACATAAAGAAGGTTTAAAATAAACAGGAAAATTCTAGGAAACAAATTCTGTCCCCATTCAGGGTTTCAGGTATAAAATAGAAAATGTGAACATTTTTTATTGGTATCCAAATTAACAGCATTTTTTACTTTTTGGATCTGTGAGGCCTAAATGATCAAAACCAGTCATTGTTCATTTCATTCATATGCACTAGGGTGTCAAAACAGAGATATTTTAACTGTAGACAAAGTCAGTGAGTATAAATTGCAGGGGTTTTAGTTAATCATTACTGCTACGAGTGTTCTGGCCAAAAGAGTTATCAGGTTTGCCACATTTATGAAAGGAAGCTCTTTGGGAACAAGCAACTGCAAGAATTTCATAATCACAGAACACAAATGCTTGACTTGGTTGCAACACCAGCACCTTCACATTTATTGGAAGCAAGGACAAACCTAAGGTATTGAACCAATAAGTTTCAAAAACATGGCACTTCATTCAAAAACAGCAAAACAATTGCTTTTTTCTACCTCAACTCAAGACTGAGCAGAACTAGGTTAATTTTTCAACCACAAACTCTCTAACAGTTTGACCAGCTGCATTGTGCTCACAATAATAATACAGGGAACCAGGCCTGGCATTTATTGATGTAAAATGATCACAAAAATCTGCTAATACATCTCGATGGTTATCATATCTCCTAAAGATAATTTGTCCCAAATTTACAACAGTTTGTTTGAATGTTCCTTTTAATAGCTTCTGCTACATGAAGCTCTTACGGATAACACTGACCCAGCAGCCATAAAGAACTAACAGTGCAATCAAGGTTATAGAATAGAAATCAATCAAAATTCTTAACTATTATTGTCAAGTAGAAGAAATTGAACACAGAAAATGACATTTCATTGCAAGACGTGCTGCCAGCCACAAGCAGCATCCCCTCTGGCAGTCAGGCCGTGGCCTGGCAGGGGTGCAGTCTGGCCACCAGACCTGCAGCTGCAGGAGGGCTGTAGTAGCCCAAGGAGAAGGGGTCACTGCCTCAGGGCGAGCAAGTGGGCACAATGACCAGGGCTGGTTACCAAGCCAGGCAGTGCTCAAATGGCACAGGCACAAGGGCTCTGCTGCACAGGACCTTGCCAGTCACATGCTGATCATGAGACAAGTCAGACCTTTCTCCTCCTGCATAAAATTTGACAGAGATGGATCTTTCTGATTTATGTACTCTAGGGTAATACCTTTATAACATGTCCTAATCATCTGTCTGAAAGCCTTCATAAATGCCCAAGGGGAAAAGAAATCCAAAGATAAGTTGTGTTGCATTTTCGGAGGACAATGGAGAGACAAGAGATCACAGAGATCTCTTTCAAATTGAGGAGTTTGGTAAAGTTCATTAAAAAGAGTAACAACTCATCTGAGATGGTGCACCGGGCAAAATTAAAAAGGAGGCACATTTACGGCATGTAGTAAGTCGTAAAAGAAAAATTATCACCACCACTCAAGCTAACCCCAGCAACAACAGCAAAACAATGTACTAAAACATAGGGAAAAAAACCCTATTAAATCATGACTCTGCTATACCATCTTTCATATTGTGGAACTGAGGTAGAGAAAGCAGTACAGTGTAGAAAAATCACTTGCAGCTGATAACGTGTTTTAATTCAGCATTCATACATAACCAAACTACAATCAACCCTTGTCTGCTGAGACAAAATTCCATATAGACATGTAATACAAATGGAGAAAAGTTGGCTGTTTTTTGAAAAATCCCTTGCAAATCTCTACATTTGGCACAGTAAGATGGCCCATGTCACATAATCTTTAGAATTTACATCTGAAGCTCTTTTTATTGACTTTTTTTCAATGAAATACTTGCATATTCAAGCCCATTCCCACAGTTCTTAAAGATAAACAGCTCCTGACATCATTGTGGTGTTCTATTTTCAGAAAGTTTTATTTATTTCTAAGTGATTTAATGTGCATCTGTTTACATAAATATTTAGATATGTGAAAGCACATCCTGCTCAAGCTGCTCTGATAAACAGAAGTCAGCTGTTACTCCTTTTCCACTCCTGACTCCACTTGGAGCAATGCCTATTCCCCAGCTCTCGTTTATAATGCTGCCATTGTGCTTAGAACCAGGGGTTTATAAACACAGGGTTCAAAAATGCAGTCTGGCTTTGCAGCAATATATTTCAATGGCTCTTTTATTATTAAGTTGCACTACAGTTGGTGTGTCTCAGTGCACTAAGAGTTTACATTTTCCCCACAAGGCCTAACATGGGATTTGTATTGATGGTATTAGCAAACCTGGGAGGTGACCAGGGAGAGTGAATATTAGAGATGAAGAACATATTATTATCATTTAATGTGTAAGATTCTCTCTACAAGCTACTTCCACTGAATATAGAAGCAGAGTTTGGGGTGAAATATTTAAATCTACCAGTTGCTCATCTGTTTGACCTACAAACTTGTTGTTAGTCCTGCTGAACACACAGGAAAACTTAGTACACGAAGATGAAGAACAGAGGGAAGAGTGAATGTCCCTTCAGTCTGCAGACTGGACTAGGAGTCAGATCTGGACTAAGCTTCCACGTTTGCCACTCAGGTCTCACATGAGTCTGGAAATGTCTTAGATCCTGGGCCAATAACATACTTAGCACATCCCATTGACTTCAGTCTGTGGCAAGACTTGATCATATGTGACATACCAACTCTACAGAAATTTTTCCTGTTAGTCTAGCCACTGAATGAAGCTTTCTTTTACCTCAGAAAAGACAACAGAGGTGTTCTTTCTTTCTTATATATATATGTGTATATATATATTCTTAAAAAGGATTAAGCTTTGTTTACCACCTAGAATTACACTAGACACTTTCTGCATAATAAAATCTGTACCTGTCCAACAAAAATTAACAATTCTATGAAACAAATTTACCCAAAGTCATTGCTGCATCCTTATGTATCTTTATTCTCAAATACATTCTGGTTACATTTTAGTATATGCCAGAGTGCTGGAGGTCAGCAGTTTAGAACATTTTGCAGTCCATAAGTTGTTTATAGATCATAAGATTCTGGAAAATGCTTCTCATACTCTATTTAAAAACAAGACCATTATAAAACTTTTCCATTAAAATAAAAGAAGACACCCAAAAATGAAGATAGGCTATAAGCAGTGCTCATGCTTTTGAAAATGGAATCCCAAATTTCCATAGGAAGAGTAAAATGAATATATATATATACACCTAGTTCAATCTTTTTCAAAATTCTCATTTTTAGATCACACTCATTGACTACCAATAAAAATCTTCAAAACCAGTAATCAATGGCCTAGGCCAGTTCTCACAGAAGTTGGCAACGGCTAAGTCTATTCCTCATTTAGAATGCATCTCCCAGTTGTCCTTGGATACTGACTATTGATCTGGAGCACAAGAACTGGATCTGTTTCAGCTGAAGTTAAACTAAAGGTGCACTCCAGCTACATAGGTATGCAGCCTATGGGACCACATGAGAGCGAGTCTGAAGTAAATCAACTCCAAATGCTCATACTTTATCTTCTGTTTTGTTCTACAATTCAGTCTCTATCACCCTTCAACATTTCTCAATGAAGACAAGTTCTTATGGAGACTTTGAGGCTTTGCTCCTAGGAAAGTGAACACAGAGAGCTAAGTTTATGACTTAGTTATTCTTCTGTGTGTTTTGAACAGTTGTATATATTGTTAAATTAGAATGATTACAGGAGAGAGAGGAAACATTTTCCAGCTCTGCCTTTACCTTGTCAAAAAATCTTGTAATTCACAACCCTTTCTTCAAACCTTTCACTTTCATGCTCCCAATGAACCACCACTAACAATACATCCAGGCTAATATTGTTTTTAACTAAAAAGACAAGGCAGATATTTGTTTTTTTGGTTTTTTTTTTTTAAAGTTTGGGTTTACATAACTATACTTCCTATTTATTGTCAGGAAATCCAAAAAGCCATGTAATGGATATGAGTTATGCAAATGACTATTCAGTTTTCTTTTTTCTATCAAGTACAAAAACTCAGCATAAATGCATTAGATTAGAGGGCCTTAAAACAAACTGCAGATACTCAAGTTCATCAGTTCAAAAATGTGTTATTATTATTAAAAAACAACATCAAAACCCAAAAACACTCCTACAATCAGTACCTTCCTGCTACTTAAAAAGTAATATTAGAAGCAACCCAAAAACGCATAAAAAAACCATTTAAATGTAAGTTTTACAATGAAGGCTTTATGATGTGACTGGTTCTGGCTGGTTTCTGACACTTCCAGAATGGAAGCAGCTGCCAGACCTATGATGCTGTCTCCCTCTAAGAAGCATTTTTGAGTAGCATAAAGCCATCAAAATATTTGCCTCCTATTTTCTTTGTACAGAGCATGCTGCTGGGGAAAAAAAATAAAAAGTGGTGTGATAAGGAGACCTTTTTTTTCCTTTCTCCATCACTTGCTGAACATCCAGCATGACAAGAAAGAATTCACTAAATGTCCTATTATGAGCAGCATCAAAACATTCCAGGATGAAACCCTATTTTGTTACAGCAAAAGTCAAAATAAAGGGAAGATGGATTACAAAAAGTAAGCATACAGGCAGTTTCCACATATGTCATCATACAGTCTTGAAAATTATGCCACTGTGGCCATTCAAAAATGACTGACTTCAGGCAGAGATTAATTTGTACCATCTTCCAGATGTCATGAAGCCACAAAATGCCAGGTATCCCCAGAAGGGTGTGGCACCAAGCACCAATATCTGCAGCTATTAATAAGTCATAATAAGGACTCATGTCTCAAAGATCAGAAAGGAAGAAACCTGACAAATTTGAAATAACAGACATAACTGGAACTGCTTCATCTCTCTTTGCTGTTCACCTCTAGATCATCTGTGTCATTACATAGAAAAGGAAAAGCCACAGAACATAGGACAAGAACACACATTATGAGAAAATGCATGGAAAATCAGGAAATTTCAGTTAACTATGTTGAGGCCTGGGTCAGTTTTAGCACGTCTTTGAAAAGCAATCAATTTTAAGTCAAAATCCATGCTTCCTGACTAAAAGCAGCTACAGACATCCTCATATTCCAAATTTTGTTATCTGGTAACTACAACAAATGTAGTATTATTTTAAGTGAATATTTTATTTCAAAACATTTACATACACACATTTTGATATTTTAAATTGTTAATAGAAAGTGTTCCAGGCAGTAGATAATATCATTTGACAATCAGAAACTTTCCCTCCCTCTGTTTTCTCTTAGTTTTTGGAATCAACGTCAAGGGAGATGTGCATCTCATAAAAGAAAGAAATCTCAATCAGCCCTTGAAAGGACCACTGGGACTCTTCCAATGAGTTCCAGATGTTTGGCCACTGATGCATTAATGCTTGCACCATGGAAAATCTTTCCAGGTGTTTGCAGTTTCATACACTGTTGCACAACAAGGATCATAAAGCTATTTCCACGAGGGAAGGCCACACTTAATCAAAGGCATGCAAATGAATACCCAGAATACCCAGACTAACTACAACCGTGGCAGAAACAAAAACACATCCGAGTGTAACGCTGCTGCTCTGTGTTTGTTCAGAGCACGCTGGGCAAGAGCCTTGCTGTTCTAGAGGCAGTGAAGCATATGCACAGTCCGGCAGAGTTGGGCAGCACAGTTTATATCTGACAAACGAGAAGCTTGGGACGAGTCAACTTTTCCAAAGACAGCCTAGTTGGAGATGCTCATTAACTTGAGCTTTAATTTCTATTTCAGAGGCAACACTGACTGTAGAGGCAAATGTTTGAAATATAATGTATTCCATACTTCTGATTCGGTAACCTGAACCATGACTTATACCATATTTAAGATCTAAGTGACAGCTTCTGAAACCTCCCTAAACTGCCATGATAGATCCAACATTAAAGGATATTTACATGATTATATAAATAACATGAAATTCCAAGTTAGTCAAGCAAGGACAGTGCCAGAGTTTGAATCAGCATTACCCGTATTTTTACTTAATTTTGCTAGTTTCCAAATGTCAGCCCTAAAATGCAATGAACACTACTTACAGTGTTCATTCCTTCAGGTTAAAGCAATAAGCTACTAGTAGTCAACGTTCTGGACATTTTATTTGTTTTGTTCAAAACACTGAAATGCATGAACAGTTAGAAAGCTGTAAGTGAATAAGATTACGGTTAAGTTTAGGACTTTTTCTAAAATTATATAAAAGAAGTACAAAAGAAAAAAAACAAACAGATTTGATTTATATAATTACTAAGTAAAAGTCTTGTTTTTAAAGGATAAGTTTTTTCTTGATTAAAAGAAACACATTAAAAATTATGAGTCAGAAGCACATATACCTAGTAAAGATGAAACCCAGAGAAAAGACTTCAAATTCTGACATCTGTAGTGCCCTCTTATCTAAAAGTTATGTTTCTGTTGCTTTCTTTGTTTTGTTTGTTCCAAGTGTGTTTGTTTCTGTATCGCTAAGCTATGAATCATAAAAATCAGAAATAGACTTTTAGCATTTATGCTACAAAGGGCTAAATGCAGCAACAACAACCAACCAGCAAACTGAAAAGCCTTAAAGCTGCTTATAGGATAAACTATGTAAAATAGTTTAAATAAGTACCATTCAGCCTAGGCCAACAACAAATCACTCCATGCTGCTATGTTCATTCAGCATTTATAAAACTTGACTGCAGCTCAGGTCTCTACAAACACATGTTGAATTCCAAATCTGAGTTTCTCAGCACCAGTACCTACCACTGTTCGTTAGGTTTTAAGTGTGTACTTGACCAGGAATCACCTTGTCTTCTTTCAAATGACATTTTCATTTAGACTCACTAACAAGATTTAAGCTTTTTGGGTTTTTATAGTTACCCTGCTAATCTCCTCTCCAAACTTTTAAGTCAGGTTTTGGATGTGGTTCTGTTAATTTTCTTTTTTCCTTTTTTTTTTTTTTAATTTAAGCACTATGGATGTGTTTGATAAGAGAACAAAACACAGTGTACAATGGTGAAACTACAAAACAAACCTGTATTATTTAATCCTGGTTAAACACCAGAAGATACCTACAGACAATTCTGAGGGCAAACATGAAATGGAATTATATCAAAAGGATGTGGTTGATTCTATCACAACTAAATTAATTTGAGATGCTTCAAAGGGAGCTGGCAATCCACTTCATGCATTATCTCCTGAAGACATGATCCCACATAAACTGCAAGTCATCTGCATACTCTGAACAACTATGTTAACTACATGAGCTGTGAAGTACAGTAAAGATAATTCAGGACAGAAGTGTTCTTGAATAATACATGGTTCAAGCATGTTGAACTCAAAATAAGAAAGTATGAAAAGAGAACATCAACAATCCTTACTCTGTATGTTTCTTAGCTGACTCATGACAAATCAGTATAATTTAATAACATTTTTATTTTAGGACTGTTTGTACCTGTTTGGTTCCTGCGTAAACACAAACAATGGACTATAGATCTGTCTTTACTTTCAAAAAGACAACAGTATCAGATTTCTGTACTTATCAGTACAGACTTAAAAGGACAATAGCATTCTTCATAAAGAGCTATTTAACTCATATAATCACATGATGATGATACATATTTCTAAAGACATTCAAGCAAAGTCAGTACCTAAACCACTTTGGTTCCTTTGAGATAATTCTTAAAAGGAAGATAAATTTTTGTCCTACTGTGCCTTTATGCATAGGAGAGTAGGAGCAATATATGCAACAAAATTATCAACATTTAGGAAGAGCAAGATCACTAATTCAACATCTAAATTATTCCACTCTTAAAGTCCAGAAATTCCAGTCAACATCTTAGCCAATCATCTACATTCCCTCCTGCAGCACCAATCGGTTCCAGTTCAAACATATTACTTCATCCCTGGCCAAGAAATTCCATATTTATACATTTATATGTGGAAATGTTCAGAAGACAATCAGTAATTTCAATTGTATCAGTTTTCCCTTGCCCTGTCTGAGATATTGCTGAAAAAAACTCCTTGAATTTTAGAAAATGCTGAGCACCTATACAATAAAAACTGAATTCATGTCTAATACTGGGTATTCCAAATTTCAGACAAGGTAAATAACTTTTGAAATCCATGGTAAATTTTCCAAACATATATACAACCATTTAAGAGAAAACCAAAACTTCAGAAAAAAGGTAGAAAAAACCTACTCTTCAGTGTCTTTGAATGTAGGTGTCTGTTTTTACTCTGTATTTGGCTGCATTTCCACTAAGTCTTTTTTACACTTTTTTCAGATAATTTGTTACCCCTGATCCCTTGTTCTGGTTTGCTATGGTACTCCATAACCAAATGTACTGGATTGGTTTAATAATGAGTAGATCAGACTTGACAAACAAAAATAATATGGTGGTTCCTCCAAAACTCTCCCTCCAAATACAATGCTTCTATCAACACCTGCTAACTCTCATGATCTTTTCAGAGGTCTCTCTTAAGTAAGAACTTTTTAGAAGGTTAGGAGCTGTGACTGTAATATTGATAAGAGCTGAATCTCTAATAGGATTGATCAATCACATTCACTTCCATGAGAAACACACCTAGTTGTTCTAATTATGCATGTTCTCCTGCTCCAAATACATTAAAGCGAATACTTGGCAAAATACCCTCATTTTCTCCCACTGTGTGACTTAAATCAACAACCTCAATACTGTGGGATAAAACACCGTCATGACCCATACCTTTATGTGGTTCTAGAGCAGCTTTAATTCTTTGGTATTCCATATTTTGTATAGTATTCCTTAACCTGAGTGACACAGGGCATACAAGTATATGCTTGAGATGGATTGGCCCAGTACCTCCAAAGCCAGATCCACACAAAACAGCAAGTCTCTGATTCACCTTAAGTATCCAAAGAATGTTTGAGACTTCTCAGATGTTTTCAGGGGTACCCAATGATACGATACAGTTATCAATCAACTATAACTGCCAGCATTTTTAAAGGTAATATTTTCACAAAAAAAAAAATAAGGCAGCATTAAAATATTAGGAAACCATAAATTTTCTTCATAATTACTGACAACAGAAGAAAATAAATCTGCCTGTCTGCCTCCTGAGACTGATTTCTCTTTTGGTAATTTTAAATAATCACAAAAATTAATTAATTTTCAACCAATAAGATGTTTATTAGTTATTAGTTTCAGGTATTTATTGGTTTTTTTCTTTCATGTTGTGCATACAAATAGATAAATCATGTGCTGTGATTTCTACTCTGGCCAAGCAACTACTCCTGTTATTTTTTCTGGTGGGTGGAGGTGGGGGAAGATGAAGAAATTGCAAATTCCCCAGGCTATTAACTCATAATCAATAAATGTGTTGTAACTGAGGCGCCTTTTAAATAAAATAAATTAAAAATTAGATTTATTTCTCATGAAGTGATGGTCACTTTTTCAGCCCACATTCGAACTAGTAAAAATAGTATTTGATACTTGTTCTAAGGCAAATTGAATTCCATTCAAATATTCACAGTGAACTTCAATTAAACTACCATTTATAATTTGTGACAACTGCTGCAAACGGTAGCTATTAAAGGATATGTATATATATGAGTATATATATATATAAAGGAAGAAGTAAATTATTCTAAAGGAATAACATATGCTGACCAATATTCTCTGACAATCTTGCATGGAAAGATTTTTTTCTCTTATCTTTTTTTCCATCATTGCTTCATTTTCATTAATAATTCCTCTCTCCCTCAGTCTCTCTGTATCCATTTGACCCCTTGCTTGGCATTTCAATTAGATATTCTCATTTGTTCAAGGGTGATTTTTTTTCAAAGTGTACTGTGCTACATTCAGATCACAAATTTAAATATATATTCATGTCATGAATGACATCCTTGATGTGAATTTATTGGCTGTTTTTGTTCCTCATCAACACTGGGGTTGGTTGTCCTCCCTCATACATGCCGTTCTCCTCCTGTTAACCTTGGGGAGCTTTCCAAGGCAGATGTGATAGGTAGGGCTCCCTCCTCCCCCAGCCCTAACATATCAAAAAGCAGATTGCAACACACCACTAACCTCCACCGCCTGTCTTTCTTACAGAGAAGAAACAGGGCCAAATTCTTATGGTCTCATCATTTCAAGTCCCACCACTGAGCTTACAACACAAGACACAGACCAGGAACCAGAGAGTTCTTGTTGTGATCTGTACACAGACTCTAATTCCATTCTCATCATTCAACAACACAGAAAAAGGTTCCTTGGTCAAAACAGAATTAAATGCATTATCATATTTCAGTGTGAAAGCAAAAATTGGCACATTTGGGGGAAAAAAGAAAAAAAAAAGCTGACATGTTACAGCAGTATCAGCTCACAGCACACAGGCCAAGGCTACATCTAAAATTTCCATTACAAACTTCACTTGACTTCTACTTTCAGTGCAGAGCAAAATTTTCAAGCTAGATTGGTACTGAATTTCTGAGCCAAATAATGCACCTTTGCTGTGAAGTGGTTTTAACCAAAGTAATTAGAAAGAAACAGAAGGTTAACAAAGTAACCGGCCTACAAGATATGGAAGTTACTGTCTCTTTTTACGGAGGACAAAAATAAATAAAAAACCCCATCTTAGGCAGTTTGAAGCAATAGGTGCACCTTTTCATTAAAAGCAGGCGTTAATGTAAGCTGACAGCAATGTTACATTCTAAGATATGCTGGCTGATCTGAACATAAGCCTATTTTCATACATATTTAGAATCAGACCTAACATACTTTTTTCTTCAGGTAACTGAAATACTCTCCCCAAGCCCTTTCATGGATTTCATTTAGCTACATTTATACTCAATCTTAACTAGATTGTTTTTTAATGACTGTGAGTGCAAGTCTGTTTTGCACGCTGCTGCTGTATAACTAACTTGAGAAAACTGCAAAAGAGGAAGAAAATAAGGAAAATGGGACTTCTGAGGCTACAACCAATAATAATTTAACAGTCTCATCATGTGTTACATAGATTAAAAGATAGTGTAAATCCAAAATCATTGTATTTTCCCTATATGTTTGCAACACATACTTAAAACATGTGAGGTCCTCATAATCTGACAATTCTTCATAGGAAAACTTAACTCATTTGCCTGCCCACTCAGACAAAAGTTTACTATTCAGCTGTAAAGCTTTACAGACCTGGTAAACAGAAAGAAAACACATTTTTGTTCTACAAAAGATTAAATCCAACTTTTCCCCTAACAAAGAAATTATGACTTTAAAAAGATTTTAATTTTCTCATTGATGAACTATAAGTTATGCATTGCTTTATCAAAATATAGTACTGACATTTTTAAGTTGTGATACCAGCTAACTGTGATGATTTTGGGTAGTATAAAAACAGACAATTAATGCTGGATGGAGGAATGCTTGGACACAAGGGATGATTCTACTAACGAGAAACATCTGAAAAGTATATAATACAAACAGGATGTTGTTTATTTATCATAGTTCTGACTATTTAAATGAAATCATTCAGCCATTCCTAACAAATATTAGATCTTTACATAAAAGTACATGAAATGTGTTGCCTTTTTTTTTTTCCTAAACAGAATGAACTCTTTCCTACTATTCATTAACCTTATTCCCCACCACTGCTTGCATAAAGCAACTTCCTACTATCATACACAGGATTACTGCATAAATTTAAACAGAAGGTATCAGAACAAAGGATATAAGCAGGCAGACTTCCTTTAAAATGATGTATAAATGCTATAATATGTAATATTTAAGTTACACTTTCAAAGGGAAGCTACACAACAAATTCAATGTATTCTCTAAATTTCAATAAGTAGCTTCTTAGTCATTAAAAACACAATTGCTTCAGTAAATCTAGTTACCCAATTACCCTATTACCTACCCTCATGTCCTAAAAATTTTACACTTCCAGTGCAAAATATCAATTTACTTTTTCCTTTTCAAAATAAAGCTCTAGTTCAGTCTAACCTAAGGTGTTATAAGTATGTGAATTTGGCAGTAAGTGGACTTCTTTAGACAAGTTAAATTATACCCTACTGCTGCATAATTAAACTATGTAACTCAATAAAAATTAATGTAGAAGGAATCAATCCAGTAACTGTAATTTGCGCATTCTCATGTCACCACCACATCTCAGTCTTAACCCAAACATACTTTTCATTATGACTTCTTTAAAGGAGATCAAATCTGAATTTTTAAAATGTGCCAAGCAGTTCCACTTTAGGTTAACATCCAAGGGTTGCTTCAGGCTCCTTTTGACCTCTGCAGACTATATATCTATACCGTCCATAAATCTAAGTCCCTCACTGACTCTTGAGCCCCTGTTTGTTCACACTGCATGCAACACCAGTTCTCTCTAAGCCACTTGCTTCTGCGACCATAAATAAGAAAAGCTGGAACCTGCAAACATGGTTCACTCAAGATTCCTGATATCTGGAGCCTGGTAAGATGGTTCACTGCACCCAAAGCAAGGTTTGGAGCTTGACTATGCCACATTTCAGCCCTGTACATGGGCCAGTCTTTCAAAAGTTCCCATGTAGTCCTGCCCCTTCAAACACCTCACGAGCCATTCATGGCACACAACACATCCTCCTAGGCACACTATAAAAACACAATTTCCTCAAGATGAAAGCTATTCTTTCCTTTATGTAGGCACTTAGAAGTAGAAATAATTATAATAGTATCTTTGGGCAGTACAAGCCTTGATGGAAATACAGTCTGAATATGAGGCAGTGAAACTGCAGCCAGCCTTATGGGGTGGACCAGCCTTAGCAGTGACTATTACTTTCCTCTCCTTGTCACATGGACCAGGGTGACCAGCTAAAGCTACCTGCTTTAGCACTATGGCAGCTCAGTTAGTTTCAAAATGTAATAAACATGTAGATACATACCTAGATACTGGGGGCATTTCTGCAGTAAGAGTGGAGATGGTTTATTCAAAGTTTGATCACCTTAACGTTACACATATTTTATGATTTATGACAAAAATAATGTGCTGTTGGCTTTGTATGTTTCCCACACATTTTTTTGGCCTTATTATCAAAAGTGTACGCAATTCTACATGCAACTTTTATAAGTTGGTGAAGTCTGAGTTCTGGACTCTTTCAGGGCCTGAGCTCTCCGAACGAAGAGATTATTTTGAGATGAAAATGTACTTCCACTTGACTACAGTGCTTTTTTTCCTGAGTGTTTGCATTTGGAGGCCACATCTAGCCTCAGTTGAAAGCACCAGCAAAACTACCAATTGCTTCAACAGATTTTGCACCAGACTCTAAATCCACAATGACAAATTTTTTTTGCAACTGAATACACTTCAAAATAATTTTTGCCTGCTATTCAGAGATTTCATTAACTTTTCAGATTGGTAAGTTTTATTGTTATGAGAATTTAGATTTGTCTTTTGCAGTCTTTGGCAGATGGCTTCATACATCTTTAAGTTAGTTAGCTCATGTTTAATGCCCTTCCAGTCACACAAGTCTCACGTGTATTTTCCTAATAAAGCAGAGCTTTAGCTAATAAATAATTAGATAGAAAAAAAACCCCAAAACAAACAAAAAGAAAACCCACTCCTTGAAATATTTGGAAGCACCGAGGAAAATGATATGGCAGAGAAAGAGGAAGCAAAATAAATATATTCACAGCATAAAAATATTTAATCTTAGATGTCCTGATAGGCCTTTACCCTTTGGCTATACCTCTATCTGTGTTGACAAGCCAAGCAGAGCCAGGGCACATCTGCTGGCCCTAAAGCCAACTGGCACAGTCAGGCCACACACACACTGTAAAACCTTTTAGATTCTGAACTAGGATTGCAAAAGTCAAGCTACCTGCCCACAGCAGGACCCGGCCCTTGCCCTGGACTGGCAAATGTTACTGACTCACTGGGTAACCAACAGTTAGGTTACACAGGTGGTTGGTATAACTAAGCGTAACCAGAAAAGCATGAGTTGCCAATCAGAGAGACACATGAATGCTTCTCTTTGTGAGTGTGGCACTAGGACAGCCCAGAACACAGAGCAATATATGTAACTAAAGAAGTAGATAGCTCAGCCCATGAATACTAATAAGCCATAGCATATCACTGTCAGAGAAACTGATAGATGGCACTAAAAAATAATAAAGCCTTTTGGTTTTGAAAATGAGCCATTTGAAAGACTGAGAGACCCATTGCTCTCACTGTAAAATACTAAAGGAATCGGTGCGCTGACCAGAGTGCAAAAGTTGAGATCGTTTTGTTGATTTAGAGACAGAATGCCAAAAGAACACATAACATACTATTATATCTCTGGCTTAAACTTGACCTCGGCATAAATTATTTCAAGAATGTTTTGCCTAGTCTCTTTTTATATCTCCAGCGCAAAATCTATTTTGATTGCATGGCCCTGGAATAAGTCTGTTATTTTTCACATTTTATCATTTTTGGAACCAGTATGCTACAACACAGCTTTCTTATCTTTCAACCCATGCCCCCCTGCCCCATAAGGCAAAAATAAGACACACTGCACCACTTGTAAAAGCAGAGAGACAGGCTAGAGTGGAAATCTCCACTCACTAAGGGAAGGTTTTGCATCTCTAAATGAAAACAACAGAAGTTTAGACTGTGGTTAAGCTACCACATATGTTATATCAGTGTTCCATAGCTCACCCTTCTTTAATGCAGCACAAAAGGCAAGGCAGTGAATTTTTGAAAAAGATCATGGATTTACCAACAGGATAATATACACAATTGACGTATCACAGCAAGAACTTGAGATGAGATTTACATACACCCTAATTCTATTTCAGCAATATCAAGAAAGAAAAAGCCATCAAAATATAGAAAAAGATTCACACACATGAAAGGAAGAAAAGCACACTTCACAAAGTAATTTAAATGTTTATACATAAAGAACAGGAACCAGCCAGGTCAAAAAAAGGCTCAAACCTGATGTTAAGAGGGAGTATCCATTTATTCTGCCCTTTGCTTCTTCATATTTTATTTCTGTCCACAGAAAGGGTCCCTAAATCCCTTTAAAACACGAGTCTTTTATTGCATCCTATTTAATTTTCAGACTTCAAGATAGTAAAGGAAAGGGTTTTTTTCATTACTGTCTCATTTTTAGGGCAAGAGACCAGCGAATTCAATGCTCATACTTGGAAGAAGAACTGAAGTTATTTGAATTGCTATACACCTTGATAACAGGTCAGCTTTGAACAAAGTTAAGATGAGAGGAAAATAGGTGGACACAAGAAGGAAAGCAATGAAGAGTATCCCTGGTGGAGTTCCTTGATCTTTCAAATTTTCTAAAATGCCCATCCTAAAGCTCATGGAAGTGCCAATGAAATATACTGCTGACGGAAAATTAGAAGTATTGATAGCATGCTGGTGGTGAAGGCTACACAGAGAAATAATTGGTTGTCACAAACCAGAAATAAATAGATCGATCCCAGGAACTTGGGATTCAAGATGGAGTTATAGATAAATGCCTGGGTTTAAAAACATCTGCTGTTCTCTCATAACCTAGCAGGATTTGAATGTGTTTATGACGGTATCAATTCAGGTAGGTAGCTAAAAACATACAAAATGGCCCATCATATTCAACAGATTGCTTCAAAATAGAATTATTTTAGAGAAAGGTTTGATAACCCTCCAAAAAGCAACAGAATTTCATACAAGAGGCTTGGAAGGGATGGAATTAATACCTATAAATTCATTGTGGGGAAAGTGACAATCCAGGAAGGAAAAATATCATCTAAGGTAAATGAAAACAATGACACAAGAACAAATTGAAAAAGAATAGCCATATCCATGCTCGGGCTAGAAATAAGTTTCTAGGGAGAAAAAGAATTTGCCTTAAGACACTTTTCCAAAAACTGTCTGGAGAAATTAATGCTTTTCAAGGCAAGTTATATCAATTTGTGCAACATAAATTGTGTTTGTGAGAATAAACAATAGTACCTGACAACCCTTCCAGCTTTATCTAACTTTAATAACTACACAGGCAGCACAGCAGGTCAAAATAATATGAGTGTGTAGCAAGTCTTACCCTGCTGTGTTCACGTGAAACACTTCTGAGCACACACTACACGGAAACAGCAGGCAGGTAATTCCTTATCAGAACATGCTACTTCTCAGCAATCAACAGTCGTGCTCTCTTTACGGACATACCTACAGTACTAGCAGTCCTCTGACCACAAGGAGTCCCACAGTCGGGAGTGACAAGGAAATGTGGAAATAGCATGATTTATTCCATGTGCCCCCAGACCAACTCAAAGCACTCTGCTCATGCTGCGCAACCCAGTGGGGTACTTTTACGGCAATGACCTGTACAGCAAATGTCTGTACACCAGTAATGAACAGCTTGTAAATTCAGCCTTGAACGCTGCTCTTCTCTGCATCTGCTTTTCCTTATCTCGGTGTTGATAAATTTCTGTCTTATTTACCCTCACCCTAAACTGTCATACATTTTTTTAAGGGGCAGACCCTAAACAGTACATCATTCTTCAGACATCAGCAAGTCACCTCCTCTGCAGTGCAACTAACTCCAAGACCTTAAAAAGACAAACAAACCCCAGCATCTCTAACCATATTTATCTGTGGCTTTGCAGATGAAACATCAACATGAATAAATAAGGTCCAGCTAAAGAAAATCAGATGCCCTACAGAACTTGGCACATCTCCCCAAAATGTTTCAGTTGAACTAAATCATAATTAGTTTCAATTCTCTGATAAAATTTCAAATTAGTTAAGAAAAACAACTCATTACAGAATAGTCTTTCTAGCTTGTAGAATCAAGTCATTGCAGTTAGTTTGTAAAACTCGATTATATAATAAAACTGGATAATTTAGTAAAACCTAAAGAATCCTTTTTCCCCTCCCAGAATATAATGTCATTACAAAACCTTAAGGAGATTCAGGTTTATTCAATGCTTTAAATTCAATGTTCAACCTTGGAACACTCATTTCACA
Organism: Campylorhamphus procurvoides; assembly: GCA_013396655.1. Lineage (NCBI taxonomy): Eukaryota > Metazoa > Chordata > Aves > Passeriformes > Dendrocolaptidae > Campylorhamphus > Campylorhamphus procurvoides. The sequence continues at coordinate 3,752,341 of WBMV01003664.1, read as the reverse complement.
TTATTCCTGATGCCAGTTCCTCTGAGGGACTACCAAGGGGAGTACAGGTTAGGCAACCAGACCACATCTATGGGAATACTCTTTATCATGGAATTTAATCATAGGACATGACTTAAGACTTTGGAGCAATAATATGCATCACTCATGGCAATTTTGGGAAAGGCAGAAGAAAGATGTTTGACCTTGCTAGCTTTGGAATGGATGTGTGACATTTTAGCTGATATAAACATACCAGCTGAAAGGGAATAGTCTCAGATAGGCAAACATGTCTTCTCCCATTATAAGATTTTCCCTAGTTTAGGTAACTGTGCTTTTGGCTCGTTTCTGCAATTCAGCTCATATTTACATAAGTTTGTATTTTCTAGATCTCAGCCCAGCCACTTCCTGTCTTTCATGATTTTGAATTAATAATGAGTCAACAAAAAAATTACAGCAAAGACTATTTCACTGGCCACCTGCAACCCTGTCCATCATTCACACACTAATTACTCTTCCTGAATAAAGACCCTAAACTAGCAAATTTAAAGATACTTACAGAGCTTTCATTTAAATTTTAAATTTAAGGCTTACTTTAGAGCAATTCATATAATTGTGCTCCCCAAGGAGGAGATCTGAGGTTTTGAACAGACTAAACACTAGGGGAAATGGTAGGTTCTATTAGTTACTATGCAATATACGCAATGCAAAAATTTCCAAAACGTCAGCAACATAACAATTTTTTATAATAGGCAGTAGTGTGTTTATTTGCCTAATGGAAAAAGAATATTGTTCAGAGCTTCCTCCTCCCCTTCCTTGCTTATATGCATACTAGTAAAACGAGATTTTTTTTCCTGCCTTCTTAAATCTCTTTCTGTTGATGATGGATGAGCTACCACCGAACCTGATATCCTTTTCCAGACAAGGCAGATAGCACTTAAATACAGGGTTTGAGTGAATAAAGCTGGATTCACACAAGAGTAGTAAAATATGCACTTAAAACTTGGTCTCTGCCTTAGGGCCTTTATAATCTTGTAGCAACTGGTTCAAATTTGCAGACTATTATGGAGGCCACCTTATTATTCCTGAACTTTGAGGGGAGGGCGATTTTGATATTTGCCTCTGATAGAAAAATTCTGTGCATATTCTATACAATCTGACTTAAGTTGCCCCGTTTTACCATAACTGGCTGGTCAGAAGTGGCATAGATGAATAAAACTCATTTGTAGTTTCAATGGTTTGTTTCAGTTTGAAGTTTGCACAGACATTAAACCATTTCTGTACTTCATGGTAGTTACAGCTGTCCTCTGCTTAAGGTTTGTCCTCTTTCTACGTACACATAATACACATATCATTATGAAACTATATGATCACTTAAGCACAATAGTAAATTTCACATATGAAACATTTTGAACGTCTTACTGCATTTTGATCTATCTCCACCACACCTACTTCCAATACAGTATAGGAATTTTCAGAGAAAAACCACCTTCAAAAGAACGAATGACTAATTCTAGTTCTATATGTGGGATTCCATTTTTGAGGGAGCATTAATATGGATGGGAAAAAAAAGTCTGTTATCCTGGGTTAGAGGATAAAATACTTCTGAATGCTTATTTAGTAGAAATGTATACATAATGTATATTTTATACACACACATGGGAATACATTAGAATATGGGCATAGTATTAACAGGCTGAGACAGCTGGAGTTGTTCTGCCTGGAGAAGAGAAGACTGATAGCAAGCTTATAAAACAGAGGGAGAGCTACTTTTTACATGAGCACAAAGGAGAATGGTTTTCAACTAAAAGAGGAGAGATTTAGATGAGATATTAGGATAAATTCTTTCTTCAAAGGATACTGAGGCACTGGAACAAGTTGCCCAGAGAAGTTATGGATGCCCCATCCCTGACAATGTCCAAGGACAGTCTGGGTGGGGTTTTGAGTAACCTGTCTAGTGAAGGTGTCCTTGCCCATGGCCGGGGATTGAAACTAGATGATCTTCAAGGTCCATTTCAACCCAAACAACTCTATGATTCTACAATGCTCACTAAAACAACCAGTATCCAAAATCATGCCTCCAAGAAAAGCTCAGGTTTGTCCAATTAGACCTTTAAAAGGTTTAGTTTTGCAATCTTAATAAGAACTACGCAGTGAGAATGTGAGGGCAGCAAATTCTCTTTTCTTTCAACTGTCAGCGACAGACACCAAAAGTTTAAGGAGTTCTTCAGAGTGGTGGGGAGCGGTTCAGAAAACTCCACCTAAGACAGTTCCTTGGCAGACAACATTATTTATTAGACTACTGCTTTAAGTGGTTAACATTTATGGTAAAACCATAGTCAGAATAAGGGTGTGCCAGTTTTTAATTTCCAGTTAACACAAACAAAAGCAAAACACATTCATTTTAAAGTATAACACTACAAGAAAAGAAAAAAGGTGCTATGTTTCATCTGCTTAATGCCTGAAAGGATATGAGAGTTTTTCTTTTGTAACTTAAAAAATAAAAATCACAGAAACATTTTTTTCTATGATAACAGATGTTGTCTTACACCATCAAAACAGAGCATAATTGTTACAACTTTATTGTTCAGCAGTATGAGGTTCAAATGGATCCAGAAAGCATAAAAGCACATCCCTCTTCAAAACCACATATTTCATTAAACCCATTAGAAGACATAGCAACAAAGGAACTCTAATATTTTGACAAACCCATAGAGAAAAAGATGGCTGACCTTGAATTGTACTCGATTACAGAAAAGCTACAATATCATTATAAAATACAGTTTATATGTTTTTTGCTTTAGGATTTTCAAACAGCATGCTTGATTATAGACTATTGAAATAGCTGAGCATTCAGGGGCAGACAACTTCACCTGAGCCCAGAACCACATGGAAAGATTAAAGCAAGGAGAATGTTCTGCTTCCTTCCTTTCTCCCTCAGGTTCTACTTCTCCTGAGACAGGCACCAAGTCAGCTCTGAACAGGAAGCTCTGCTGGGCATGCCGGAAGAGTGGAGCCCACCCACTTCACACCAAGCTGTCCCCCAGCCCCTTCCCTGCTCTGCAGTCTCTGCAGGGTGACTTGGCCAAATCTGACCCTCAGCTTCAAAGCCTGCTGTTACCCTGTGGTTCACAGAGATCCTTGAAAGGCAAAAGTGCTCTCTAAATATTTTGAGATGACTAATAGATATTTTTCTAAGTTTGTTCTGTTTTCAGTCAGGAAAAACAAGATGGACTTTTTACCTTTTCTAGCCACAGTTTTGGAAAAAGGTTTGAAATCAAGCTCATCCTATCTCTATTTTCTTCTTCTCACTTTCCTTTTTCTTCTTTGCAAGGAAGATAAGCATGAAGTCCCCTGAGGCTCTACTATGAAAGCAAAAAATGTCAAACAGAAAAATGAGTGCACTGTATGTATTTAGTTTATACATGAAAAACTGATTAGATTCTGTGCAAAGTAGCTGTTTGACAGGATTCTCATAGTGCCAGCTCTGCACCGAAAACTTCACTTCTTTCAAAAGTTAACGGCTCTGAAAACAAAACACTTAAATACACAGATGAGTAAGACTTATTCCCTATGAGTATACAAGTCTGCATAATACTTATACACTTGGTTGCTCACATGCCTGATGAAAGAAGATAAAAAAGACACAAGGGAAGATAAGGAAAAATAGCCCCAGAATATTCAAGGATTTTTATAAGGGCTCCACCCTTGCTGACATTTAAGGAATTTCTGATGATACAGAGTTTTCTGACGTGAAAGCAATTTCTGGCTAGGACTTCATCAAACCGCTGTGGGCTGCAGTTACCACAAAATTGTTTTCTACTCATTGCATGTTATTCCATGGCTATTGGCATGATTGCCAGACAAAGCATTTACATGTGTTAAGTGTACACTGCATAAAATCTCACAGTTGGACCTTATTGTTTTAGGTCTCTAGCACTTTACTTGCATATAGGCTATACACACACAGAAGCACAAGTACACACTGCAAAATATGTAACTTGAATTCCTTGTCACAGCATATTAAAGGGTGACTATCTGTACAGTTCGTGTTCAAAGGAATAACGTAAGCTCTGGAAACAAGCACCACAGAATTTTTCATCTCAAGCTTACTTTCAATTATGTGCTATGAAAGCAAGCAATTTTCCAGCCTTAAAAATCTTTCCTCACTCTTGTACATGACCAAGCCAATAACCTTCTCTTTTAAAAGGTGCTAGAAGCAAAGATACAGAAAATAAATATACCAGGTATTTTAAAATAAAAATTCATGACAAACTTAGTTTGCAGCATGGCTGCAGAGCCTGGAATCAATTTGATATTGTGCTATTTGAAAATTCCTGTTACTCATAACACCATTTCTGGTCTCCAGGAGGTTTGGGTGGGCAGACAAGGGGAGAGAGTTAATTGAAAGCAGTACAAGCCTGCCTGTGAGAAATCAAATGGCAGCAGCTTTTCGCCTGGCTGACTTCAATGTGAGCAAAACCTAATCCAGACATGATCTTACTGAGGACCTAAATGCTCCTACACAGCACCATGTGGAGTGCCAAAATCCTGAGATTTGACCTGTATTCCTATGAGGTCAGAGCTCAAGAACTAGATTGAAGTTTTAAGCAAGACAGACATTTTTGTGTCTTTTATCTATAAGAATTACTATGTCAAGGAAGAATAAGCTTCTGTGTACATAGGATATATAAAAATAGGTAAGTCTAGCTTTATAAACAAAGAAAGGAAATTAGGTTGTTTTTCAGTACCTACAATACTTATTAATAAGCATGTATTAATATGCAATTATCCTCTTGAGAAAGCAGGAACAATTTATGTTATATAATTGGGAGTCAGTTATTTATTATGTACTTGCAGATCCTGCCAAGCACAGATTATCAACAAGGGAGCACAGCTCCTAACTTCAGTTTTAATTGTGACGCATCAAGACATGTAAAAAGTAGAAGGCCATAGCTATGTTATACCCTTAATTCCTGCCTTTAAGGTAGAGTACGGTAATTAAGTGCTAATGCTTACTGGAATTTCCAGTGGAAATTCAGGCTGTCACTCCTTGGCAGAGCCACAGACAATTTTTGGTTCTGCAGTTCTACATGATTTCAGTATGAACTAAAAGGAATGGTTGTGATACGAAGGGATATTCTTCTTAATATGATATGAATGAATACTACTCCTGATCATATAATACTTACTTCACTGTTCATCGATCAACATCAGAGCTCAAAATCTTTTCATGCTATAACAAATACTTTAATTACGCACCACATCTGTCGTGTAAAGTTCAGGCTGCAGCTAAAATGTCCCAGAATACGTAGAAAAGTCAGTTCTGCAGTTGAATTGCAGACCAATAGCAGAACAGAGGAAAATTGTGAAGACACAGAACCCTGTTTTGATAGTATTTTCAGAATCACTGTTATTTTTCAGTGCTTCTGACTGAATCAGTAATTAAGCAACTTCTGAAAACAATTTCCCTTAGATTTGAGCACATGGTATTCAGTAAACTGCTAACTCCCCAAGCCTGCCATTCATACCTGGTTTTACCCATTTCATTTTTGCAATAGCAACTGTTCTAGCTTGAATAATTTGCACTGACTTGAATTTCCAATCTCGATCTTGCAAACTGTGTCAAGAGATTGAGGTTACTCATCTGCATAATCCATTTTTAAGTGGCAACACCGGACCTACGATAACAAGCTAATTCCCTAGTCTACAATCTTTGTCCTTGTTTCTGGGCAGGTCACAGCACAGTTAGACTGGCAAAAGATTAAAAAAAAAATATAAAAAAGAAAACAAATGGGGAGATCTTTGGCCAGCCTGCTGTACTAGCATTCATTTTCCTTCAGTCATACCTTGTTTTGGAAGCATGGAATTTGCTTCCTAGTACATAGTAATATGCAAAATTTCCACATAGTTTTTTGCTGCAGCTGGGTAAAGAATGGTTTGCTAATGCATGTTCCTCTTGCTTAGGTTTTTTCATCTGCTTTACACACCTCATCTATTTTTATTTTGTGTGTGTGTGTGTGCATGCACATTTGGCCCTTCAGGATTTGCTGGCAAAATACATGCCAGCAGAGCAGCATAGTAATTACAATTGTAATCATTGAATATACACATGATTTTTCATTTTTTCAGTCTCAGATGCTGGAATTCAAAAAAAATCCAGTTTTCTTTCCCTGCAGTACAATGAAAAGCTAACTCTGCGAATAAAGTAAAAATATCATATTAAAAAAACCCAACAAACAAACTCTTGATCAAAATAGTGATTTTCTATGAAAAAGTTTCTAGTGAAAACTTTCAATACATCTCAACTTTTTTTGAATGCTAAGCATAGAAAGGATGTTGTGGCATTTTACAAGAAAAAATAAATGAGAGACAGACTTCTTATCAAAACCTCAACATTTTTAGTCCATATGTTTTTAATTCAGGCCTAACAAGCAAGAAGAGAGAAAAATGGGCAAGAGAAGAACAGAAAGCTTTAAATTAGTAAGAGCACATGGATATTCTAGAAAACAATATGAAAATAATTTAAATTAGATGGGACAATTACTTTGGTGAAAACATAAAACAGGGATATCTATGAATAAGCTAACTACTCATTTCCACGTGAGTGTGGCATTCACAAAAACAGGGATCATCAACTAAATTAAAGAATGATACCACTTGAGGGATCTCATATTTCATTCAAACTAAAGCATTTTATCCTGTTTTAGGTATTTAAAGAATTCACCTAAGAGACTATAACATCAAAAATGAGAGTTTGTTTGAACACAAACATTGAGCTAGACGTTTTCTGTGAAAACAGCTCTAGAGGAAGGGTCTGTTAGAAACATTACTGAAGCACAGTACCAGAAGTAAATAATAATCCTCTGAAAGAAATCCAGGTCTGCTCTCTTATTACACAAGCAGATAAACAATTGTTGCAATTTATTTTTGTGTTTTAATCACCACCCTGGTTTCTACTCGTGTTGCAAAATAAATTACTTATGGAATCTCTCAGTGCCAATGTCACTTTTTAAAGTCAGTCTGTATGTTGGATTTAGTTTTCCCCACATCCTGACCAGGGCAAACTACAGCCATATAGTCAATTCTGTCTGAAAACAGGGAACGAGTGATGAGAAACTAAAGTTGTTTCTAGAAATGGTGGATATACAGTTTGTGCCACTTATGAAGGTATTGTCATCCTGCTCTGGCATATACAAAGCAGGCTATCCTCTGTTAAAACAAGATATGAAGACAGGATAGAGAGAATAAAATTCTCATATATAATTATGGTTGTATCCAGTACAATATAGGAAACTCACAGTACTCGTTTAGATTTGGCTTTCCAAATGTCCTTGGCTGCTTAGTCCTCTTCCCAGAGCCAAACCAGGGCATTCTTGGCTTCAGTTAAATTTGTGTTAGCCCAGTACACCCCAGTCTTCAGTTCCCTCGACACTGAGTTGTCTTTGTAAACCGAGGAAAACAGGATATCTGCAAATAAAAAAAATCACAGCATCTTATTGTGAGCTTGCAGTCCATGTGTCTTTTCCTTATGGCCACAATCCAACATGCTTACCTATTTTCCAGTTTTAAGTAACAGAAGCCAAGTAAGTGTCTTGCTCAGAAGAAGGGGTTATCAGCTATATATGAAAGTTGATTTTCAGTTTCACAAGCTTGGCTTATAAGGAATCTATTTGGAATCCCCTTGAAAAGTTTTCAAGAGGTAAGTTTCTTAAAATGCTTTGTAATCATACAAGTATGTTGTAGACATACAACACACATGGTAACACTGTGGGAATTTTCTGCAGCTATTACAGTGAAACTATTGCATCTCTCAAAGGACAACTATGTATAAATTCTACATAAATTATACAAATCTTGTATACAGATTTCCCAGAAATAAATGTTGTTGTGCTTCCTATCACCAAACAGAAATATGGATCCACAGCAGTACTGTGTTTTAAGTATCCTCTGCATTACATAATTTCTACCAACAGATCCTCATATGAACACACAAAGTAGTATTATAAACCTAGTTAATATGATTGTCTTGAAGATGTAAGCTTTTCATGTCTTAAACAATTATCATCAAATGGAATGAACTATTCTTAAGCCAATTCTAGGGAGAGCCCAGTCAACCAACCTGAGTGATACCCATTAACTTTCTAGAAAGTTAAATGAAGTTCATGAGTCCTTTGCAAAGTCCCATTCATTCCAAAACAGAGCATGACCAGAGCTGCAGAGAAGTGCAGAACCAACAAAATTCTGCTTAGCTCTTTCACCGTCTCTGTCACACGATACATGCACATGATTTGTGTCAAGTGTGAGGGAGATAACATGTCCCTCTGGGAAGCCAGTCCTGACAATATGAAATATCTCATCTTGAATGGAGAAAAGACAAAGGGACACATAGGTTGACTTTGCAAAGCAGAAACTTTAAATATGATAAGCATTTTTAACAGAACTTCTGAAGTCAAACTACAGATTTACATCTAGTCTTCCTTATTTGGAACTTAAATACCCATCAGCTTCAGTGGAAACACAATTCTACCTCAAAACACCAACTTTAGCATAAAGTTAGTCTGTGTATGACTTTCTAGTTACAGCTCAGACTGATTTCAGAAAACACAGTTTTTTTCCAAATTTGAAATACAAAACTTAATTCTACTGCATGAGGGAAAGTTTGCAGAATCAATGGCAACAACATAAAGGATTGTGACTGCATCATACAGTTACATCCTGTTGCTTATACACACTATACTTGAATAAATTCCTCACTGTTAAACTTTTCCAACACTCAGTTTTCTGTGAAGATGAAACAAGTGGCACGATTTTAAGATGAATACGGCCTAAGATACACTTGCTATGCAGTTAAATTGAATACAACGCAATTGTGCTTTCTGTGCCACTTCCCCTATTTCTAGAGTACCTGTAGAGGAAAAAAACCTGTATGATCACCTACATTGTTCATATGAAGACCAGTTGTTCTCTCCAGTACAGGGCATAGACAAGAAGAGTAATGAACAATTAAAGCTAATTTGAAAGAGGTCACCAGCCCATACATAAAACTCTGCTTAGCTACAGATGAGGAGGTAACTTTTTCATGCTGTACCAAGTGTTGCCTATATCTAGATATGAAATACATTACTTTCACATTTCCCTTTGTATTAAATGTTTACTGATAGAAGGCCTTGTGATATATTTCAAGTTTATTTGCACATTCTGTCAAATCTTGTCCTTAATTCAGAAAAGAAATCACACCCTGAAAGACTTTATTGCAGGTGTGTTCCCCGCACCCAAATTTATTGAGTTTTTCTTACTTATTAAATGTGTCAACAAGACTGGATCCCCAGAACATGATGTATAAATATTTATATAGGTATGTTCCCAAGCCTAGCCTCATGTGTGCATGCATCCTAGGAGAAAAGTTGTGTTGTGCTTAATTTATGGGAGTTGGGGAAGCAGAAGCCTCAATCTGAGGCACAGATGGTTTCAGAATTTACCCTTTTGTCAGCATCTCACCCCACAACCTGCTACCTGCACAATCAACTACAGGGAAGAACTTACAAGAAATGATTACATAGGCTGGGACTCCCTTTTCCAGCCTGAGAAAATTTTTATGAAATTATATAACGTTACTAGTAGATTCAATATTAACAGAGAATGAACAATCACTATGCTTCCCATAACAAGAACTACTGAAGAGCAACCAAAACCAGCAGTAGCCAGGCTTAAGCTTTCCAGGACATATGAACAGTCTGTTTACTACAGAACATCTTTGACATAAGATGATAAACCAATTATATTGTGATAGCTCTGACACTGCAATTTAAAGAGGTTTGTTTTACATACAGGACTACAGTGAATTTCCAAAATGCTAACAGAGCATCTTTAGCCAAGCAAATATTTCAGCCTCTATTAATCAAATCAGACTCAGAAAAGTTTTCTTTTGTAACCTAAGCTCTTCAGGACAAAAAAACACTCTGTTTACTACAGAAGCAGCTTAGACACAAGGGTATAAACCAATTATGTTATGATGGATCCAACCTTGCAGTTCAAATAAGGGTCAGACAGTAGCATTTAACTTGTATTTAGGGGATTTACCCTCAGCCTTCAACCTTTGTTGAGGTGGTTATTAAGCACACATAGATAGAAGTCTATTGAGACTGGTCTGTTTTAGAATCCCACTCATTGAATCCACTTCTGAATTTTTTCTCAATGGAAATCCAGTCCAAAAAAATATACAAAATGTGTCTTCTGGATTTTTACACAGCTCCAAAGAGGTGTACCTGCTTGTCAACCTGTCTGCTTCTATGTCACTGCTATACTACATCAACTGTTAAAGATTGTAGAGTGTAGATGAAATTGCCAGGGTAGTGATCGTGATTCTGCAGATTTATATAAGGTCAGGCTTTAAAGCTAACACTCTGAAGTTCATAACTGTCAGGATTTTTATAGCCAAAATTCAGATAAAAAAATGAAAATTAAACTTTCCATGTTGGAACATCAATTAATTAATCCACAATACTGACTATGAGGTATTTGTGTTGTGATAGGCAAAGTTTTGCTGTTATGCTGTGTGTCACTTTCCTGTAGCAAGAGAGTGCCTCAATCTAAAAATAGTTCTGTGTAAATAAATGCAAAATGTCAGCCGTAAATAAAGAAGGTGCAAAGATGGTTCATTAATATGTTGGAATCAAGGTATTCTACTTGCAGAAAATCACATTCAATATAGTACTACTTGAACCACAATGGAAAACTCACTCTATTGGTACCAAACAATATGTTTATATATAATATACTGCTACCCGTAGTGAGTCACAATGAAGATGACCGTGTTTTTTTAAGCATTTCCCACTAATTATGTGAAATATAACTGTTCCAGGATCCAAACCCACAACCTCTGGAAAAACAAAGTTCTTGGCTTTTTTCTTTATCACCAAACGGGTTCTTTCACGCCTACTTTTTCATGCTGCAAGGTGCTGCCTTCCAGCCTACAAAGATGTAAAATATACTACAGGAACTATAAATCTCTCCCTCATATATGCAGAAAACTAATTTCCTATATTGCTTGTTCCAATCAACTCTCTGTTTTTCATTAAGCACAGCATGTAATTCAAAAATACATTTGGGATACAAGTCTGAGAATTTTCTAAGACCCCCAGATGGCTGAACAGTAAGCCAGCACTCAAGCAAGTAGATTTCTAAGAGCTACTTGACATAAAACAATTAAATTGATTCAATCATTTGAGTTCAAGCTCATTTAAACTGTTAAACTCCAGATTCAGAATGTATGCGCAGCACTGGATTTTAAAACCAGTGAAGGACCATTGAATAAAGTTAATTCCTATTTTCTTTGCATGCCAATGGCCACTCAGACATTTTTACACAAGAATCTATGGCTTTAGAGAGCGTTTACCCCTCTATTTCTCTAAGTGTATGTCCAAATATTTCTAGTTCGTCATTGATTTTTCTACTACAGCAGCATCCAAAAACCCTGTCACCAAGCAGGACAGCTTTGAACAATACTGACTAGGACAATTCATGTTTTCAAGAGCTCATATGAAGACAAAACAAATCTCCAAATACAGCATCTGCTACCTGAAGAAATATGGGTTTAATTTAAGCAGTTTGGATTTTAGAAATCCATTATATTTACTTGTTTATAAATAGTGTTGGCTGATGAATGGCATCTGTCCAATTAATAAATGCTAGACAACCTTATTTCTGCACATTTCTGCAGTTACAATGAACTGTTATACAGGGATGTTAAAAATGGGACATTATATATTTTGAGAACTGGCCAGAGAACAGAAATTCTTTTGTCTTTAAAGCTTGTACAGCTCAGTCTTCATGTGCATTCACAGTTAGGGCATAGGGGTGAAATTGAGGGAGAAATCTTCCAAGTATTTTGACAAAATGTTTGGTCAATGTGCCTTTTTTCTTTAAAAAGCATGGAGAAACATATGAGATTGTTGCTTTAGATAAACTGCGTCAACCCAAATCTGTGATTCAAAAATATTTCCTTTCCATTCTTCCAAGATTTGAGGTACTTAATTTCTTCTCGCACATTTCTACACTGGCCAAGCAATTACAGTATTTTGCATTTAAGGCACTACAAAGAAAATTAAAGTCTTAAAGCCTGGACCAAATTAATACAGAATTTACATGGCATATAGATGCTTACAACAGCATTTTCTAGGCTAAGCCTTCTCTAAATTGGAAATCTTGTACTTTAAAGCCCTATTTTCTCTATGGCAGAATATGCACAATATAGCTCTGGTCTTTCAGATTACGTGGAGTCTAGCAGCATTTGCTGGGACCAATGCTAGTTTACCTACATATAAATATTAATTAAATTAATTCAAAGTTTTATATTTTAGGAATACAAAACAATTAATTGATTCTGAAGTAGTGCTGTTACACAGCTCCCATCTCCTGCATGATTTTGATTAAGGTGGTTGGGTATTAAGAAAGGCGTTCCTCAGCAGGAAGTAACCAAAAATTCATAGCTACCTAACCCTTTAAAATTAGTTGAATACAGTAAAAATAATTAGATATATTCACTGCTAGCAAAATATTAGAGGCTTCCAGCAGATACATTTTGAACATTCTCTAAAACCCCAGAATGGTTTTAAAACACTGTGGTCTTTATTAGCAATGTTCTCCAGTTCATGAATACAAAGCAGACAAAGAACACAAGGTTAGATATAGGTTTTGCTACTACATGATCTTTTTCAGTTTGTGAAAAATAAAGAATAGGCAAAGGGTTATAAATAAAACTAACCATGCCCACTGATGCAGATTTGTAGGTGATATTTCACATACAGTTACAATTCAAGATCTGAAGCTTCTTTATTTCAAATACATTTTTTTCTCCTGTTGCTTTGGTCTACAATCTAAAGTAGACAGACCTACCAAACCACATCACATCTTATACAGTAACTTATAGAAACGATTTGTCTTTACAAAAATCTGCAAAAAGATGTTTTTCTTCTTTAAAATTAAATGTAGAGACTTTGCCTTTTGGCATACAGGTCAAAGACATGCAAAAGGTATTTTTCATAAAAGTATTCAATGTGAATACCTTTCAGATAAAAGCATTTCTTTATGACTTTCTAGCTACTCTAAAAATAAGAGTAGTAAAAAACTATAGCTGCAGATGGTACAGACACTTCCTTCCACTGAATGTTGAAGTCCTTTATTAAAACTGGACAGGGAAACTGCAAGTTTTCTTTTAGGATAAATTCCTTCCCTTGGCAGTTTTTTTCCTGTCTCTGTGTTCATGTTATTTTAAGACACTTTCATTTGATCATTCAATATTTTCCACCACTGACTAGGTGATGAATAGGTTTGCCACCTGGCTCAGCTTCCCATCCCCTCTCCCAGTCTGAATATTTCTTTAGACATGAAAGCCAAAGGAAATGGAAAAACTGCCACCGGTATTTTTTAATGCCTTCAACAAACAAAAATAAAAAAAAAAGATTCTGTGTGGACATGAAAACCAAGACCTCTCTGGGTCCATCTGTCACCTCCTCCCTTGCAAAAAGTAATTGCTACATTTAAGCCAAAATTAATCTCAGCAGAATTTTAGGGAAAAATATTGATTCAGTCTCAAACCATTCAGTCTTCTTCAGGAATCTATTTCTATCTCACTGAATCCTTTTCATATATTTTAGTGCTTTCTCAGCTTTCTGTATCCAGCCTTTCCTTTCCCACTTTTCTACTTCACTTTTTTCTTTTAATATCAGCACTAAAATAATGATGGTCTTCTGCTATTCTTATCCTTCAGAATCCTGCAGGGCCTGTCTCTGTAGCTCCATGTCACCTTCTTTTCCTTTAACTTCCAACTCTGCTTTTGCATTATTTCTCTATGTCATTCTACCACATACGTATTCAGAATAATCCCAAAACAAGTGATCCCCATGGATAACACCCTTTTGCAACTCATCTTCCTCTTTAGCACCTAGAATAATTTATTACTATATTAATAGCCGTAGGACACATGTAGTACCCACCACCAAAGTATCCACTATACAGGATGAGAGTCTCCACCATCTACTGAAAGTTGACAGAATTTTGGCAGCTCCTTAGAGATGAGTCTGCACTTCCTCAGTGCTTTTCCAGTGTAACTACACCATATTGCACATTCCTGAGTCAGGAGTTACAGTTGCTATTCAGTTTCCAGTGCGAACTCCAGACTGATCCTCCCCAAGCACAAGCAGAAACTTTTCTGCACAATGTACTTTGATAAACCTATGCAAAGCAAATGTGCACTGCTACACCACAGTAAGGTCAAAGCAAAGCTTCATTAGACTAACTAGAACAAATCCAGATCTTAAGAAAGTTTTCCATGGGTGGTAGTTGGAGAAGGATGACTTTCAAAATGAGTTTTCAGTGAAAAACCTCATACATATTTGCCTCCTCGCACCAAAATATCAACCAACATTATTAATTCATGGAGAAAACTATATATGCCAACTCAAACTTCTAGATCTTGAAGCCATCACAAAAGTTCTTACCTGGTGATATCAGACCATCACTTCCTAAAAGAGAATTAATATAATGTGATCAGTTCTGCAGAAAGGGATGACTGTGTTTCATTTTAAGAGACTTAATCAGCTACTGATCACATCCATGCATAAAAGAATGAAGGTATGAAATATCCAAATTACAACGCTTAGTAGTCACGTTACTGAATTTTTTAATTAAAACTCACATTTTTCAGAGAAAAGTAGGTAAGCAAAATATAGATTTTTAATAACTTTTGGTTTATTCCCCCTATCATCACCTCTGAAACATTTTTATAAGGAAAAAGGACTTCCTAGTTTCCTTAGAAAACTAGTCCCCATCTTCAGCTTCATCTTAGGAGGTACCACCAGTGTAGCTGAATCACGAAAAGGAGCTTGCCCTGTCCTGAGAACATTGCAACAATNTTTAATAACTTTTGGTTTATTCCCTTCTTATTCCAAGTCTCTGAGGCTGAAGCAGTTACTACGAACTAAAAGAAAGTTTAGTTTGTGCCAAGTAAGAGCAGCTGAGTGCTCAATATTGACAGAGATTGCCTGTAGCTTGGCCCAAAGAGATACTGTAGATATCCAACAGCCACCATTTTAACTTTACTGCCTTCCTCTCTGCTCCAGAACTGTGTTGCATCTGAATCACAGAATAATTTAGGTTGGAAAAGACCTCCAAGATCATCAAGTCCAGCTGTTAACCCTGCACTGACAAATCCAGTACTAAACTACATCCCCAAGCACCACATCTACCTATATTTTAAATACCTCCAGGGATGGTGACTCAACAACTTCGCTGGGCAGCCTGTTTCAATCAATGCAGGTGTGCCCTTAATTCTGAAATACTTTTAGACAAAGTAAATTCAAACCTTAATTCTATATTATTTTTTCATTTAGGCATAAAATTTAAGGATTTTTTTGTTTTTTCTACAGAGAGAGGTTAACACAGTTTATGTGCTGCATAGTCTCCAAGACAAGAAAATCTCTTCCTTCTATTGTAGTAAGGCATAAATGGTATGCCACAGTTTTCAGGCTTCATCACAGTTCTACCACTACTTTTCCAATGAATTTACTTTCTCAGTCAGACTAAAAAGTCCTTTCATACCAGGGCTTTCAACTCAAGTATTACTTGATTAAACTGTAGAAGAAAAAAATAATTTAAAAACTTGTTTTGGTAAGAAAACACATAGTTTAGTTAATTCTGGTTTTAAAAATGTTAGGAGTGTGAAATTTGGCATATTCAGTAAGCTAGGGTTGCACATAGTAGAAATTGCAACCATTCTTCATGTCTATGAAGTAGAAGTAATTTTAAGACAACTTTTAGTTTTCATTTGGAACACAGTCTTATCTTTTATAATAGTAATTCTACTAAATAAAACATATTCTGCAAGTTGGTTACCTCACTCACGTGTTGATTAAATCATAACATCAGATGTTCCCACAGATCTGGGTGGCAAACCTTGATTAACACCAAACTGGTAAGCATAGATTATCCAGGTGGAGCAGACTGTGAGGATTTGGTAGTAAATAGGCTGGGTTTGCATTTCTGTAGAAAAGCTTTCTGAAAATTCATTTCTAGCTTTTATTTAATACTTGCATATACCTCTAGTGTCACCAATGCCAGACAATACATGTAAACAGTGAGTCCATTTTAGGAAGATAACTCAGGGGACAATTAAGGTCAGAGGCAGAAATAAGAAAGTAAGTTTCAGAAAGCCAATGCTCAAGTCAGCAACATCATGGATACCTACGAAAAATTTCCCATTCCAGTGTCTGGGGCATTCTGCTTTTTAGGTTCCTCTTGTTTATTAAAAGATCTATCTCCTGCTTTTCTATAAGGACTTTATAACTGATCTCAAGAGTACAACCACAGCTTCACTGCCCAGTAGCAGTGGTCCCTTACTAGAACCCCAAGTTACCCTTCAGCCCAGCTTAGCACAGTTCACCTCTGGGTTGTCTCTCCAGCACCATTTCTTGTTCAGGATAATTGTGTCTTTGTTGATTTGTCTTTGCCAAGTATTTACAAAGAGAACAGTGATGCACATCATCCTAAAGATACACCTTGTTATCAGAGATATGTTGCCACACAGGTAAGCACAACATTTCCTCCAAACCTCCAAGCTATTGGGACCAGATCTTTTGGCTAAAGAGACCCATATCCCTGACTACATTTGGTGCATTTTCCTCTCTCAGGCATCTCTGTGTTTACATACATTTGTGTCTTGCTTTAGGAAAACAGGTTTGCATGGTTTAGTCATAAATCACAACATGTAATTCTCAAAGTGGTCTAAGAGCAAATATAAATACTATCATTAAAATACAGTTACTACCAAACCTGATTCTTTCATTCTTCATCCAGTTTCCTGGTTTGGAACAGAGTGAAGTTCACGGGCTTTCAATGAAGTAAGCATTTGTACCTGTGCTAATATTTGAAAGTACAAAACTAAGGAGTCAAAAATTTATAGAAGTACTGGTCACAAAGATAAGACATGGGAAGAAGGGAAAAAGGGGGCACAAAATTGAGTAACCTTGACGCAACTTTTAATCTCAAGTTATAAAAATTCTTTGTAGTTTTATTGATTTCACTACTTAAGAAAGATCCACAGTCTGTTTTCTGTAAAAGCTATATGGTACTTAATAACATATCAGACAGCAATTAAGTCAGCAAATGTGCCTACAGCATTTTACATTAGAAACATGTTATGAGAATTATAATGTGCCAGATGAACACAGATCTACAAACCAGTCTCACCTAACACACTTGAAATGCTCACACAGAGTAAACAATATATTTAGTAGAGGGATTTCTTAAGCCTAAACAAAAGCCTTGTGCACATGTAAGATTGGGTCACATACCAAATAAATTGCAATACCCAAATAACACCAAGATGAGGACATATCTTTTCCTTAGCCACTACGGTATACGATGAACGTTACCCTCTAAATTGAGAACTCTGTTTTAGTGCAGAAATTACTGTACTTAATGGAGTTTTAAGCCAGAGTTCAGGCCGCAAGGCAGAGGCATAGAAAGAAAGGGGAGAATTAAATCTCCTGCCATTAGAAACAAGGGACACATATGTTTGTCTGTTTTGGCAGTCATGAACGTAGCAGCTATTTACCAAGAGACAACAAACACACCACCTAGGCAGAAAAATGTTTGTTTACACTACATGGCAGATGTGGAGAGTTTAATGTCTTCATATTTACAGGAATGGGCTTGCAAATACAACTTTAATACCAATTTGAGAAACTGGGTCAAAAATGCAGCATCATAATGAAAATTAACCACAACTTGTGCATAGATCTAGTATATAAATGGAAGTAAACAGGCTGATTTCCAGAGAATCAAGAGATAAGTGTAAAGAAAAAAAAGACTTTCAAGAGGACAAATATGTGCAGAAAATCCAGAAGCAAAATTTGTGAGAAAAAGATTACCAAACTCAACTTTGTAGATGAAGAAAGGTAATATTGAACCTTATTAGTGGCCTAAGAAAATGCCACCTTTTTCATTTACTTCGCAGTCCAATTTTACAAAGCAATTCCTAAAGTTGTACTGAAAGTATTTAGTTTATAACCAAGCACATTACTATTATCATTATTATTACACTCAAAGGATGTCAAAATCCCTGAAAGAAACTCCTCTGAATAACACTTATTGTTACAACTTCATGTGGCTGTTTGTGTTATATTGCTGAAGCACCACACTTCGTTTCAGTTTTATTAAAGTAATCCCAGTAGAAGAAAGCCTACACACTTCAACTTAGACAAGGGTTTGAAGTGATGAAGGAATTTCCTCATGTTCCTGCAGAATATTTAAAATATAACAACAAAAATCCCCATGTGTTTTGATTCCAATATCTTTATCACTCATATAAGTATGTGCAAACAGTACAGGGAAAGACAGGAAATTATTTCTGTGACAAAAACACAAACATTCCCCAAATAAAAGTTAAGATTACTAAAAGACAAATACATCAGGAGACTATATGTAACATCTCATGCAAAGTGATTATTTATGTGCAAGCCTGTGCACTTCAAAAATCAGCATATAACAGCAATTATTTTGATTTATGAAACAGTTCTCCAGCATACACAGCACAGATTGATTATGGGTATCTGGCAGAAACACCCAGTGATCATATCTAGGTGTAGCACACAGTTGCAACAGGTGAATTCACAGGGTTCCACACATGGATTTTTTTAATATGCAACTGACTGTATGATATCAAACACTTCCCCACCAACAAAAAAGCTTAGTGAGCTTCTTTAATAAACAGATAAAATGTATACAAAACACATCCAACTATATGCTTCACAGAGGCAGAGGAAAAGCCTAATACAGTTTGCATATCACACCTTAAGAATACAGTGAGGGATAAAAAAAAACACATTACAGGCACAAATACCAGCTATTTAGACTATATAAAGAACACATTTTATTAATCACATTGATGTTATATGCTTAGGCATATCTTAATACTCATTTTATGGACTAGGAGGAAGCCCAAATCATTGAAACTATTAGCTATGGGTGAAAAATTATTAGGGAACTCTGTTTTTAGAGATCAAAGGACTACATTAGATTAGAGAATTAACATCAAAAAAACCCACCAGATTTTAAGAAGCTTTTACAAATTGAGATCCTCCCTCATGTGCTTGGCAGGCCAATAAAGGCAAACAGAAGCTGAGGGTACATATAACTACAGCTGCTTAAGGCTACTGCTCAAAAACTATCATTTCAGACAGTTAAATGCTCTGCTAGCTGGTGTTCAACATGAATGTTAGCACAGACTTCAACTGCTTTGGCCAGAAATACAGAGCCAAAACACCAGAAGTGCAAGATTTTTCTCAAGCAGAGTCCCATTCCTTAGACTTGCTCTGGACATCTGTGTCAGCTCTTTCAAGGAAGGCCAGAAGCAGACCACCTATATCGAGAGGGACCACACCAAGACCTCAAAAGTCATGTGGCATAAGAATGATCCTTGTGGGTCTCTTCCAACTCAGCATGTTCTGTGATTCTTTGACATCCTCATTTGTTTAGGTTGTAAAATTTGGGAAACTGAAAACAAAGCTGCAAAACACTAATTTACCAAGTTTTGCTTCCAATGAAGGAAAACCATTAATTTTTCCACTGCCTCAGAGGCGGTTGGACCCTTAGTCAGAGGGCAAACCTGTACCAAGTGGAATAAACAGTCTAGACCTGTCTAATGAAAGCAGCAAGGGCAGCTCCCCATTCAACAGTCTGGCTTCTTGGATGCATTGACTCCCCACATACCATGGGAGAAGAAAATTGGCACCTAGATGAGGAGCCACAGTTTCTACTAGCCAGCAGCAAGCATGCCCTCTGTAGAGGCCCAGAGAAGCCTTCTTCTTAAAAGGGGGTCACCACACCGTCACATGACTCATTTCTATGAGACAGGTTTGAGAGCTCCCAAAGTTTCTGACAACTTCTATCTACTTTTTCCAGTACACGAAATGCAGCAACAGCTGCTCTTTGATTTTCAAGTTACCCATCAGAATTGTAGGAGTAGTTTTCCTCCTCTTCTCCTGAAATTCTTACATGTGAGCATGGCAGCCCACAGTGTGTTTGATGAAATGTTTTTATAGCCACTAATACAACATTTCAGGGAGACGTCACAACAGATTCTGACAAAGATGCCATCTCTAGATATAATCACTGATGTAAAATAGGATTTGATGACAAAAACCATTGCGTCTGGTCTCACCAGACCTTGTTTTATTAAAATATTTGTCAAAAAATAGATGTTTCTGAGCAACTTGGTAGTTAATTCTGAAGACTAGTCAATGATGGACTGTTCGTGTCAAAAATCTGTGATCCCAGAATTAAATGGACAATGCATAAATAAACAAAAACCTCCTTAATAACTCAGACTTTGGATTCCTCAGAAGTTCTGTCCATATGTTTAACAGTAATTAAGAAAAAAGTAAAAAAGGATTTTGACAGGGAAACAACAAGCTCTGTAAACCCAGGCTTGGGAACTGGATAGTACAGATTTGGAAAATGGGCAAAGTTTGTACGAAGGTTTCTGCACAGATTGGCAGTTGTTTATGCTTTAAATACTTCATCTCTTAGCAATACTAAAGAAAAAATAAAAGAACCACTTTTAGAGATGTCTTTGCAGAAGTGCAAATAATCATTTTAACTTCAGCACACAAGAATCGGGAAAAATAATTCTCTAAATTAAGAGGTAACACAGTACTGAATTAAATTTAAATAAAAAGTAAATTAATTTTAAAATAATAATTAAAAACCCCACAAAACATTCAAAAGACACAGGACTAGCAGGTCAAGGGAGGTGATGCTACCCCTCTACTATTCTCTTGTGAGAACCTACCTAAAGTACTGTATTCAGTTCTGGGGCCTCTGAAGCAAGAAAGACATTTACCTGTTGGAGCAAGTCTGGAGGAGGGCCGTGAAGATGACCAGAGTGCTGGAGCACCTCTTCTATGACCACAGACTGAGAGAAGTATCCAAGAAGAGTTTATAGCAGCCTTACAGTACTTAATGGGAGCCTACAAGAAGGATGGAGAGGGGACTTTTTTATTAGGGCATGTGGTGCCCTTTACAAAGGGGAACCGTTTCAAACTGAGAGTAAGTAGGTTTAGATTAGATACTAGAAAGAAATTCTTTACTGTGAGGGTGATGAGACACAGGTTGCCCAGAGAAGTTGTGGATGTCCCACCCCTGGAAGTATTTAAAACCAGCTTGGATCGAGCTTTAAGCAACCTGTTCTAGTGGAAGGTGTCCCTGCCCATGCCGGGAGGGTTGGAACTGAGTGATCTTTAAGGTCCCTTCCAACACGTACCATTTAAGGATTCCATGATCCTTCTTTGACTTTGTTCTGAATGTGCACATTACTGTTACTTTATTAAGGAATAAAAATTGAAATGAATATTCAAGCCACTGGGCTTCCATTTCCCGATAAAATTTCAGGAAAAAAAAAATCTTTAAGACCTCGATTACTTAAAATGTAGCACTTTTTTTTTCTTTCTCTGTAATTTAATGATCACCATAAAATATGGAATACTAATCAAATTTCATTACCTGTACTAAATTTTTGCCACAAGAGAATGACACTAAGAATTCACAAGAAAGCAAATATTAATAAATTTCAGAAATACAGAGCTTTTTTCTGCTAATCTCTTCTTCTGACTGCTTTTTATTTATTGACAAGTTTTATCCTGTGAAAGGAGCTCAAAAAAATTTGGTCCAGTCTTCTGTAGGAAAAGCTGGAGAGACTTCAATTCAATGCTATGACAAATTAAAAGCAATTTGCTTCAAAACAGGTTTGTGTCTGAATTCCTTTTCATACAACACACACTCACTCAGTGAAATGAGCAGTGTACCTTTTCCAAGTATTACATTTCCTCATCTAAACTTTACAATTATTCCTCTCTGATTTGAAGCTGACAAGTGTCTTGGGTTTTTGGTTGTTATTTGGAGGAATTTCATTGCATCTAATAGATCTTGTATTCATTTGCCCCCTGCCCCTTGTCATTGCTGGAGGACAATGCCACAGACTGCATTCAGCACCTCACGCTTCAGGCACCCCACCTGCCTCAGTACGCAGGTGCCAGATCAATGCAGATGTAGCAGGGAACATCAGAACACAGGCAAAATCAGCAACAGTCTGGCTCTTAAGGGCCTTCCTTACATCTTCAGACACTCATCTAACATACATTTCTCACTTTTTTCTTTTTCCTTTTACTACAGATCCTTTCCACAATGCTTGGCAAACAGATGAATTCTCACACAACTCTCAGCCACACATACCTTGAGAACTAGAGATACACTTCTACTGCTGGCCACTGTTGGGGTATTTATTCTAAGCTCTCAGCCCCAGCAAAATTACATTCCAGGAAGTCCCTATCCCAGCCCACAAAAGTTCTAGTAACAGAACACAAAAGTTATTGATACTCCACAATGGTCTACCTAGAAGTTTTAAAACTTTTTTGCACCATTTTTGCACTTTCTCAGTGTGTCAACCAAGACAGTAAGTTCCTTAAAAATGAAGGTCAAAAGAATAATTATTTATGCATCCAAAAAAACCAGTAGGAGTCTAGCTCAAGCTGGTAGGGGTGGTGGGGGGAAACTTCATTATCCTTGTTTCAGCTGGTATCAGGAAAAGTTATGTCTGATGGAAACCACTTTGATGTTATGAAAAGAGTTTCCATTTTATCTCAAAAGACATGGAGCAAAGTATTTTTCCAAGACTTTGCTTCATACTTTTACCCCAACAGTAGGAATTCATACACTTGAACAGACTGCTTTGCATGGGACCATCTGGATATACATCCTGCATATGGTGCCTTCCAAAATTGTTGCAAGCAGAAGTGAGCCAGTGGTAGTAGCTGAGGAAACTTACACTAGCAGCCAGTTTTAGGGGCATACCCTGCAGTGTCTCTGTGTTTTCAATTTGCTTTTTTTTCGTAACAAGTTTTATTTAGAGGTTTGGAAATTCCCTCAATACCTGAGAAATTAAGAAAAATGAGGGGTTTATGCACTTCTTATTCAAGGTCACATCAAATCAGTGGTAATCATTTTGTCTCTGCTCCTCTCTCTTTTTGCATAGTCACTCATCCTATTCAAGTAGCTGCGCCGAAAGAGCATATTTAGTGCCAAATCCAGAACTACCACTGCTCAAGCAAAGGACTAAGAAGAACATATCTATCCCAGCTCTTTCACTTAAGCAGAATGCTAATCCATCCCTGTTATTTGTTTAGTTTTACTCTTTTCTAAGTTTCAGATTTTCCTCATAGATCATGTTTTCCCATGTTTTTATTACCGAAGCTCCTCTCTGGACTCTTATCAATTTGCCTACATTTATGAGAATATAATTTTCAGTTGAGTTTTCATAGTCACCAAGAGAAGAAGAGGGAGAATCAGTTTCTTGTCTCGCTTTTTTTGTGTCATGTGTATTTGTCATGTTTTAACCTGTAGCATAGGTCCCACATCCATTCTGCAAAACTATTGTTTCATACTACTGGGAAAACTAAGTATTCTGCATCTCCTATTTCTTATTTTGTGGTCTTACTCATTCTAATAGGAAAACTTTGTGTCCATATTTCAGCTTCACCTTCTTATTTCAGATCACTGCTAATTTGTCTAGACCATTCTCACTGTGTTTCCCCAAGAATTGCAATTCCTTTCAGGTAAAGTTCACAAGTCTGATAGCACCTACTCTGTTCCATCAGCCTAAATCAAGGAAACCAACAGAGAAGTCAGAATGCAGCTGGGTATGATCTCACCTAGCATCCTCTTTCGTGTTGATAGCTTAATCACAAAAAGTTACATTTTTCCCAACCAGAGTGCACCACCATACATATTTCCTTACTTTGGTTAGGAGAACACTGCCTTTTAAGGAGAGTATTTAAAGCTTTGTCAAATTCACAATGGTGTTTCACAATGACATTAGTTTGTGCATTAGACATACGTGCTACTCTGGCCAAAGGGGAAAAAAGCTCCATCAGATCTGACAAAAAAAATTTGTCAAACCCATCTAATGTATTTTTAATATTATTATCCTCCAAATACAAATAATTTGTTCCCAAGAGCACCTGTAGGTCACAATTGCACCAATCTGCCTCACTTTCTTCTTTCTTTCCTCACATTTCACACTGTTTCTGCTGCTTCTTTGAGAAAAAATAAAAGAAATTAAGAAATTGACTAGACTTCATCCAGTTCTCCAGCCAGTCTGTGCCCCATGTATCCCCACTACTACCCACAATCACATGCCAGTCTTGTCCATTTTTTGTATAACTGCTATTGAAATGTCCCTACACTTCAAAAGAAACTTTCATAGAACGTGGTACAACATTTGTTTCTGTATTCTACATTGACTGGTGTAATACAACAAATATTCAAACAGTTCCACCAGACTACCAGTACAGAATATATCCAGATTACCAGCCTATCCTTGTTTCCCTGCTATCACATAT
The DNA here is from genome assembly GCA_013396655.1 of Campylorhamphus procurvoides. NCBI lineage: Eukaryota > Metazoa > Chordata > Aves > Passeriformes > Dendrocolaptidae > Campylorhamphus > Campylorhamphus procurvoides. Next base: position 3,727,910 of record WBMV01003664.1, on the reverse strand, counting down.
AACTTAATTAAGTGGAAAATATTCACCTCCTTGCTTCTGTGAATGGAAAAAAATAGTAATCTAATTTCTGAAGAAGTTCAGTCTGTGCACTTGCACAAGGAGTAGCTGCAATTACTAGACACAATTACCAGTCTAGCTGTTTGTAAAGCACATCCTTTTATCTCATCAGCTGAAATGGAGTAATGTTTACAGCCTTCCCAAAGCTTACATGTTGGTACAAGCGCTGCTTTGCCTTGCTACAGAATGGACTTTGAAAACAGGAAAGTAAATGTAATAAAGGTCTTTTTTGGGGAAACCTGAAAATTCTAAAAAAAAAAACAACTTTTTTTTTAGAGATGGTTAAGAACTGCTTTCACGTATTTGTAATCTGATTGCTTCTCTGAAAGCCATTTACATATTAGTCCTCACAGGATGTCTAAAGTTTACCTTATCAGTACTTTACACAACTCTGACTAAATACAAATGTTTGCAATATTAGCTTAAAAACCTCCTGGTGATAAAGACAGTAAGAGAAAAGGGCAAAGATATTTGCATTTCTGGACATGATATGAAAATTGTCAACATCAAGATGATAAAAAAATAAATTACATATTGAACTCTGGCTTCTGGCAAACTCTCAAGCCTTCAAGCAAGTAATTTTTTTGAAAATTTCCTTTGAAAAAAATATTAATCTATGCATAGCCCTGTTTTTTAAATCCTACCTCAATCTCTGACTACCACGTAAACAGAAATGTGAATTTACAAAAAGGTTTGTGATGTGACAACTACAGGCCTGTAAACCCTACATAAGGAAAAGAGCTAATATTTAGGCACATATTACTATTAGGTTATACAGAAAAAAGTTACAAAGCACAGCCTTCATTCCAGTGTCTGCTAATTCTCTATTCATTCTCTATTCTATTAAGCTGACTGCAAGGGTTATCACACAGCTGATAAAATGAAGAATTCAATAAATTATCACTTAAGAGCAACTGTCAACTTCAATTTCCAAAAGACATTTAACAAGATCTTATACAATGCCTTTTGAAGAAATTAAACAGACAAGGTGCAAGAGTACAACACTGACTAAAGAAAAGAAACAGGTCAGAAGAATCAGAAGATTGTGTTATAGGGTCTGTGCTGTTCAACACAGTTCCAAGTGACCTGGAAAAGGAACTAAACAATGAGGTGAACAAATTTGCTGAGGAAACAAATGTATTTCAATAGGGAAGGAGGAATGACAAACTGAGTAACTGCAAAAAGATCTTAAGGTGTCTGGACAATAAAATGGCACCAGAAATGTAAATTAAGGTGTTTTGCATGGAACAAAACAATTCATAGGTTCACTCATCAGATAGTCTCCAGAACACTGGGGTTATAGTAGGTATTTTGAGATTAACATCAACTCAATACTTACAGCAGCAATCAAAAGAGAAAGAAATATTTTACAGAATCATTAGGGTTGGAAGAGAACTCTGGACATCATCTAGTCCAACCTCCCTGCCAAGGTAGGGTCGCCTAAAGCAAGTTACACAGGAATGCATCCATGAATTGTGAAAGTCTCCAGAGAGAAGATTCCATGACCTCCCTGGGCAGTCTGTCACAGTGCTCTGCCACCCTCAGTGTAAAGTTCCTCCTCATGTTGAGGTTGAATTTCTTGTGTTTTAGGAAATTTAGAACATTTGAGGAAGGAATAGAGGAAAAAATACTTAAAATCTCATCTTCATGTTATTGCATAAACCTCCAATTTGCCCACAACTGGCACAAAGAGAAGTCCCAGTCAACTCTCACAACGTACAACAACTGGAAAAAGTTCAGAGAAGGGCAACAAGATTGAAATTGGCTCCACAGAGAAGGAAACAAATAGGCTTGACTTCTACAGCCTGGAACAGATATAAGTAACAGGGAGATAGGATAAAGGGCCATAAAATCATGAGTGTAATGAGGTAGCTGAAAAAAAGCATTGAGAATTTACCTTTACTCCGATACATAAGCTGGGGTATGTCAAATGAAGCCAAGCAGGTATCAGAGTGAAAAACATGAGTGGTTGTATAGGCAAGAAGTGACAGACCTCAGGAATTCCTTGCCAAGACTTCGGTGTGCACAGTCTATATAGGTTAAACAACAGGCTGCAGAGATTCATGAGAAAGATGACCATGGATTTACTAAACAGATAAACTAGATCAGGTTTAGGAAAAAAAAAAAAAAAGAAACTAAAAATGAAGGTCGGAAGACTGTTTTAGAAAGAAATATGCACTTGCCTGGTCCTTCATTTCCAGGGAATCCATTTCTAACAACTGAAGGTTACAAGGAAGTGGGACAGGTGGCTGAATCATTATGTTTTGAGATAAAGAAAAAAATTGTAGAATTATTTGTCCTGGAACTAAACTACATCAACATTTCACATATCATGTCCTGACAAATACTGAACAGAGGCACAAAAGAAGGACTAATTAGTCTAATAAATATTAGATATCTTTTTTACAATATGTAAGCTAGTTCATAATTTTTGTAAGATGAACATATGTTATTTTGTTGGAAAAAAGAGACATGGCACATACTTTTACTAATTCACCATGCAATGTGACCCCTGTGCAGGCAATGCTGGGAACATGAAAGGGACTTCTAAAGTATAACAGCACACAGTTTTGCCCTCTCCAGACAATATGGTTTATTTTCATAACCCTCTCTCTCATTTACAGTATTTTAAGCTTGGGCCTAGGGGGAGAAGGGTGGAAAGTAAAAGGAAAATTCATAAACAGAAATCAAGGAAAAATTCACTTGACACCATGTGTTTTGGTCCTCTGCCACCATTCACAAAGAGATGCTACACTGTAGAGAGATTCTTTCAAAGGCACTGGTACATTTGGTGCATTTTTGCCTTTTTCCTCTAAAGTAGATATGGCTACTCCATGCTCTTTCCATTCTTCAGTGGATCTGTAAAACAAGGTATATAGGCCCACAGCTGTCTACATCTTAGAGACATATTTGGTTTTTAATAATCAGGATGTTGAAGTAACTTTCTTCATGTTTCTACCCTTCTCAGAACAGCAATATAGGTTTTATCTTTTAAAGAAGAACCTAAAAAAAGGACAGACCTGTGCATGCACAACTTTTCAAAAACAAAATCCAGTTTTCTATTTCCAGAGCACACTTCAACAGTACCTAGATACAAAGCTACTACCTGATGCAAGGGGAAAAAACCCCAAAACCAAATCACAATGAACTATTATATGAGTTCAGCAAAAGACTTATTCTATCAGTCAGCCCTCCAGAACAAGCATTTCAGAAACCACATCCTCACACTACAGCCTCAATCAAATTTCCACCCATTCAGAAAGAATCAGCTCACATGCAAAGAAAAGAATTTAGGTCAACATGGCTCTTGTACTATATGTTTCTTCAGCTGGAGCATGGAAACAGTATTTCTCTTTTTCATACTTGAAACACACATCTGTTTGTAAGTTGCACACCAGGTTATATGCTTTTTCCTTCCAGACTCTACTAAACTTTCCCTTTTATATGCTCTAGGCAATTTTAAATATCTAATAAGTTGCAGAGAGCTGCACAGTACAAAAATATGTAAAAACCCTTAAAAGCTTTATTGAGGTACTGCACGTGGAGGCTGAGCTAGAGGGCAAATTAACTGATTAGTTTAAACCTCAGACAGTAGGTAGAGTTCATTTACAAGGCACAGCAGAGAACTGCGAGGAGGTATCAGAACAGATGTTTACAGTTGAAATAGGACCAAAATCAAATTATAAAACTCATTTAGATTCTGCATTCCTGTAGCAGATTCAAAAGAGTATCTGCAAGGGCATTCTCAAATTTTGCATGCCTGAACCACGTGCAAATCTGTATTTACAGATTTGTGATACTGAGATTTCAGAGATAACATCCCAGCCAGAAACCCAAAGATCTTGAACTGACTAGGGATGCCAGGTGGGTAAGAGGTCATCAAAATGCCCACAAGCCAACCATGCTTTGATAATATTTTTCTACAGTCTGCAAATTCAGTTCAGGAGAAGAACATTTCTCCATGTCAGGGAAGTGCTGGTAGGATAACTACCACATAAACATATAAAGGCACAGAAAAGTGGATATTCCTTCCCTTGAGTCCCAAACACTCATACAACAACCTTTTTAAAATATTTCATAGGCCCACGTTAAGATAAAGGCGTTCTCCAACTTGTAACCAAAATGCTCCAGGACACTGCAAAATTGTAGATGGAAAGATGGAACTTTTCAGGGCTGCTTTAGATCATTTGCAGACTTAAAGGGATCTTACAGTTGCTAAACTGTCTTTGGTCCTTGTGGTTGTTATGCATTGACATTTTGTTCCATCTAGATTCAGCATATTCTGAATGCATATACATATATGCCATGGAAGTTAGCCACAGACACCATATCTACCCCTAAGCTGACTATTATTCCTGAAAGAGCCTTCCTGTTTAAAAAAGAATGAAATAAAAAAAAATAATAAAAGAATCCTTTAATGAGAAAATATGACAAAGAAAATCTGCTCTTGAGTTGACATTTATTAGGACAAGTTTCAACTAGGAGGAGAATTTAAAAGCTGAGTTAAAAAAATACACAGTGGGTGGAGCAGGTTACAATGGAGGTGTTGGCACAAAGCTATCCAGGGAATTATGAACACAATGCTAAAATAATAGGATCTCTTGAATGGGAAGCCACAACCTCTAAATTTGAAAGACTTCGGTTTACTTTAATGTGAAGACTTGTTGATAACTGTTAAATGGAAATGTCAGAGCACTTTTCATACTCCATAACATGCTGCAATCTTGAATACAAACATAGAGACAAAAAAATAAACAGCATTAAACAAACTAAAAGCTCTGAAAGTAATGATTTAGAAAAGGTGGCAGACAAGGCAATCCTGTTCCTGCATGAATGACTGACCATGACATGCTCTGAGGCTGCATTAAAATGACATAAAAACTACTGTTTTCTTTTCATCCATGCTGCAATGCATGAATTCATCTTCTTTTGTTAATTGCTCTTAAGAGCAATATTATTACAGTAAAACTGAAGGTAGTTTTTGAGACTGAGTATGCTGCAAGAATGTGTTACAAAAACTTCAGACAGAGAGAAATATGGAAAAGACATATATATTTATAATATGCTTTGATGGTATGGTTCCAGAAACATCCTCTGCCTTTTGAAAAAACTAACTCTGTTGTCTTTGGGATTTTAGGGAGGAAAGAAAAGAGGGCTGGCTGATTTGGTTTGTTTTTCTACATTCACTTTGAAGATTTTGAGACTTGTTGCTTTAACAATTTATTTTGACAGGGTAGGAAAAAACACTGTGTGATGAAATAAGTGAGAAGTAAAATTCTAAAATATGCTACCATTTAAGTGATAGATTTTTTAAAATGTGATTTATATAAAATGCAGAAAGCAAGTTCTCTAAAAACAAATGTTGATACAACTCTAAGTTTCATATTTACATTGTTGCACAGCTCTTTTTAACATTAGAACCTCTGCAGTACCACATTTAAGCATGTTCTGGTGCGGTTTTTTCTCTGTAAGACATATGCTGCTTGGCATAAAATTTTATAGTGTTCACTAAGGGAGGAATAACTCCACTAAAGCCATAAGAAATACAACATAAAACTGATTCAATTTAAACTGCTTTTACGCTTCCCCTGGCACAGATTCCAGTCTTCAAAAAACAAAAGCTAAGACGGTTTTCAGAGTTCCTTGCTCATATGACAGTGGGAACAGTAACTGGAATCCGGAATGCATCACTGAGATGACTATACTGATGTTCATGATGCTGTTGCATCCTGGAGTTCCTTAGTTTCTGCCATGAAACCAGCTAAAACAAGACAGGATTTAACAGTAATCCTGTTTTCAGGGGGCCTGGCCTCCCCTCCCACAGCAAGATTTTCCAGTTCACCTCATTAAGCTTCTAATTATGCCCTGCAAAGCTCTGAATGGAAATTCAGACAGCTTCAGTGCCTTCTGCTGACAAAATAACGTGGGGACAACTGTAGGGGAGGGCAAAGTGATAACAGGACGTGCACAGGCAGAACTGACTGGGCTTGGAACTGAATGATATTTGACCCAAACCATTGTATGATTCTACAACTGCAGATAGCCAGAAGTCTGGTTAGTGATGCCTGATCCTTCAGAGAGACACAAAGTGGCAGGAAAAAAAAAAGGAAAAAAGAAAAAAAAGGAACATTTTAAGAATACATGCTTTTCAAAAAAAGAAAAAATTAATTTACATTTCAACACAGAGAGCAGTTCATTCAGACTTTCTTCTTTTAAGCCAACCTCATATCATCTGTCAGCATAAAAAATGCCTCCAGAAGAAAGTAAAAAAAAAAAGGACTCATACAAAGAAAAAAACCCAAAACAACAAAAGAAACCTATTCTAGTCATATTCCATGCAGATGGAAGCTGCTAGAGAGCACTACATACTCAACCCAGGATGAATCCTCTGATCTATTACTAAACCAGTATTAAAACTGGAAGGTGCTTAATTACTGTAGTCACACATAGAATACTGTGTGTGACTACATGAGAATACTCCTCATGAAGAAATAGCAAAAAGGTTATTCTAAATTTTAAGATATCTAGAATCATAGACCCATTTAGGTTAAAAGAAACCTTTAAGATCACCAGGCCCAATCATTAACCCAACACTGGCAAGTCTGCCACTAAACCATGTCCCTTAGTGCCACATCTACAGGTCTTAAGTCCCTCTAGGGATGATGATTCCACCGCTTCCCTGGGCCGCCTGTTCCAGTGCTTGACAAGCTTTTTGGGGAAGAATTTTTCCCTAATATACAACTGAGACTTCCTCTAGTGCAACTTGAGGCCATTTTCTCATGTCCTATCACTTTTTACTTGGCAAGAGAACAGACAAGCCCCAACCTGGCTACAGCCTCCTTTTAGGCAGTAGTAGAGAGTAATAAGGTCTCCCCTAAACCTCAGTTTTTCAAGCTAAACAATCCCAGTTCCTTCTGCTGTTCCTCAAGTTGTAAGACTTGTGCTCCAGACCCTTCACCAGCTCAGTTGCACTTCTCGGGGCATGATCAAGCACCTTGATGTGTTTTTTCATAGTGAGGACCCCAACACAGGATTTGAGGTGTGGCCTCACCAGTGCCAAGTACAGAGGGATGATCACTGCCCTGGCCCTGCTGGCCATACTTCTAGTAGCTATGCATCAACAGCTTAAGCCATTTCACTCCTAGAAGCTCAGTAGTATAGGAAATTATGAGTGATGTTTTGGGAGTACACATTAAACAAAAAACCTGTGCATTTCATTTAAAATCTGCAGGATCCAAACAACTTTTTCAGTACCATACAATATTACCTTGGTTTTTTTCCTCAAAAGTAAAGGTCCCAGACAATCCAGAGTCAATGCCACTGTACATAAGCGGGAGCTTCTGCATTTATCTTACCTTGCTGTTGAAACATTTGACTTTCTACAAAGCAATTTTTCCACCACTAGATGTTTCTGGAGAAAAATCATGTTCAACTTTCCTACCAGAGCACACCTGTAAATCAGCACGTTATCATCTCTGAAGCACCCGCAGAAAAAATAATGAACTTTTTGTAGAAAAGCTGGAATAAGCAATTCCTTGCCCTCTAGCTTTCTTTTACCACAATATGCTGGTCTGAAAGAGGTGTAGGAACAACCAGCCTGTCTTGGCTTCTCACTAAATAACTCTTCTATCTGGATAGTACCTCATGGAATTTCTTCCAGTGAATCTCAAAGTAGAACAGAAAACTATTATTCAATTTCTATTTCAATATTCTGTGCTCTACCACAGAGGCTCTATTCTTGCTGTTTTGTTTTCCACCTGCTGAAAACATTTGGAAAGACAAATTTCTTCATATTTCTAAGTGAAGAAAAAAAAATTCCAACCTGTTATTCAGAGTCCATCTTTCCTAAGAGAAACAGCATCAAAACAGAGATGAAGCACTTGGATGGCATGTTACAAAGGTGTGATGGTTGAGAGGATTATAAGTGTCAAAATACCCCTGATTTTTTAACACAACCTGCCTTGGAATGAAAATAGTTAATGATTCCCTTCCCTCTTCCCCTTGTTTCCTTCGCCCTCCCATTTTCCAATTGCCACAGAAAATGTCCAACAGAAGACAGCAAGCGTATCCAAAAGTTTTGACAAAGTTACAAAGCAGTAGAAAGAATGCCTCTGGTAGCAAAGCATTTTAATCCATCACTAGCCCTGCACCTTTCCAGTAAAAATTAGTATCAATCACTTACACTTTTCTCATGGTTTTCTCTATTTATTGTCTTAATTTACAACTGGATGTTCTTCAGTATCAGAGGAAGTTGTAAAAATGCTTCCACCACCAAGTCAGTGCTCCCTTTAAAGAGGAACAACCCAATGTCTGAAGCCAACAGAAACAGTATAATTCACTCCATCCACCACAACAGAGTTTAAGTAATTTGGAAGACTGTGAAAATAGGAAATTCTGTAATTTATCTACTTTTGAAAACAATCCCATGATTTCAGTTGTGTAGAGCAACTGGAGCATTCCTCTTCATAGTTTCCCAGTAAGCAGATGATGTTTAAAGCATCACCATTATTGACTTTTATGTTTGTATAACAACTATCATAAATAAGATTCTTAGTTTTACTTTTAAGACAAAGCAAAAGACTGTAGTGTACCAAGCCATGCCATCAAGTCACTTGCCATCAAGCTATGTTCCCTTCAGCACAAAACCATTTAAAACAAAAAAAGGACAAAGACATCCTTTTTTAATTTGCGTTCAGTTTCTTCTTTTTCAGAACATTACCACAAACCCCTGAATGTTTTGTGTAAAATGCATATGGAAAAGTTTCTCAATCTTGATTATGAATAGGCAAGGAGAAAACGTGAATTCTAGCAAAGACTGAAGGATGACCCAAGCATTGCCCAGCAAATATTCATCATGTATTACTTCACATATTATGAATTTTTTTCCCTTTTATTTCTCTGTCAGCTGTGTTGATGAAGGCATAGTGCACAATCACTTACAGCAGCAGCTCCAGACCTCGCTTTGCCTAGACAATCATTCCCTATTGTAGGACACAGGATCTGTATAATCAAGACTCCACCAGTAGCCAACATGAATTACTTACGTCCCCTTTTGCTTGAGGATTAGCTGAGGGTGCTGCCTTTTAATAGAGCTTACCCACTTCTTGTACCCAGATGCCTTCTGAAACAGTACCAAAAGTTGGCTACCGTCAATCTCATTTTCTCAGGTTTTGCCCCTTAGGAGCCACAGCTCATCACAACCCCGCTACACTCAGTACAACTGACTGATGCCAGGCTGTGTCAGGCAGAGAGAATGTGTCACACCTCATGACAAGCTCTCTGAAAATGGTGTAACATCAAGTGAGGGTGAAGGGACAGTACACTATACGGGCCAGCATGCTTAAGTTTGTATCAGAGATCTCTTTTGAATGGGTCAGTTAGCATCAGCTTTGATAGCATGACTTCATCCATTGGTCCACACTAAAAAAGAAGTTGTTTTTTGTTGACTGTATCGTTCAGCTATCAGGCTTAACAAACAAACATAAAGAGAGAAACTCCAGCTGTGAAGAGTTATCAGTGTTTGCAGTGGAAGAAAAGAAAATAATCACTTTAACACAGCAGCACCATCAAAAAGCACCAGAGCAGTATGTTTTCAGTCTCTTGTGTTCACACTAAGGGTCTGATTTTTATACACAAAAGTCTGAGACATTATGAGAACATCTCCCTAGACGCGCATGTAAATCCATCTACAACAAATATAAACCAAACATGCACATTCACAGAATGCAACAAGGAACCTATTTTATAAGAGGAGAGTAGCAAAGGGTTTGGAAAGAAACAGACCTTAAATGCAATCAAGTGTTGGACCTTTTCAATAATAAATGTGGATGGAGAATACGAGAGCCTCCTATACTATCTTTTGCTCTTTCCCCCTCTCTCCTTTTACTCATTTTAAAAGCTGTCAATTTAATGAGCCAAAATGAAGTAAATGGTTGCAGACACAGAAAGCTGAGCTGTAATGGCATGCTCAGCAGAGACTTGATTGCTGGCAAACAAAGGTCTGTCCACTCCACATCTGGCTCATTTTGATCCTTTGAGTTTAGCTGCCAAATGACTATGTCATTTGGATTCAAGAGATGGAGGCATGAGGGAGACCTGATATCACCAGCCCAAATGGTCTGGGTCTTGTCCTGTACTTAAAGAAGGCTTTTAAGACCAGCAAGAATGAAAGAAGCTGTGCTGCTCCAGGGAAAATCTGACTTCATACGAAGTTCCACAAGTCAAAAGTTGGAACTATTAGTGGTATAGCGAGAGCTAGAAGAAAACATGTATTCATGGTACACTTGCAAGCATGTTATAAATTTCTATAAATGTACATATCAGTAGTGCTGACCACTTCTATCCCTGCACTTTCATGGGTGCAACTTTCAGATTTAAGCCTGTTATAATAAGTCTGTCTACTTAGTTATTTTAAAGCCCTTCTGATTAAACACTCTTAAAAAGCTTAGGTTTAGAAAGTACCCTCCAACTAATTATATTTTTCTTTGTTAATTATTAACTGAAGCAAAATACCTGAAAAAGTCGGTGGCTCTTAGTTAATGTACATATTTATATGAATTGAAGAATATCATGGAGTAGACATACTTTTACTGAAAAGAGAGTCTCCCCTTTTTACCCTTTGTATTATACAGGGCAAATATTGGATTACTTTTGAAGAACATTCCAAAAATGGCAGGAGGCTGTCAGGACACCGGTGGAATGGTCCCCAGCAAAGGTAAAGAATTTTGTAAAGCCAGTTGCACTCATGCAGATTTCAAGCCACTTACCAAGCACAATTAGGACCCTGTAAATATCTATAACAGAACAAATGCTTTATGTTCTAAAGTTCTGCTCTTGCTGAATGGAGGTGGTGGGATTTCACAGCAGTTAAACCCTTATACAACTTTCTCCATATGGCCCATTTAACTGGGTCCTAAGCACAAGGGAGAATTTGGCCACAAGGAAATCATAGTGCAAGAGAAACTGCAACAACGAATCCTGGATTTTGGGAGAGAAATTAAGTAGCATATACAGAACAACTCTACTGTTCTAGTAGGAAAGTATCACAGTGAACATTTGCTGTACCAGACATCAAACCCAAGTGACCAGAAAAAAAGCTGATTGCTTTTGGTCATCTTCAGAGGACTCTTCAGCTGCTTCAAACAGCAACAAAAAGCAGGGGAACTACCCATCCGCTGTAGCTACGCATCAGTACCCAAATGCCTTGGCAGAGAGCCTGCAATCATCAATGAAGATTTCAGTCTGTTTGTCTCTTGCAGAAACAGGTACCAAAGACTTTGGGAACACGTGAAAGCCCAAGGCCACAAGAGCAGCTGTGGGATGGAAGCCCCTCTCTGAGCCATGCCACTCCAGCAGGCTGGCTGCTGCACTCGCAGTCGGCCCACAGTCACCTTCCACCCTTGTCTCTGACACCGAACTTCAAAATCTCTCTCCACAACACAGCTCACTTGCTTGCCCTGCCTTCTCAAGTGCAAACTGCTGTGCCAGACAGACCAGTTATGTTGTGGAGTCCTCCATTACTAGGGTGTGAATAAAACCAACTTGCTACTCATTACATTGCAAAATTGTCCTTTCCATTTAGTTTTCTGAATTACCCATAACTTTGACATTATGCTTGCTGGAAAATTAAATTCTCCGTTTTAAAAGAATTTGGCATTTTTTTAATATGGCCATCAGGTAGTAAAAATGACATTTGTAAAAGCAGTTTGTGGTCAGTTAATTTTACAGACTCAAAAACAATTTTAAGAGCCACTTTACAAACCTATTAAAAAAGGTCTGAAAAACAGATATAACTGATATTGACACCTTCAGACTTCAGTACAATTAATTGCTATTTAAATTTCTTAAATTCCTTATTGAGCCGTGAGTCATTTAAAGAAGTTAATTTCAAACACGAAGTCACCTATTCATACAGAAAGAAAACCCAAAAACCCTACCAAAACAAAACAAAACAAAAAAAAACCAGTAAGCATAGAGATAAGTAAGCTACTCAACAATTACTGAATTAGATTTGGTCTAAAAGGTCTAGGCTTAACTATGCATAGTTATTATTTCTCCCACCAAAAGTGTTTTAGAAAATCTGGCAGCAGCAGAAACCTTTATTTTCTCAGTAAACAACTTAATTACAGCAATAGCTATAAAAACAGTCAGGCTATTTTTTATTTCATATTGTCTACAAAATGTATAGACAAAATAAAACATGGTCTCTCTATGGTCCAATGACACAAAAAGAATAACAACACATAACAAATGACTGAAGTTGCAAGAGATAAATTTGAGGCAGGCATGTGTTTATGTCAGAGAATAAAAAAACTCTAATTTTAATTAAATTAGTAGCTTGAGATCCATTGTTTTGCAGTAGTGAAATTAAACTCTCAGGTAAGTATGCAAATTATTGTACCCTAGTAAGTCATTCTCAATTCATCATATTGACAATTTTGAGTGTCTTATATGAAGAAGAACACTTTTATGAGAACTAAAAATCTTGCTAGCTCAATGGCCAGAACACTGCAAAATGAGTCTCTCCAATTTTGATATATTTCAGCCTGACAGGAGTCAGAAGTGTTGGGTGCATTTGAGCCCCTGTAGCACAAATATCCATGGAGGTTATTCCAAGAGAGCCCTCGAGGGGGGGAGCGGGGGTGGGTGGGAATAAAAGGAAAGAAAAACCACCACGAAAACTTACGACCTTCTGCATGAAAACAAAAGCCTTGAAACAGCGACTTTAAGCAGAATGACAAATCAAGATCTAGGATCCAGGAAACTGGCACAAAATCTCCGAGGTAGTCCAAGGAAGGGTTTATCTTATCAAAGTCCAAAGAGGGAAAGGGAAATACAGGATGTAAACCTTTAGCCTGAGTTCAAAGACAATTCTGTAACTTAGACAGCTTATCGCTTTCTTCCTCAGTCTCAGCCAGGCATCTCAGAAGTTGCTCACTAGATACTCTATTGCAGTTCCAAATCCAATTCATGCTTAGGAAAAGACCAAAAAGAGCTCACCAGGCTGAAAAATGGGAATAAAATTCAGACTAAGCACCTGGTCCAGTTGGGTGATCGGCAAAGCACCTGAAAGCACAGAGGCAAATTGCCATAGTACAGAAAATTACAATGAATGCTGGAATTACTCCTATTGCCATCCCAAATTTTGAAGCCTAAGATGATTTAAATACTTCTATATAATCCATTCTCCTAAAGTCCCCATATATCAGTTATTGCGAATGGTATATTAAAATTTCTTTCTCTGGATAGAGAAGCTGCCCTTTTCTTGTTTCTGTTTTAAATTTACGCCTTTCAACAAGTATCCTCTAAATAAACATTATCTGCTCCTGCAAGGATCTTCCCACATAAAGCAAACCTCTAAAGGAACACTTTGTTCTAATAAACAGTAGATCATTTTGGCCTCTCTCAGAAAAAAAAAATCCAAATTCCCAGTCCTTCCTAACTGGCTTTCCCCTGCAACTACTTGTAATTAATTTCAGCAAAGACAACTGATTATAGCAAATGAGGAAATACAGAAGGCTGGTAGATGGTAAGACTGGTAGATGAAAGTGCCCCAAGTATCATTCTTTTATTTTATCCTCGTGGAGGCATCACTCAGTCAATCAATACAGTCAGCGCTCTCTCCCACCATGAGTTCCAACCCCTGCACCCTGCACTTGAAACAACTCACACTGCATAAAAGATTTCATTTCAAACCAGACATTTTCAAGTCATGTCCTTTTCAATGAGTAAAAAAGAGCTTATGATCTGAACCAAAGTGTTGTTGGGTTTTTTTAATCAACATCAGCTTTTAACACCAAATTATTAAACTGAACCTAGCACCTTGACATGAAATGACTTTTCCAGTAACTACTTATTCATCATGGTGATGAATTTATGCCTAACTTTAATGAGATAAACCTTGGGCTTCAAGTCTTTGCCTCCAGATAACAGTTTGTTTTGGTTTTGGTTTGGTTTTTCTAACACCTGATCCCTTATCATCTGTAGTATCTGGAGTAAAAAAAAAAATCTATGGTTATATCACTATGCCTTGATTCTTCATCCGAGATAGACAGACACAGACTAATACATTAGCTTGTATCTCACCGTACATACAAATACATAGATGTGCCTGGCTTCAGAGAAACACAGATGTCCAGTTTTGCAGTCAAGTGGAATTACATCTCTGCCACATTCTGGTCCCACTAGAGAGAAAACACATCATTTTAAGAAAATATTTTAATTTTCCCCAGTATAGTTTGGAAAAGTTTTGAGCAAAAGCAGCATCTCCAAGCATCTAAGCTTGTACACTCATATTTAAGCCTCAAGGATACAAGCACACACTGCATATATTCTTAAGATGAATTCCTGTGATATCTTAAGTCAACAAAATTTCTGTCTGGCAACTTCACATGTGTGGACTACTATAATTTCTGCTCCTGAAGTGTTCAAAATTAGTTTTTGAGCTTTGCTATTGGAAAAGGTGAATTTGGGTACCCAAGTGAGAATATAAATAATTTTACCTCAAAATTACTTATATTTCCTACTTGTTGTAGGATAAAACTGTTAGCGATACTCTCCAGATAACAAAATCAGTCTTAAACAAGGATGGAATCCATGGAAAAATTCAAATAAATTCAGAGTACAATTTTTTCAACCCTAATTTTCCACCATGCAGATATAATATGAAAGTGAATTTGGCTATCCAGCAATATGCCTATAAAATTAATAAAAATGTACACAGGTACTTTTTTCCTGGGGAAAAGGGGGTGAGAGCACTGCAGGAAAGGAGGAAAATTAAACAAGCAGTGGAAAAAAGTCCAAAACACACAGTTCATGATCAAGGTAGCAAATGACAGCACCAAAACCTGAAAACTGTTTTCAAACCAGATTTCATGGAGTTATTTACATGCTGCTCAAAATTGCATTTGGCGCACATATTCTAATACTTGGTCATTTTTTAAACCTTTTCATTTAAACTTCATAAATGAGCTGCTTTTTCCTTGGCAATAACAATGTATTTTTTCAAGCTAGGTCACTTGGCAAGGCACTTGAACCACTGTCAGAGTTCCTGTTTTGGTTTTTGGTGGTTTTTTTAATTTTTTTTTTCTTAGTTAAGTCGTTCCATTTCCTCCTCATTTAGAAAATTCTACACTTCTAAGTGGTGAAAATGAAGCTAATTATTGCATTATCAAGATACTAGCTGCATCTAAGTATAACCTCAACTCTCGGAAGAATACGGGAGAAAAGAAAACAAACAAAAATTGTATTTTTAAATAATGGTTGGGGGCAGAAAGCACACTTGAATAAATTTTCAGTTAGGGGTTTCTTCTAGAACCAAACTTTAAAAGGCTAAAATGGTAACTTTTCAGTCATGGCTATATATAATGAACTCAATCTATCTTTTGAATAAAATTGTTTATTTTAAGCTAGACAAAAGAGTAATAAAATAGTAATATGAGTTTGATTTCCTACACCAAACACTATTCTTCATTTGTATTAATTACCTCCTCCAGATGAGACTATTTCAAGATTAGCTGAATGATTTACCAATGATTTGTGGATTAACTCAGCACTCTCTATTTGACTTTCTGCTATGTTTATGGATTCAAAGACCTCAATCACTCAGCTCTGGCCCAGGTTACAAAACATGCCATGATCACTGCAGTACTGTTAAAAAAGTCCTCCAGACTTGGTACCTCCAAACTAGATTCTCTTAGGTCAGAAGTGAAGTTAAATATGCTCATTAAATATAAAGGCACAACTTTGAAAACCAGTATGGATGACTCCGGGTCTAGCAGAGTTCTTTGTAAATCCTTCTGAGGCCAACGGCACAGAAATAGTTATAGAACTACAAAATTAAGATAATTATATTCTAAAAAAACCAACCAAACAAACACACACAAAACACTCACTGCCAGAATGATCAGTGGTCACAAACACACCTTCACTCAATCTCTTCATCAATCTAGAAAGCCATTCACATCAACATCAAGATAGTCCAAAACACAGCCAGCACACTTCATCCACACTCCTTTGCCCCCTACTGAGCATTTTGTAGAGAAGTTCACTGGTGTGTCATCCACATTTCCACTAGCAATTCTTTATGAAAGAGAAAAAATAGCCCCTGTTCCCTTGACAATAATCAATTGTTTAGGGGGACTTAACCACAGGTGGAAGAAAACTAAGAGACATTTTCATGCTGCGCACTATGTCCAAACATCCTAAACATCTCTAATATGTACAGCTGCACTTCAAAATCTGAAATATTTAGCTGGGTTCAGAAATAAGGCAAATGAAGCAAATGAAACTTTGTGCATGCCATATCTAGTCCAAAGCTTGTAGCCATATCCCAGTTCTTATTGCTCATTCCTGGTCCTTTTGGTATCAAGTAGACACCAAAAACTTGAAAACTCCCAGTCACCACAACAGATTAGCCTAGCAGTAATGGTTGTAGGAGTCCCTTTTCCCACATTCACCCTAAAGAGTCATAGCTATCTTTGAAGTCCAAACCTTCATGCATTCCCACAACTCCATCTCGATAGGAAAGCCTTGTTCAGGCCTCTTCTACGTATGTATTTCATCCACCTGTCCATTCACCATTCCCTTCATTATACAATGCAGAAGTAAAGTCTGCTTCCCAGACTTGATTCTGTAACTAACCAGCAGTTACAAGTTTCTTGAAACATTAGGCATAGGGTGCCTATTTGTATTATAAAAAGCTCTACAGAGCAAAAACAAAGTTACAGTAGAACAAAGGCTAAATTTTTTTCACTGTAATACAGAACTCTACCAAATACCTAGAAATCTTAGTATAAGTCAGAGCTTATCTGAGAATAAGTACAGAACAGCACTTTCCAGGGTATGACATCCAAGACGGACAGCCTTACAGGACAGCCCAGCTTTCTCCTCGTGTACTTGAGCTGGACACCACCAGTGTAGCAGAGTGCTCACTGGGAAAAAGAAAGGGAAGCAAATTTTTACACAGTAGATCATGAACTGAAATTAAGATTTTCGTCTCTGTGCAGCACAATAATTTCTAGGTACCCTGGGAAGGAGAGAGGGGGACAAATATCAGGAATAAAATGTCTCATTGAGAGAAAACATACCTCTTCTTGAACCTAATAACAAAAAGTATCAGCCTATCCACAATTCCTGTTATGTTTTGCAGAATTTCTTGAAGTCCTTGATCTCAAATGCAGTACCTTATCTTTTATTTTCTATCCGTTCCTTCCTTTTTTCTCAATACAGCAACACTTACGAGCAGAAAGACAAAGACTGGGTTGGAGGGAGCCAAGTTGCTGTCTCAGCTTTACTTCTTATTTGCTTAATCCCAGATAGATTTTTGTTCTTGACCAAAGTTTTTCACCTGTAAAGCAGAGATCATTTTCATGATCTGCACGGAATTTGATATATGTCTTTATAAATAAAATTAGTTGAAACTGGCATTGTAGAAATCTTCAGAACAGGATCTGAAGAGTGATGGGTGAAACTTCATGTGAGGGTATATTATAGCAGACACAGAATTATTTAAGAAGGCTCATAGGTAAAGTCCACTCAACTACAATCAACTGGGTTTTGCAATAAATATGATCACATTGATTTGGCACATGCAAGTTTAAATCAACAAGGAAATAATGAAGACACTATTCATTTATCTATTAAAAAGCATGATATTAGTGAGAAGAAATTCAAATTACTATGAAGAAAGATTGCAGACCTCTGAACCATAATCAGCATGGCTTATTACTTGTTTGTTTCTTTCTTTTCTTCTGCTAATGAGCACAACATGAGATGCTTTGTTTAAAATTTTCCTAAGAAGTAAAATTATTCTCCTAGCTCATATGAATTTCCTAAGAGGGACTCAGAGATGAATCAAACAGTAAACAGTAGTACTACAGCACAATAAATTACCTTCTGAGACTCCCTTTATATTAGTCCCAGTACAACTATTTACCACTTGATTTCCAGCTATATAAACTGCCTTTAGACATTGTCTCACATGGAAAAATCTACACTTCCTTTAACACTACAGTTTTTGTTCCTCGATAAAATTTGTCCTCATCTTTTATTTTTTCTTCACTGCTTATCTTTAGTGGCTGCCAGTGTCAGTTTTGCAACACGCCATTCTCTCCATGTTCAGTTTGTCTTACATAATAAGTTACTTCACTTCTGTATTTCTTTTTGATTTTATAGCTCAGAATCACATTAGTGTTTCACTTGTTTCCTAAAACATCAGGAATGCTCCACAAGGTTACATTTCAAAATTAAAAAAGGTAAAATCCTTTTTTTGCTTAAGATGTATGTTCACAGCTGAAGCCCAACATCACCCAGAAGAAAAACTGCATGTTTCAATATTAGCACGCTGTAGAAGCATGTGGAATGTTGCAATGGCATTATTAGGTGAAGGGAAGTACCATTCTCCATATTGGTATGAATGAAAACATGGGAAGCTTAAGGCAAGGTTTAACATTCAGCAGCAGCAGTAAGGAAGACACCTCTGCCCCCTGTTCATTCTCCTGCAAAGCTGTGAGGCAGCACTACGAGGTAACTCAGGACAGTCATATGTCTGAAAAAAGTATAAACAAAGCAAGTCTTTTTACAACCAAATCAGTTCCCTGATTTTCTTTCACTGTATAACCACAATATTGTACCAGCATTGCTGTGGAGAAAGAAGACAGCTGAGAATTCATATTTAAGTATTAATTTTTCACTTGCTAGTGATATTAGTTTTCATAAACAAAAGAATGCTTTAACACATTTCTACTCAGAGAATTATTTACTATTGATGGTCATTCCTAAAGTCACATTTGAGAATGCTCTGGTTTATTTATATTCTCTTTTTCTTCACAATTCATCTGCCTAATTGCTGTTTAACTGCAACATCTCATGATATTGAAAAACAAACAAAAAAACAACAACCAAAAAAAACCAAAGAAAAACCAAGGAATAAAGAATTGATTTCCATCAGGGAATTAAATCACTTTTTTTTTTTCCTGTAACAGGCCACAGCATTAGTCATCTTTTTCCACTGAAAACAGTCATGTCTTCTGTTGCTGTCTCTTACTGTGTCAGTCATAAGGCTTTTGGACACGTGTTTGATGAGATCAGCCTTGGGACCTTCTTTAAATGCAAGAGAAAAATGGAACTTGACAAGTGCCTTGACCAACAAGCTACAGAGTTTTTCCAAAGCCTAGGATGAACTCCTCCTGATGAAGTATTTCTTCTTTGGCTAAGAAGTCACTCTTCCCTTAGCCAGCAGCAAGCTGAGAACAAATGTCAGGGAATATGTCTGATCACACTTAGAAAACAAAAGCTGTCTGAACATTTGAGTTCAAGGATAAATCAAGGAAAGATCAGAATTTTAGAGCTGCAGTTATTCTGGGCTCTGTTTGCATTTCTAAATGAACAAATGTTTGATTGTGCCACTACTTTGATGCAAACTTTTTACTGGAATTTGAATATTTTCTGTTGTAAGGAGTCTCCACAGAGAACTGACATGTGATAAACAATGAACAAATGTAGATATCCAGATGACTGAGGAAAGGATTGATCTCAGCATCCTGTTTGACAAGAGTAACTGGACATCCGTTACTTGCCCAGGAGCCGAGATTTAAAAAAAAAAGAAAAAAATCATATGCAATTACTGATTTATTTGATTTAATGACACAAAAGAGTGTTCTGTATTTTGTAGGTTCTCTCACTATAGTAAGGCTGAGCTAAAAATCAGTGGAGTGACAGCTCCCACTAGCAATTATAAAAAGGCAGGAAATGGTCCATTTCACACCTTCCATGAAATCAGCTGCAATTCTCACTTGATACTTGCTACAGTACCCCATTTATTACTATATACAAAAGTAAGCTACAACTTACGTTTTTACAGTGAAGCATTCTTTATTCCCTTGAGTTTATCTGAAAATGACTGAGAGGCTCCAGACACATTTGTCTCATACCTATGAGACACCTACCTATATATATACACATATATGGCCTATAGGGTATTCAGAAGCAACAGTAATTAACTGCACTGTACTTGGAATAAATGTCTCCTTCAGAAGGCAGTGGGAAGACGGACAATGGTGACTGTTTTGAACAAATAATAAGGCTATGTCCTGGTTCCAGCCAGGACAGAGTTGACTTCTGCAGTAGCCAGGAGGGGGCATGGCTAGGACTGGGAGGTTTATATGCATTTTCTCATCTTGAAAGAATAAAATCAGACTGCACATGACGCAACCCAATAACCTATACTATTAATGGATTTAGGGCTCAAGTTTTGAAGGATTTGCTTTCCTTGACTAAACTATCCCCTCCTCAGTCAAATACCTCCTGAAGGCCATCAGACCACCATGCTCTGTTCACTCTGCATAGCTCTACGCTCTGCAAGAGAGTTTCTGCAAGAGAGGGAAGAGGAGGTTTTCTATTTCTTAGCTGAAGTGGGACAGAGGAACTGCTGCTGCTTTAGGTTTCACAATTATGTGAAGACTTTCCTTAAGCACTCCACCAGTAGAAAATCAAAACTGAAGTCTACCTCTCCAGAGACATGGCGGCTAAAAGCAGTTTTTAATGTGACTAGAGTTTCAAGAAGTGGAACTTTTTAATTCAGTCCATACTTTTTTTTTTTTGCTTTAATTTCCTTAATAGTAGAGCATTTTCTGGATCAGGCATATTAAACTGACCAAATATCAAAGTAACATCCCACAGAAACACTTTATTATACGTAGTTCTCTTTACAGACTCTCTTTTAATATGGCTTCCAGTGATTGATTTATTTATTTTTAAACACAACCTTCAATATCTGTTATCAGATAATCCCACAGCCAGCTTTGTTAGATTGTGATCAGTCTTGCGTCCATTGATCTACTACGTAGTTAGCCCCTAGGCTAATGAAATCAGCTCTTCTGGCTGATATTGTGACACGCAGACATACTTAAGCATTTGGCACAGCATGTGGATAAACAGCTCCTTAAATCCAGACTAACAGCACCACAAGAGTCCTTCCTTGCCACAAGTTTTAAGAAGCAAGAAAATAGAGAAAAGTCATGGTTTAACTGTAGGGATTTCAGTAAAAGGCATGCCAATGAAAGACATCCCAATTACACTATGTTCACATGGCCTCAGTGCAGTGATGAGGAGAAAGACTGTTGATGACAAAAAGTTAGTGAGATTAGATATTATGTTTCTTCCCATAACTAACAAAAAAAAAAAAACTATGAGGTTTATATAAACTTAGTTTTGTTTGCTGGGGTTAACTTGACAAGAATTAATTGCATGCTCAAGCCAGTCAGATGAAATCTGTACTGCTAGGTGGTTTGCTATCACGTGGACCTAAGAAATACAGGTAGTACAACCAGGATACAGTGTTCCAATTAAGGAAAAAAAAAAAAGGCGCTCTTGCTTTCCATTGCATTTCAACTTCATTTTCACATATATTCTGAATCACATAGTTTGAAATCTAGCACAGCACTGGTGCTGCTATCTTCCTGCCATCACTCATCTCAGTTTAAGGATGACTCTTCACATTTACCTCAGACAATGAGGCAAACAACTGTTGTGCTGAATGACAGCCCCAAGACACGAGGGAAGAGCAGCTTTGGTCACCTGTGACTTCCATTTGCCCACCTTTGCTATGCAATTTTGAGGACCAACTTCACAAGGCTACTGCCTTTGAACAGATCTAGCTGTAGGCACTTCAGGATTAATAGACTGGTTTAATTATCCTCTCCTTAGCAACTGTGGTGTTGTTTTCACAAAGTCAGCCCTTGTAATGTGCGACTCCCAGGCTCTGGCGGGCTGTCTCACTCCAATGCCAGGTGATCGCGCCAGTTGTACAAGTTGCAGCTTGGTGAGGAGCTTCCCTTTACAACAGGGCTCTGTTTTGGTTTTTGACACAAGCAGGATCTCATGCAAGGCTTAACTGCAGACAAACCAAACAGCCTGGGATTACAGCACAAGTATTAACTTGCAAATCGTTATGGGCATGATAAAGGTGAAGAAAGGTTTGCTTGGTCCTCTTGTCTAAAGTACAAAAAATACACAATGAAGACAGGTTTTTCAATGAGAAACTCTAGCAGGGCTTGAAATCCAGGACTTTAGTGCCTGGTGGTTTTTTATTTCTTCTTCTTCTGGGTTTGCACTTCAGTCAAATGCAGGTTCCTTGGCCAGTTTGTCTTCGCTAGGATATTTATCTCCTCAGTAAGTGTTGTATGCTCCCACAGAAAAGGTTGATTACCCATATTTTAGTAGTAAAGTGCCATGGTTGGTAGTTACAGAAAAGAAAGAAGAAACGTTCAAGAGAAAAGGAGGAACAGAAGCATAAGGTAAAATACTCTGTTCATTCACCAGAAAGGGTTTTGGTTTCTTAAGAGCAAGCACACACTTCCTCTGCTTCCACCTTTGTGGCTCCACACTTCAAACTGTGAAAGCTGACCCATTCCCAACAGCCCATTAATTACCACTGTTCAAGGAATCCCACTCCAGCAGCACTCAGAAAGAGAGGCTCCCAGAGGTCTGTTATCCAACATCCTCAGTTCCCAAAATGTTTGAACTGGCATCAGAGCCAACACAGGAAGACCCAGCCCTGCTGGCTCATTGCTTCTGCTTTCTTCTTAACCCAAACAAGTTCTGTGGCACAGCCACAGAAATAGCTGAACTGAGAGCAGCAGGGGCTGAAGCAAATCTAGAGGAAGACAGACAAAAGACAGAAATATCTGTGCTGTCAGCTATTAGACCCACAGGTACTAAGAATATTTTGTAAATCATACTCTTTCAAGAAAAAAAGCATGCTGCCTCTCAGATGAAGTAATTGGGAAAATATGTAAAAACGAATATACTATTTGTATAGTACAGTATTTGTATTATAGGCTAAGCCAACAACCTAGGAAGGAAATTCTTACACTTAAAAAAGTCAAACGGAAAAGTTTTTAATCATAAGTGCATTCATCATGCTGATTCCTTAAATTTACATCTGCAGGCAGCACAGGAATTTGAGAAAACAGAAGATAGTTTGCAGTATCTTCCTATCATTTTTACTGAACTTTTTGCATACTTAGGGCACTCTTTTCCCTCCATAACAAACTTTCCTCTAACAAGCTTTTGGGATTTTTCATTAAGAAAAGAATCAAAACAGCAGCATACACATCATGTAGAAAACGATCTTACAGTGAAAAGTAGTAAACTGATTACTAGAATAGGCACCTGCAGTTAGGGGAGGGAAAACAATAAATAAACAAGAAGCCCATTTGTACTTCCAATTTTCTGGATAGATCTAAGCAAGATTAGACAAATTCACTCTTAAAAAGAACTGCAGTAGATTTAGAATGATTTCTGATGTATTAGCAGCTAGCTAGCACATCCTAGGCAACCACTAAAAAGCAGAAAATTCTTCTGTAAATGCAGTATAAATACTATTCTTGTTCTCCACATAGGATTTTCTATGGCAGGCAAAATAAGTAAGTGCAGAGCCTTGCAACACCTATAAATACCCCTGGAAATAAATAAAGAACTGGATTTACTAGCACTAAAATAGACATAAAGGCCTTTTGGTTAACTGCACTCAGAAAATATTTACTGTTACAGCACCTGGCACTGACTGCCCCCAAAAAAGGCAATTTGCAAAGATGAGATTTTATAGGGAAGCACCAGCATCCCATTACAATAAACTACAAAGCACTGTATTTGGTAACAGCTTTTTAAATATGTAGTTTTACTCCTTTAGATTACCAGAGGCAATGTGAACGCATTTCTGACGATGTCAGACAAGGCTGGCAAGATGCATATAGGCTTTAATTTAATTAGTGTACCAGCACCTGACCAAACAAAGGTGTGTCCAGGCTGAATCAACTTAATACACTTAACCAGACACTTTTCTTCATTTTAAATTGTGTCAAGCTGGCATTTAAATATACCAAACCACCAAATTAAAAGGTCTGCAAAAGCAACTTGAAAGATTTCTGTTGAAACTTCAAAGAGGATGAAGGTTTAGCCTTGTCTCATTCTGTTCATATGTGGCAGTCATTGGGAGGATTTAGGGGTCTTTCCATAGGAATGTGATTTTTTTTTTAATTACAGTGCTGAATGTGATTAAAGAAAATAGCATAAAATGTGGCATTAGAAGTTCATTAGCTAACTCTGCACTACCAGGAGCAGATTCTAGCCACTGGAAAGAAACAATTCTCAATGCATTAACACAAAACTACAGTTTAGCTCCACGTTATTTCTTGAAGGAAGGGAAGACTGAAATTAGTGAGGGTGAATACACTAAAATGAGTCAAGAACAATTCCTGTGTAAGAATAAAGCAAAGAATGGGCAATACTGGACCTTCCTTTTACAGCTGAACTTTATGATCTTAAAGGTTCATTTCAAAACTATTCTCTGATGGGAAACACTGTACCCACCTTTATAAAAGGTAGAAAGGAGGCCCCTGGGAGCAACTGACATGTCAGTCTCACCTCTGTGCCTGGAAAGATCATGGAACAGAAGATACGCCAAGGCACATGAAGATCAGAGAGGTGATTCAAGACAGCCAGCATGGCTTCACCAAGGGCACATCCTGTACAACCAACCTAATGGCCTTCTGTGGTGGGGTAACATCAGTGGACAAGGAGAGGGCTACAAATGTCATCTATCTGGACTTCTGTAAAGTCTTTTACATGGTCCCCCACAGCATTCTTCTCTCTAAATTGGAGAGAAATGGTTTTGATGAGTGGACTAATAGGTGGATAAGCAACAGATTGGACAGTCACATCCGGAGTGTAGTGGTCAATGATTCAGAGTCCCAATGGACATCAGTGCCAAGTGCTGTCCATTGTGTGGGGTCAACGATGGGACCAGTGTTAATTAATAACTTCATCAGCAACACAGACAAAGGGATCAAGTGCACCCTCAGCAAATTTGCAGATGACACCAGACTGAGCGGTGCTGTTGCCACTTCTGAAGGATGGGATGCTATCCAGAGGGACCTGGACAAGCTTGAGAAATGGGCCCATGAGAATTTCATGAGGTGTAACAAGACCAAGTGCAAGATGCTGCACCTAGGTCAGGGCAATCCCCAATATAAAAATAAGCTGGCAGCTCTGACGAGAAGGACTTGGGGGTGCTGGTAGATGAAAAGCTGGACATGAACCAGCAATGTGTGCTCACAGCCCAGAAAGCCAGTTGTATCCTGGGCTGCATCAGAAGTAGCATAGCCAGCAGGTCAAGGGAAGTGATTTTGCCCCTCTACTCCACTCTGGTGAGAACATCCAGCTCTGGGGTCCCCAGCACAAGAAGGATGTTGATCTGTTTGAGCAAGTCCAGAGGAAGCCACCAGCACGAGTAGAGGGATAGAGCATCTCTTGTACAAAGACTGAGAAAATTGGGATTGTTCAGCCTAGAAAAGAGAAGGCATCAGTTTAATTTATTCTTTGACTTGTTGGAAGAGAAACAGATTCATCTTTTTATGAAATTATTCTGTTGACCTGAAAGTGTGAAGCTAATTGTGCAAGGTGTTGTAGTAATTACTTAGGATTACCAAAGGCTTCAAATCCATTCTGTTTCAGATATATTATGAAATAAATACTTGAATTCGCTTTAAAAATCAGTAATTTTTTATTGCCTTAGAGCAGGCTATCAGCTTAAATTTCTTAAGCAACCTGCGGTCAGTCCCATTCCTTCAAAAAGAAATTTAAATTTTTAATTGCTCTTTAAAAATACAGTTTCACATCCAACAAAATTCAAGTAACTGGGCTTCAAAAGAACAAAACTGCAGAGGAGTTCTGCCACAATAGACGACTTTGGACTACAGCATGCATTTACAATTCGTGCTTACTTCTAATATTCAAGCTTGTTCCTCAAAAGGCAGCAGTTCAGCAAGGGAAGAGCAGAAAGAAAAACCTGGCAGAACCTCCAGTGTGGAAGTGGAAGCCAAAACAGGATGTAACAATGCAAGGGCAGCCTTGAAACCATAGCAGCTTCCGAACACCACCAGTTGCTTGATTGGCTTGTGTCTTCTGAATTCAAAGATTCTCTCTTATTCCTACACTACTTTTCTAGTATCTATAAAATGAAAATGCTGCACACACAGTGTAAGGCAGTGTGCTCACTGAGGGATTCCAGATGAGTTAAAGAAAAGATAATGGTTCCTAAGTGGTTTATCTTGGCAGTTCTATGTGGTATCTTGGTTAAAGTTCGCCACTTCAAGCACTTGGTAGGAAGTAGAGACACTAAAAGATTTGGAATAAACGTAATATAAATACTAACAGACTTGAAAAGACTAAAAGCTCAATGAATTAAATATTGATAGAATTTCACAGCACACTGCTAGTGTTACAGTAGCGTCATTAGCTCTGACTAAAATAATCAGAAAACCCAATCAAACGAAAAGCAACCCATAAACAAAGACAAACTTGTACTAATTTCAAGAAAAGTGCCTTGCAGAACTAGAAAAGACAAAATAATTCAACACTAACCCTCTATCCCTTTGCAATTAAAGGAGAATGTGTTAGAGCATTTTGCAGTCTCAAACCAAGCCTGAACACAAAAGCTGGGTTTTGATTTCACATGCCCTGTGCTGCAATCAGAATTGATCACAATATCAAAGTAAACATACAGTGTTTACATGCACCAATAAAGCAGCAAACTTTCTAATAGGCATTAGAGTATAAGCTTATCATCTAATTACATAACTGAACACTGTTTACAGGTTGATTATTCAGTCATGTGGCCTAAGATACACACAACTGTATTGCAAGTGTTTAGAAATCCTCCTGGCATCTAAAAGGAAGCAACAAGGGGACTCCTGGACATCCCCAGTCTTTACACATGTGCTTTGACACAGAAGTGACATGGCTGCATGAGCATCTTCCAACTCACTGCTTCTACTCAGTTAGCAGAACATCCAGTAAGACATTGAGGCAGAAACTTAAGTGTCAGTTATCTCGTGGAGTTGTTTACAACAACCATCCCGAAAATAAAAGGCTTTGGTGATGCAGCACACAAGAGCTGTCATGACATTGTGGGAAGAACTACTCAGTCAGCAAAGGAAACCACCTATCCCAGACATTATATAAATGTTCAGTTGTGGAAGATGAATTTTTATATGATCATTAATAATTTCAAAGCGTTGAATTGCAGAGTATAACAATCAACCTCTTCCTTAGTGTTACTGCTCATCTAAAGGAGGGACCAAACTGGTTTGGCCCTCAGAAGAGTAACTTAAGCATCTCTATGAAGCTTAAGCTTTCATGAAATATGCCAGGTTTTGCTAAGCTTGTTAGGCTAAAGATGGTATGATACTCTTACTAGACCTACCCTACCAAAATTACGAACAGGCCCATTTATTAACTCAGTACATTCTTAAGGTAGAAGTGGAACCCCAAGTGTCAAACACCACTCTCCACCTCAAAACTGTGCAATGCATTAAGAGGCACGGTACTGTAGGCAGGTTATGGCCAAATACACCATTTCCCTTATTTTGAGTCTGTTCCTTAATAAAAAGGAATAATTTTATGAAAAGCAAACCCAGAGACGACCAGTAGATACTCAGAAGTTATTTGCCACTGTCTTCAAGCATCACATGCAAAAATCAAATCATTAGGGCAGAAAAAATGGATGTTGGGCAAGAGGGATGAGAGAAAGTCCCTTTTTAGCTTTTACTTGAAATATGTTGGACTGTGCAGGAATAATATGAGAACAGAAGTTTTGTAAAATTTCTACAGGTGCCCAAAGCAAAATCAGCTGTCCCTTGGTGCTTCAGTTGTTTCAAGAGGGCAGATCATGGGGTTGTGTTACAATTAACATAGCTGAATCTAAGAGACACCAGTTGCAAATGTTTTTTCAAAAAATATTACTTGGCCATTCTTGCAGGCAACATACTGATGAGATTTGAGACTGAGTTATTCAGTTATAAACTTTTGCACATTTAGAAGATCATCAGCAAATTAATGGGACTGTTTTCTTTCACCAGGCATTCCAACACATCTCTGCTACTCATTTCCAGATCTGATCTTTTGCAGCCAGAGATGACAATAATGCAGTTCTGCTGGAGAGACTGGACACAGTGTGACGGTACTAGAGGCACAGTAGACAGTGATGATAACAGTAGAACCAGATATGGCCAGTTTAGACAAAACTAGAGAAAGCCTACCAAGTTCCTGTGCTGGAAAACTGAAACCATAGAGCCTTTGGTTTGTTAGGGAACAGGGAGTTCTGGCTCATGGGTATCAGACAGACTCCTCATCTCTTGCTCTGGCTCCAGGTTGGAAATGGTCTGTTCAGTACTTGGATTTTGTGAGGTCACATATTATCAAAGCTAGTGTTTGAAACACACAAGCTTGAACCACTTCTAAGGGCTTGAGCACGGACACTCCATGCAAGTTAGACAGCCTTATTTGGACAGAGACATGAGCAACATTTTTTTTCTTTTTGCTGTCTCCCATTCTAATGAGGACTAGCATTCCAGTTTCTCCACTAGCACAGAAGCACCAAGCATCAGAGCTGATGAAGGGGAAGAGCATCCTAGGCAATTCTGTGGCATCACAGTACATGATGTTTGCCAAGCAACAAGTGCCTTCTGTTCTCATTAAAAGTGAAACCACTGAGAAAGCAGTTATGTGGGTATATTAATTTATTTTACAACTACCACTGGCATTCAGAGGAAGTGACACCGAAATCCTGATTCCAGTTTCCCTTCTGTCAGATATATTGCATGGTTGACTTATAAGCCCATGATGTGGAAAACTGCAATGAGACTTCATTATGTGTTCCAATGTTTTTAGTTAAAATATGTCCCACACATTTTTTTTTCCTTTTGTGACTGAAATTACTCCTGTTGAATGCTCTAGATCACAGAATGAGTAAATACTAGCTTAAGAAAACACGTCTGACCAACAGTCTTTTGCTCTGACACACATACAGTAGTCTCTTCAACTATATTAAACAAATAAAAAGAAAATATACAGCTAAAAATATAAAACAAAGGGGCTGGAGGGAATGAATGTCCCTATAAAAAGCTGAAAAGAAATTTCAACAAGACAAGTCACATGATGCTGTGCCAACATAGATGAAAATACGCGCAATAGAAAAATGGCCTTACTAAGCATATAGTCATGATATACAGTCATGCAATTTGTAAATTATAAAATCAATTGCTAGGAGATTAATGCTATA
The DNA here is from genome assembly GCA_013396655.1 of Campylorhamphus procurvoides. NCBI lineage: Eukaryota > Metazoa > Chordata > Aves > Passeriformes > Dendrocolaptidae > Campylorhamphus > Campylorhamphus procurvoides. Next base: position 3,698,731 of record WBMV01003664.1, on the reverse strand, counting down.
TGTTTCTTTTATGTTTCGTATCAAGGAAGCTTAAAGATAAAATTTGCTTCAAGAAATACAATCCCATTCTAGACTTTACATGAAGACAGAGAAGGGGAAAAGAAGAACTCATTCGAGCAATAAAGTTTACTTCTGGTATTTTTGGTAGCTCTTGGGAGGCTGGGCAGACAGAAATCAGGAAAAAGCAGAAAAATATAGTGAGATTAAATGTGAGATACACATTTCGTACCGTGGCAGTGCTGATACACCACTGTTGGGATTATAGTATCATTGTGATCAACAGTTAAATAGCTGTCTCAAAGAGAAAATTGTCTTGCTGTTGGAGCTGGTATGCACAAAAGCACTTTATTCTCTTCCATCCTTATCCTTGGAAAATTCCTTATAAGAGCATAACACACTTTTAGCATAGAAAATAGACATAAGAAAGTTGCCTTCTATGATGTTACAGTCACACCTAAGGCACCTCCTGTCATGAGAGACATTTTTAAGGAAAAAGTAAATTTTTTCATTAAAAATTCTAGAGAACAGACATGGCAAAATTTATTAGAAATTTTACACTCATCACTGAAACTCTGCCATTTCCACACTGATCAGTAGCTGCTTTACAGTGCCCAGCACCAGAGCACAAGAGAGGATATATGCTGAAGATTTCCATTTCATACGTGCTCCTCTGTTCCAGCACTACTCAACCCAACATGCACAGGCTATAAAATCTTAATATTTCACTTTTGCTATTTATCTTCAACTCCTGTTTTCAGGATTGCATGGCAAACAGCTTTCTTCTAGAAAATTACTGCTACAATCTATGTCTCATTGAACATATACTAGGAATTGTCCCAGTATAAACATAAAATACCAAAGTGGGATGTGTCTGTCAAAGATATTGTTACCATTTCAAAAAGGCTAGAGTTTGCACAATACAGGCTTTCAAGTTTTATGTAAAACAATAGACTTAAAAGTAAGGGGGAGGAAGGGAGGAGACACACAACACATGCAAGCAGATTTTTCCTATTACCAAGCTTGAATTTACCCAGATATTTGTCAAAAGTGATGGGGATAAAGTATTCCTGCCCAGTCTTCTCTGAGAACATCACAACTCCAGCAATCCCAGCCTTCCCTCAGTTTTCCAGCACCTACAATGAGTGTACATGATGTAACCACATGTCTGTCCACATTCAAGAGGCAAAATGGGGGTGAAAAGGGGTTTCTACTATTTCATTCCTCCCAACAGTTACTTATGTAAGCAAAAACTTCATCCCCCCCAGGTATTTGCTAGGATCAAAGCAAGCTACTCAGTTCAATACATTTAAACAAGGGGGGACATCTAAAATTTGAACTCCTATCTTCATCTACTACCCATGAAAAGTTATGATGCTGAAAGCAGGTACCAAGAGCCAAAAGCTTGAAAATACTACTTTTCTTTTTTAACTCCCCTCAAATAAATAACCTTGGAGATCAGGGAGAGAAACAGAGGGGACAGTAAGTGCAACAAGAAATAAGGTAAGTCATAACGCAGAAGCTACAAGAGAGTTTTTTTCAGTGAAAAACACTATTGATAAATCAAAACTTGGAAGAAGATGAACTAAGGAATTATGTGGAATGCTCAGCTTGGGAAGGAAAATTGATTATTCAATTTAACTATGCATTTTTCTCTTCTCACATTATACCACAAGCATCTTGTAAAGCGTAAATCAATGTGAGAAGAATTATTATTGTCCTGGAAGATTACTGCTGTGTTCTTGGCTCTGTAGTCCACAGGAGGTAATTTTATACTCATTGTATTTACGTTGCACTTTTGACTAGACATATGACACTCGGCTTGCTTCTTGTTATTGTGCTTACTTGAGTGAGTTATAAAGCACAATGTGTTGTGTGGGTTAATAGCCCTATCATGGAAATTACTTTAGAGAATATTAGTGGAAGATTTTGAGCAACTCTGGCATAGTATGAGATGTCTCTGAGCAGCTACAGACTGAGACAACTCTACACTGCAGTCCATGTCCCAGACACCTACAGTAAGAGGGCAGTGAACCACAATGTTCAACAGAGAATAACAGAAGCATCTGAGAGCGTTACTTTTGGCATATTAGATCTGGATAAGCTTACAGTGTGTGTAATTAACTACATTCACTTCGATGCAGCAAATTTAAAAGAAGTCACTCTTTACAAAGCAGAGTATCATGGTCTCATTCTCTAAGTCTGCCTTCTCTAGATACCCCCATGAAACCAGAAAACAAGGAACTATTCATCAAAAATCTACAAATTTCTAGCCCAGATGAGCATACAGACTGAACTGATACTTTGAAGTATCAGCATGCAATTCACAGGGCTCAAAAGTTTAATTGTACCCTATTGCTTTAGACTCCTTATCTCCTCTCCAACTCCCAGGCAAACAAGCAGCCAAACCACTGTCACCAAGCAAGCAGCTGAAGAACCAGAGGTACAGAAAAGGGCACTGCTCAGAGGAAAGCTCTCTTGACTTTGCAGAAGCAACTCCTAGTGACCCACTATGCAAACACTTGAAGACAAAGAGAGCTGCTTTTTCAAAACCAAACAATAGTGCAGAGCAAAATGGAAAATGAAACAGTTGTAAAATATATTATAAAAGTACACAGTTGTGGATTCTTAAGAAACCTGGTAACTAACACTGCTCTGTCTGAACTTTACCCTTACAAGGAAAATTCTCTTTCCCATTAGACACACCCACAGTGAGCTTCCTCCATTATTTGAGCCTTATGCACCTGTTTCAATTGTGGCAGGCACAGTCAGGTCACAGGTAGGTAAGATTAAGAACAGAAGATAGAAATCATTGAGTTCCTACAAGAAGAGAGCTGAAAACACATAACTCCTGTCACTTTTCATCACACGGATAAAAAACAAGGTATAAAAGTAACATAAAGGCAATACTAGCATTATCCAGGCTAAGTCACAAGGGGAATAAGCCCAGTTGCAGACAGCTGTTTTCAAAGATATTTAAATCTGCTTTTGAGCACATTTATTATTGAAATAAAGTTATTTTTCATTTTTTGTTGCAGCTACATATTGCAAAATTGCAATCCAATACAATTACAATAACAAAATGAAGTAGTTTGTTTTGTATTTAACTAGAGTCAATGTGGAGTCAGCAAGTATAACTTAAATAGATGTTTTTGATATTTATTGATTTATTTTTGCTCTTCAAATATGAGTTAAAGCTTTTGAAATACAAGTAAAGTCTCCAAGGCAGTTAGGCCTTAGAAAAGCTAAACACAATACTGGAGAGAAACATATATAAACACAGAAACCCTTCAAGAATGTTTAATAAAGGATGAAAGTAGCTTTCATTCTACTATATCTGGTAAAGTTTGTTGAAGTAAATTTAGTTTGAGGCCAACAATTCTATTAACAAGTGGCATGGTCAAAGTTTTTAAAATATGACCTTAGTGGGGCATCATTAGCTTGATCATTTTGTGCTCAAATATATAGTTCTTTTAAGTGCAAAAATAGTGATATTTTAATATCAATGTACTATCGAACAGTAAAGCAGGGAAGAAGGATATTTTCTTCAATCGTTCCTTTCTGAGCAGTCACACTCAATTCATCCAGCCAATCCAATGTTCACGGTGCTGAGTAGTTATCCTGTGTGTACACCAGGAAGTCACCAATCACTTGGATCATAGGAGCTAACAGTTTGGATTTAGAGGCTATTTCATACAAAACTATTTAGCTCTCTAACTGAAAGCTAACTGAAAGTTTAGCCATTTATGCTGAAAGTCAATTCTGACAGAAAAAAGTTAGCTAGAAAAGTCCTTATTGTCTGCATAGGATAAGACATTGCTGTATAGTTAAAATATTGGTTATTTTTCCCTCTTGCAGCATTCCATCCTGCATATCCACACAACTGTTTAGGAAAATCCCATGAGCAGCCCTGGGAATTAGAGGCACTTTTGACTCCCAGAACAGGCAAGTCACAATGCCTTGTAGTTGTTAACATAATGCAGGTGCTCAAATGTGTCTTGCATCAGTGTTTGCAACAAACGTGCAACTCTTTCCCAAGATATTATTGCATATCCACCCCCATGCTTTAAAAGCTTTTAAAACATCACATTTGGCCTCACAACAGCAGATTACATTTTTAGTCTTTCTTGATAAAATACATAGGAATCCATAAGATGCAATTTTACTTTCTTTCCAGCACTCCTGTGTTCATGTAAAAGCCTAGAAAGGGTATGAACATATTACTATTCAAATATACACTCCTAAGGGTTAACTAATAGTCTCTGAGTCTGAGTGTCTGATGCTGAACAAGATAGACCCTACTGTTGAAGTTTCCGTTTGTTATTACATTTTATGGTCTCTTCTCACTGAAATGTCTTTAAGTGGCAACCATAAATGCAAAAGTCTTGTAGCATTCTTAAAACCTTGTAGATAAATTAAGGGTTCTCAAATTTTCCTATTGATATTTTACAACTGAAAATTTTAATGCAAGCAATGTGCCTTCTTTTATGTCATATCAACTTCTTCAAGATAGAATAATTACAGAGCCTGCCATCTCATAATATGTACTTACATCCCATTTGGAGATGCCTTTAGAAAAATGTTACATATAAGTTGAAACAAATCAGAATAAAACTTAACACCTGAAAGAGGAATCTCAATGTACATAAGTGTCTCGTAGCAGAAGGATAAAAGCACTGAGAGCATGGACATTATTTCTGAGGCTACAGTGACATCACTAAGCAGCTCTAGATCTCAACTGGGCTGTCCAAACAGATTTAGAAGTCAAACATGTTTTGTTTTTTAAATAATTTTTAATTTTAAAAAAAGAGAAGGTGTGAGAAAGGCGCACCACCACAATCACATTTTTGATTGTAGACTTAGAATATAAATGAAAGGCAAAAAACATCTTAGAAGAATGATTACAGTCACATCTTTTTGTAAAAACATTCAACACTTACAAGATGCTCAGCATGTTAAGAATAAGACTATTAGGACTGATTTTTTATTAAAATTCAAGAAATAGATTAAATATAAATATGGTATTAATTGCAGAAAGAAAGACCCAGCAAAGCCCATAAATTCTGTTACAATACTATACTGTTCAGAGAACATGAGGGCAAAACAGACACCAAATTTACAATCATTTTCTTAATAAATCAAATGGTTTTTATATGGTTTAGGGTGCATATGGATAGAGATCTTAAAAAAAGAATTTTAAAATTGTCATTAGTGAAGCCAACAAAATATTAGAAAAAAACCCAAACACCAAGGCCCTCACCATTCACAGTGGGCTTTGGCATAAACTTAGAGGGGAGAAGTTTTTCTGCATCAACTCGTATGACCATTAAACTGTAGACAGAGTCACCTAGCATTTAATTATAGCTCCTCACCCTTGTCCTTCAGTTTAGTTTTCTATACTAGAATCTGTAATCGTGGAATATATTTCTCTTATATTGCAATCTTCAATACATTGGAAAGTGCTAAGATTATAGTTTTCTTTACTTTTTCTTCACAGCAATTTTCAACAAATGCTTAAAATCTTCTCAGGTAAGCATCTGACTGACAAAGTACAAACCCCTTTGGACATGCATCCTCCAAACAGTTTACACAGAATCTGTCATCACTGTGAGACATAACTGTACTTTTCCTATTGCTCACGAGCATTTTTACAATAGCCAAACTGCTTATGTGAAATTAGGAAGATCCATTAAGCATTTTAAGCAGTTTCATGAAATCTTCGTGCAGAAAACTACGGCAGAATAAACATCCTGTAGTCTCCCTGCTCTTTAAGCCAGCTGGATCAAATAATCCTTCCCAATAACCCAGTCTTAGGAAATTCTGATTTAGGACAAAACCCACCTAGCCACGTGAATATTATGACAAAAATAATGCAACTTTTCCTTGTGCCTAACTCCACAAAGTAGCTCAATTTCTTCAAGATCTGGTGTCCTTGTTGCTATCAATCTCATTCTGCTGTAACCCAAAGAGTTTGTGAGGCTGCTGCCAAAGTCCTGCTCCAGAGATGGGAACAGGCATTTTCCACTGCTCCTGGACTAAGGAAAGTAAAAGCAGAGTAATCAAAGAGCGCCGACACACTTCAAATGGCTGCTGTTTAAGAGAAAGCCGGAGGAGAAGAGTAGTGGGTGTTAACAAAAAGCAATGCAAGGCTCCCCTTTTTCAGGGCCTGTTGTGCCAACAAAGACAGAAGGAAAAGAGGCCAGTTCTGTGCCTGCTTTGGAATTTAAATACAGATGGTGGGAACTCCATCTTGTGCATCCTTCGATGCATCTTTCATCACCATTACCTACTCTGTCAAAATATCATTGCATGCACAAAATTCCTCAATGCTTACGAAAATTCGTTAATCATAGCCAAAAATCAGTGCAAGCAAGGTTTTGTGAAGGAACATCTCATATCTCCCAGATATAGAAATAATTCAAAGGACAAAAGAAATTCCATATAAACTGAAGAAAATCCCCTACTTTAATTGTAGCTATTCGAAAGTGGAGCTTAACTTTTTAGGTTCTCTCTCATAGTTATATGAGAGAATATGAAAATTCTCAGTTCTTTGCTCATATGAAAGAGATTGCCTTTCATGAGGACAAAAATCTGTCTTAGAAGTAGAGAAACTTTTCTCAATAGATCATTTCTGGGTTTAAGAAAAATATTCTTTTAATCATGCTTTAGAGCAGATATTCCAAAATGTTCAAAGGTGTTTATACATTAATCCATACATATAAAAATAAGCATTTTATATATTCAAAACATCAACAGATGTTAAGATATTTCATGAATTTCTGGAGAATGCCACATAGAAGAAAGACTATTTCAAGCTTAAGTGCATTTTTTTCTAAGCACCAGCCTAGTAAATTAAGTGGAAACAAAATAATCATGACTTCATTTAAACTCCTAATTTTTCTAAAGAAATGTACCAAAATTATTCTCCTACCCCCACAGAAAACAATCATCATTCTTCAACTGACTGACAGAGGGAATCTACACAATTGGTATTTTCTGTAAGACACTCAGAGGAAGTCGCTATGGCATTTTTCCAAAATACAAGCACTTCAGGTTACATATACTAACAGGTTCACTGAAAACAAACTGAGAACATCCCCTCCTCTGTCCAAATCAGCTGAGTCTGAAGCACACAAAGAGACACCAGGTCAAACCCCACAAAAATTCAGTGCAAACTACCAACTGATGTTTAGAGATTTATTTATGCACCTGGGTTTAAAAAGCTACTAAAAATTAGTGCACTGAGATATGAAACTTTTTGTTAAAATCAAAACACAGTAAGAAGCTCATATATAGCATTAGAGCATTACAACTCTGGTAGCATTTAGAATTTTTAAAAGGAGCACAGTGGCATACATCTTTTAAATTCTGAAATAAAAAAGTCCATTTAAGGTGATTTTATTTAAAAAAAAAATCTTTCCAAAATTACCCTCTCCCAGGTCCTTCTGCTAGAACTTACAACTGAATTGACCCATTAGCCACTTTTGACTGCATAATTATGGCCAACCTTGCAATTTGATTATGAAGCCATCTAATGAGTCTGCACAGAAAACAAATTAAGTTAAATGGAGAAATAACAATAGCCTAAGAAAGTGTACAGTGAAGTCATTTTAGAAACCTATTTGAGTGAAAAACTACTTTGTGAATGCAGTTCTTCCCATACAGAATTAGATCGTTAACCCGGTGTCACTCTCTAGACTGAGACTCAATGACTGGTGAGTTAACAACCCTGCATGATTTACAGTAAACTGTCTGCCATCTGCCCAATATTAATCATTTCAGTCTGCAAATTTGGAATAAGGCTATGCTGTAGCAAGCTACAGTTGACTCCCTTCCATTTTGCCATGTAACACAGCAAAGTGCTATTACTTAGGAAAATGACCTTGATATTCGAAAACAGTCAAACCCAAAGGCACAAGACTGAGTCAATCTGACTAGTTTTCAAGTCCAGTTAGTGCAGAAAGGGTTGGGTTGTTTTTTGGTTTGGATTTTGTGGGGTTTTTTATTGTTTGGCTTCATTTTGGTTCTTTTTGTTGGTGGTGGTGGTGTTTTGTTTTGGGGTTTTTTTTAATATATATTTATAAAGGTGTTGCCTATCTGACCATCTGATTAATCAGCCATAACTTCATCCATATGTGTATGGACAATAGGTACCACAGGTGTCAAACTGTAGGACATCTACAGCTAGCTATGATTAACCTTCAGATTTACAGACACATGGAATAAGCAAGGGTGTTATTACACAGGAAGCATTAAGGATACTACCTTCATGTTCATTATATCATGAATTTATGTTTCTAGAAACATGAGCCATTATAAGAATCTCTGAAAGTTTTTAAGGTTCAGCTCAGGCAGAGAGCCTGCAAACACAAGATTAGTTTTTCCCCAATATTCATAAAACAAAGTAAATAAAATCTTATTTATAAAGATAATCCAGTTGTCCTAGGAACTAGATAGTGATTTTTGAGTTCTATGATTAACAGTCCTGGCAGATTGTGCAGGACTGTGAACAAGTGGAAAAACCAGTGCCTCTCCTACAGAAGTCAACCAAGTCACTAGAAAAATTAAAATGTGCCTTCATGCAATACTATGGCTCTATTCACACTCCTCAAAATGCCAAGCCTTTAGAATATGAAACGCAATGATAGGGTGTAGAGACACAGAGACAGAATAGACATATTCTGAGTGGCAAGGAGGACTTTTGCTATAGCTGAATCGACACTGACACCAGGATTATCAGCTGAATTGATGCTGAAACCAGGACTGACATCCCATAAGCTGCACTGACACTGGAACCAGGATTGGTGATCTCCTTCTCTCTCTCCCTCTAATTTCTCTCTTCCCTTTCACCCTACTCCTTTACCCAAATACCTCTGCTCTGTGCTTAGATAGTAGATCAGGGACTAATATACCAATTTCCATACCTAGTGTGCAATTTGCTAATAAATCTTTCTGATTGTTTGCATTGAATTGTTCTTCCCTTTGACCACAAGCATTTAAAAACCTTGGGGGCTTTCATCCCCCCCTTATGGGGGGGTTCATCATATAGGGGAAAACAGGATGAAGCAAAAGATGCAGGGAAATTTTGTGACACTTTAAGTAAAAATCTATTTCAGCTGCTATAGCCCAACTGACCCCTCTCAACCCTGGATTCCTTGCTTCCTCAGGACATGAAGGCCTTCTCCAGATATGGCTTAATCCAAGAGACTTCTGGGTTACTCTGGGAACCCAGGAGGGGGCCACTACGTGACAGGATCTACACTTGAATATCCCCATCTCTGGGGTCAACAGAAAACCAGTACCACAAAGGCAGAGCAGCCAAAGCTTCTGGACTCCAGAAAGGTCCCAAGGAAGTCAGCAACGAGGAGCTGACCTTTCCAAGAGGTCATTTCTGGAGACTCACACTGCCATGCAAAGTACAATATGGGGCAGAAACACTACTTGTGACATTGAGACAGTTTGTTCTCTGTAACACTCTGTAGGAAAACACACTGCACACAAATTGAAGCATCTGATTTTAGAAAGACAACATCAACAAGCTGGGACACAGACTTAAGAATCAATTCTCCACCCAAGGGCAACTTTAAAAGTACTAGTTTTCATTTCTACATTACACAGAAGACAGATAGCCAGGGATTTAAACACAGCTTCCAACGAGTATAAAGGTCTTCTTGTAATCCAAGAATACAAGACTTTTTGCCTTGAGAAATGTTAAAATTTTGTATTTCAGATACAATTGTGATAGTTGTGCAACCAAAGGCCACTTAAAGTTAGATATTAAGTTTGCTTTTTGAATCTTGCTTCACCCAATCTATTTCATGATCATTTATTTTCCTGTTGACAGTTGAGGTCAGTGCAAGAGCAGTAAGTCATATCTCACACTTCAGAGGTTTACGCAATTGCTGGCAACCAGACAATATATCTGACATCTGGGAACTAATTTGCAAGAAAAGCTGGTGAAATGAGGCCATCCTGAGTTATAAACACAAGTCTAATGATATCTTCCAGCTTTGCAGATCACTTTTTATAGACTGGAAACTATGCAATTATGTGTATAGTTTCAATCGTCATGACAAAGTCTTTCCTACACACAACTCTTACTTAATCAATGAAACAAACCATCAGTTTACAAGATTGCCTAAAATAGTTAATGAGTTATAACAGTGGATAAACATTTAAAGAAAATGAATAATGAAACCTTATCTCTCATGCACACAAAGAAAAACGAATCTCAGAGATATTCAGCCCTAAAGATCCAGCTCTGCATATTTTGGAATTTATAGAAGCCATCGGCTGCTGCTGAATAATTTTTCTTTTACAACAGCAGGCACTTATGTGCAACTACTTGGTAACCGTAAAGTTAACTATAGTTTCGGGTAAAGGAGCTTCTCAAACATTTGCCCAATTTTCCACTAGCCAGCCACCATACCTTGAAGTGTTATGAATTACCTGCACATCACAAGATAATGTACAGAAGTATGGACTTGGCTAGGTCCTTAGAAACCCAATCCTCCCTTCATGTAAAATCATTTCTAATATAAGCATTTTGTTTTGAATGCTAGGTAAGGATAAAAGTCCTTGCCCATCAGTTAGTTGTGGCCCTTCCCTCAGATTCCCCTATCCTTTTCATCATTGATTATGAAATTAATTACATGAAAACCAAACTTAAAATTCTGAAAAAAACCCAATAGCTTTACTTGTCAAAAAAAAATCTGTTCAAGGTAAGTGAGAAACCTCAAGTGACAGAAAAACCCTCATACACAGCTCAAGCTCAAATTCAGCACATTCATTTGAAAGGGAGAAACAGCAACTTTGGTCTAGTACCACCCTGCAGCAGAGCAGCAGCTTGGAGCATCTGGTTCTGAAGGCCATGTTTCACTGTACACACCTCCTCGATTTCTACTTGGTTTATTTTGATTCCTTGAACCTAATGTCCTGACTGCATTTGCAGTTTGAATCTGTCTGAGGGAAGGGTATCCAGAAAGCCTTTACTGCCTGCTTTGTGGGAACCTCAGCAGACCACACTGCAGTGTCACACTATCTTGGCAGCTGTCATGTGCAAAAACCCAGCAGCATGTTACTGCTTTCCCTCACGGAAGGAAAACATATTTCTGCTCCTGTTCTCTCAGTAGTGACAACATTTTGTGTTGTCAGCACATCAAGCAGTGACAGCTCTCAATCTCACTTCAGTGCTCAGGTCAGTTATCAGCCATGCAAAAAAAAAAAAAATCCAAGGGAAGGTGTACCTGTAACGTGCTTAGCTGACATCACTTTTTCAGACTGAATATAGGTATCCTTGGATCTCAGTGTGGCCTTCCTAGTATCTTTTCCCAGGAACAGGAATCTCAGAACAATGCTGAGCCTGTACTCTTCTCCAAACTCATACATGCTATACCTCTGGAGCCTTAAGTATGGCTGTTCGAGGATTTGTTTAGGATCTTTACACTGAAGGCACAGATTTTGAGTGTTGCCCAGTTTCTGGGTCTTCAAGATGATACTGTTCATCATCGTGAATATCATGCACACTGATTGCACTCTCCTCACACCCTACAGTACCAATGAGGTTGGCAGCCTCCTGATCCTGCTGGCGTGCTACACTATTCAGAGCAGATCCAGCTTCTCATGGCACAAGCTGATGAGCAGCAGTATCATTTCCTCAATGCCCTCAGTGGATTTTCTGGGAATTGTTGAAAACCTGAGTGGACAACCAGAAACAATTAAAAATGCTGTATTCCTGAGACAAAAGGTTCAGAAAAGTACATGGCAAGGGGCAAGGGCAATGGGAGGTGAATGCAAAAGTAAGACATGAAACTATAGACATGTGAAAAACAGCCGAACTGCTGAAGACTGACATTTGAGAGCAAGTATGAAGTTGCTCATGTCATTTGGCTCCTTTAACAATGTAAGAAGCCTTCTCAGATTATCACATCAAATCTGCAACTTCTCTTTGTGAACACTTTTAGGATAAGTTGCATGACTTCACTTGTTTGGATCCCATGCATTGATCTGGACCCCTGGATGCCCAGTCTGTTCAGACAGAAAATATCTTCTGGTTTGCTTTCAACTCAAAAGAATGTATTACGTGCATACTTGCAACACTGCAATCCAAACTCTACTCTCAGTCATGCCCTTTATTCCTGTACACAAAACAAAGACATAAAAAGATGGATATATATCTAGAAGGTAATGCTGTTTTCTTCATAACTATCTCAGTTCTTCAACGTGCTTATTGGAAGACCAGCACAGATGACTAGGAGAATGGCCTCTTCTATCATCCCAATAAGATGAAGAACAGTGAAGTACCCACAGGTTTCTTAATCTTTTCCAGAAAACATGGGCCATTGTGTATGTCTGTCCACGCTTCAGATGTCAGAGGGTTGGGGAAACTTTGTAACAAATTAGTATTTTCCACCTCGGGAAATGACCTCTTCCTTTCTTCAGTGACTCAAAATGATGACAATTCCCAATTAATCCACAGATCAGAAAAATCTTAAGAAATTACCATGTTCATGCTGTGAACTCACTAATACAGCCTCTTTATTTTGAATTACTCATGAATTCTTAATCAAGATGTTCTACACTGGGTGGAGATACTCACATGACTTGGTCTGAAATAGTTTTATTTGAACAATAACACTCTTACACCAAGGAAATCTCTGTCTTGCTTATGCAAGCACAAGGGCTCCTCCTCCTAAACTTGTCTTGGCAGCCACACACGTACCTCACACAACAGTACTTGTGTTTTGTTTCTCTGGTGTTCAACCTCCCATTGCCATACTGAATTCAAGGCACAGTGCCTTTCCACAGCTATTGATTACTGGCTTGTTTTTAATACCACAGTGTACAGACAAAAACTGAGCAAGCTCATGATCTGGAAAATTTTTCTATAAGTTACCCTTGACGTATCTAGAAATATAAAATTCTAAAAAAAAAATATGACATCTGGTCTACTTTCTAATTTAAGTAGTATACTACTTACAAGTTATGTTTGGAATGTTATCAAATTGTTCCTTTATCAAGATTTCTTTAAACATATTTAAAAGTGTATATATATATATTTCATGATGTCTCTTTATATTCTTGTGTGGGTGACTACATTGAGCACAAAACTAGTAATCTCCAAATCGTAAAAAAATAAAGAATAATTTAATAATTTTTCTCTAGAAAACGAAAGCAAAATTCATCTGTCACCTCAAAACTTATTGCTATTTTAATCTTCCAAAGAATCACAGCCTGCAATAAAACAGGTAACAGCTTTTCCAGACCAACTTGATCAATCTTGCCTAGCTCGTTTTTTATTTAATTAGTTTCAGCTGTGTTTAAATAGAGTTTTCACTACGCCGAGAGGTTTTGTACCTATTTTGCTCAGGTTTTTGCATGGCAGTTTCCCAGCAATCATTTAATTCTCTCATCCATTATAAAAATTTTGTCATCTTAGATACCTTTCCTACCACTGAGTCAGATCTTTGCTAATTACTGCATTTAAAATCAGGGCATAATCCCTTACTCTCCAACTGTATAACATCCTAATTCTATAAACAGGCAAGACCTAATAATGCATGTATAATAGATGGGTGTGCTTTTTTCCAAGGATGCTAAGAAATACTTTGCTAGTAATACTTTGCATTACTAACATACAGCATTGTTTTTACAGGACTGTGAAACTGAGAGCCACCCTCCTCCTGTATAACCTTGTTAATTTTGAGAATCCAAGCACAACTTTCAACTCATCCTTTGCCACCTTAAGAAGTGATAGCCAGAGCCATTTCCCCCTCTTCAAAAAATTTCAGCAAATTCTTGGCAGAGGCTGATTTGCTGACAAGTACTATAAATCAGGCAAGACCAAGTCACTGGCCACTGGGAGAAAGTTAGAAAGAGTTCTGCAAATTAGAACAGAAATGGAGGTATTTGGTGTCTGCTTTAGGGTACTCCCTGGAACACTTTCTTATTCTCAGTTCCTTAGGCTGTTTTCCCTCAGTGGATAATGAACTCATTCAGGGCCACAGTGAAAGAGGAGACAGAGAGAGCAAAAGCACTTTCTTCCAAATAAAACACATGACCAGACAGAGGTCACACAAGGTGCCAACAAGGGAATGCCCACCACATGGTGCTTCTGGTTAGCCCTCATACAGATTTGATTGTGCACGCTGCTCACCAGTGAATGTGCAAACCAAGCCTAGATGGCATGTACAATGCAGCTGACAGGTCACACTGTCTGTACAGCAAAGGAACTCCCTGCTGAACAGTTCATCACATGTTCAGCACTCCTTTCTCTCTGTGTTTGCCTTTCCCCTTTTGTTTCTATCAATATTACATTTTGGGACTTTACAAAAGAAGCAAAGCTAAAAGCTCATGTTTTGCTTCCATCTTGGCAAGAAACCATTAAATGAGCTTTGGAATAGAATTAGAAACAAGCAAAGTGCACTTGTTCAGAATAAAGAGGGAAACAAAACCAAGAGATATCATCACTGTTTATCAGTTTCTACACAATTAATTAGGAAGAATACTTTTTCCAATCTTTTTTTTTTAAAGGAATTTATTGTATCAACTGCATGCTCTACTATACCATCTTTGTACTATATCTCCCTTGTTAGAAGAGTTGAAAAAGTGAAGAACTGTCATGACTCGGACCTTAAATTTTATTTTTCTCCATCAGTTGCAAATGTGGTGATTTGTTGGGCATTCACAAAAGACAACTTATTTCCATTTTTCCTCTAACATGATGATAGATGGCTTCAAGCATGAAAAGATTTCATGCTGTCAAAGATTAACTAAAAGAATTAACAACTTCATTCTAAGTTGCTTATAAAACAAATTTAAGGACCCTAAATGTAAAGGCTGATGATTTTATAGTCTTAAGTACCTTTACAAACGCTATTTAACCTTGGCTTAAATACACAGCAGTAAGCTATTTTTTTTTCTTAACACCAAAAAAAGAAAGGCTATCATACAGTTATGTATTTGCACAGCTTTCACTAAATTCAATCTTAAACCTACTTATAACCATGGTATGCCTATACACTTCACATGCACCTCGTTTCATTGTTAGGTGGAAGATGCAGATAGTGCTGCAGGTCACCCCTTAGTATTAGTGTTTGACCATTTGTAAACTTGGTTCATTCTCTGTGAAAAAATTGAAGTGTGGTAAATGTGCCTTTACGAACACAAAGCACTCAAGTAAATACAGGTTTCTCTCTTGTTTAAGCCTAAGCACATGGCCACTCCAATTCAGGTGCCGTTCATATGGAAAAAAATTAACTCCCACTTAACCATATAGAGAATAGAAAACAAAACAATTCTTCATTACATTTAAAAATAATGTTATTTTACAACTGTGCCAAAACTATTCCTCAGCTGAATAAAACTTCAGCTGAGGACAGAAGGATCAAACAAACTGAGAAAGAAATGTCCATTCAAGTTCCACACAAAGATCATAGAACCCTCAAGACTGGAAGAGACCTACAATATCATCTAGTCCACCTGTCCACCCAGCACTACCACTGTAACCCCTAAACCACATCACCCAGCGCCAGATTCAGACACCTCTTGAACACCTTCAGAAATGCCTATTCCAACACCACCCTGGGCAGCCTATTCCAATTCCTGATTACCATAACAGTGAAAAAAAAACTTCTAATATCTAATCTGAATCCCCCCTGTCTCAATTTAAGGCCATTCCATTTTGTCCTCTCACTGAAGGCATGGCAGAAGAGACCAGCACCCCCCTCACTACAGCCTCCTTTCAGGTAGTTGTAGAGTTCACCCACCCTGAACCTCCTCCTGTCTAGACTAAACAAACCCAGCTCCCACAGCCGTTCCTCGTAAGACATGTTTAAGATGGAAATCTGTAATCCAACCATGCCTCAGAGAAAAATATTCCTTGTGCTCTCATTTGATATTTCCTTCTACAGAATTGAAAAGGGCTTAAAAATGGAAGCGGAGGGGTGGAAAGTTATTCTGTGAGCACAGGAAGCCTTCAAGCTTCCTGACCTGTCAGAATCTGAATGTGCTCATTCCCAGTTGAAGCCACTGAAGACTGCATTTGGGATTTCTTTACCACACCACATTTTTGTCTCCCAGCAGCATAACGTTTTTTCGGGATTTTCCTCACCTCCCTGATTTCCAGTATCTCTAAATACAGCACTGCTTTCAGCAATCAAATGCTTTTACCAAAAGTCTCTGATTGTAGAATGACTTTTTGGTCAAGTTCTAGTCTCACAAGCACACTGGCAAAAAACACATTGAAAAGCACAGTTGGATTCAACTCATTAGAAACTTCAACTTATTAAAGAAATCTTCAGGTGGTCATTTTGTGCTTTACAGTTTGAGTTGTGCTTTGTTTTCAGGAGGTAGAGTGAGCAAGGGGACTTTTTAATACGTTTATATGAAACAAAAAAAAATATCAAACAAAATCATAATTATTTCAGCTGGAATAGGAGATTTAAAGAGATTGACCTGAAGTCTGTGAAGTTACATTAATAAAAGGTCATTCTTCCTTTCATTGCCTATATTTAATTTAAATTTTAACTAATTATAAAACTTGAAGCAGTTCCTGAAGTCACAACATTGTTCACAGACAAAACAGAAATATCATCATGACTTTGTAGAAAATATCTTTTCAAGTGAAAATGATTTTGAGCATGTTTTGTGGGGTCTCTAATCTTATTCTACATTGCTACAGTGAAAGCCACATTAAATCAAACTCTTGACAAGAAGCCTCATGAACAAGAACACTGTCAGCTGCTGGTTTACATGTACACGCTGCCTTCAATAGACACAGAGTTTGTAAATAACTTGTGCAACCATAATTTCATGCTGAAAACACTGCAGCACATGTACTTGCATTAATGTACCAAGTGAGTGCCAACATGCAAGCCTTCAGCAAATCTTGCATAACCCAAACTCAGTTTTCATTTGTAGACATAAATGAATATTATACTATCTGGGTGACTTTGAAGGTTCATTTTATCAAGATCTCCACAGTATTTGCTGTGTGCTGATACAAGACCCAGTCTAGACCATGATATAGCATTAAAAACAAACTAATTTCACACTGAAGTTAATAATTAGAGCTACAGACAGCCTGCAAACACTTTAAAATGATAAAATTTATGCAGATTTACACTTACAAATCTTGTATTTGTGCCAAGACTTAAAAATACATTGCCTGCATTCTGAAGATGTTTCATCGTTATTGTGTGCTTCATTTTTTAAGCTATTTGCATGTTTTGTAGAAGCTGTTTCACAGCTCTTCCCCTTCATTTGGTTCTACTAGCCCTCTTTTTCTCCCTTTAATTGAACACAGTGAACATCTGCACTGTAAATTGCAGAATTATATGTTAAAAAAATGATCACTACATACAGACTTGACTGCTCTATCCACCCTATTCGCTAGCAGGCTCTTCCAAAGTGTTGTATCAAGCTTGGGCAACGTACCAAATGCTCTCCTTTTAATTATGCTTGCTCTTGCAAAGCTGATGGGCAGATTTTCCATATGCTATCTCTTACAGCCCTGAGGCATGTGTTAATTTAGTCACTGACTACTGTCTCCCTCATCTTCTCTAGAACTCATTTCCAAATTCTTGTCTTCAAAGATTCACATTTATGCAGCATAGGGAGGACAGGCCTGGCTTTCACAAACAGAACACAAAGTCCCTCTCCATGAGTACATAGCGTTCTAGTGTTTCTATTCCATGGGGATGGCACTTGGTGAACTCTTACAGCCTTAGCAGCACTGCTGCTCTGGATGTAGAATGAGGTCACAGATGCTACCGCTCTTTCTGAGACATGGAGCACCTTAAAGCTGCACATTAATGTTAGGCAATTGCCTAAATCTAATAAACATCACAAAACCCAATTTTCTCACATGTGAATACCTCTATATCTTGACTGTCACATATCACTACAACACTTCGGTAAGCCAGGCAGACATTCACTGTGTCTGCCTGAAACACCTGAACCACAAGGCACAAGAGCATTCTGCCATGATGTGACTCAGTACCCGTTCACAAGAGGTTTGCTTTCACAAGTTCCTTTCCTGGCAGCTCATAAGGCACAAGTAGTTCTGGCAGAAAGAATAATCTTCCCCTGAGGTTGTCTGCCACATCCCTTCATGAAGCATGCCAGACCAGAAGCACATACTGCTAGCATGTTGCAAATTCCCGCTCTGTATGGGAAAGCTACAGGAAAACATCATGTGCTGCTACGGGACTGTGGCTGTCTGCGTGCCACCCTCTTGCTCTGTCATTTGGGTAACTGGAAAGTGACACAAGAAACATAGTGGAATGCTGTCATTACTGTATAATTTGTTTGGAAATCTCTTTTAAACACTTCTGGATCTTTGAACTTTAAGAAAATCATCTTCAAGGCTACCTCTTTAGCTGAAAACCTGTGACATTGGCACTGAAACTGGTTGACACAGTGTGCAAAGACAATTGCTAAAATCCAATGTCCAATTAAGGAAACTGAAGGGGTCTATTCTTTCTTAGCCGTGCCATGGAATTACTGGTCCCAACATGACATCTGTTAACATTAACAGAAATTACATGAAAAATTTCCACATACACCAATGAGAGAATGTATCCCTAAATTTAGAACAAATTATGCTGGAGAGGAAACACCCATTATTACTTGTACAAAGAGAGAGTTGACTGAAAATCAGTTTGATGCACCATGGTGCTCTGTGATTCCTCTGAGGTAATTTATGATTCTTGGCTATTCCATAGCTTTTTCATTAACTCATTCATGAGTCCTCACAGAAAAACTGAAATTCAGGACACAAAACATACAATTACGTTACACACCTCACCAGTGAAAGCTTCCCTTCGTGCACTATGAAGAACACAGAAGATTTAAATGTCTAATCAATTAGGTGTGATCTCTACACAAAGAGCACCAAAGCCTTCTGATTATATCTTCAAAGAAATTAATGCCTAAAGGAGAGTATGCTAGACACACGTGCAGCCCGAACCAAATTTATTCTGCAGGAAAAGATGAAACATGAATAGTCCCTGTGACACAAAGTACAGAGACACAAAGTCTCTGCAGGCTTGAACAGTCTTGAAGTTCAAGGTGGTTCTTCTAAATGTGTTTGGCCAGAAGAAACAAAAATATATTTCAGAATATTTTAAGACTACCACAACATAAAAAAAAACCCCAAAAAAACAACCACACAAAAATCATGGGAAAGGGGGTTAGAAGGCAAAGAATGAGAATACATGTCATGTTACTGCACATAGTAAAATCCACAGAGGAATTTTGTGCCAAGCTTTCAAAGAAATGTATCCATGGAGTTTTTTCCTCATACAGAACATTTAGGTTAACAGATTCCACAGGAGTAAAATCTGGATGTACTTCAAATAACTGGGCTGCTCAAGGTTACAAATTCCTGTCCTCTGCCACTGTGACTAGCTTGTATTTCCAGAGGATACCCCCTCCACCCTCAAGACAGCCTAGTTTCTTGCTACTACATGCAAGTGGAGCAGCGGGGGAAGATATATTTGTCCTGCTCTAGTGAGAAGTACAACTTCTTCAGAAATCTTGCAACCTCCATTACGTCAGTGTTTGAGACCACAAGAACGAGTGGGCCTCAGCTGAAGAGATCACGAAGGAACATTCACTAACCGCATTCTGACATGGCCTGACCTTTTCTCATGTACTAGTCTGTCTTCAGGTAACAGAAAAGACACATTAAAACATTAAATTTCATTTGAAATGAATGCGTGTCACCAGAGGTTGGTACAAAGGACTAAGACTGCAGCATATTTCTCAGAGTGAAACATGAAAGCCAAGGGTTTCCAATTAGTCAAATCATAAATTTATTACATAGAATGTCTACTTTTATCCACCTATCTAGTATCTTGAAAAATGAAGCTTCAGCTCTGTTATGCCTTCAGTCCAAACACATAAAATAAGGTCTAAGTACAAGATGAATTGAAGATCAGTTTCTGGAAAGACCTACTCCAGCAATGAACAACACACCCCCACAAAAACAAACAAATCACCAAACCAACCAAACAAAAAACCAGAACAAAACAACAACAAAAAAGGAACAAAAACAAAACAAAAAGCCAAAACAACCAAAAAACCAAAACAAACAAACCACACCACTGATCAAACTGCTCTGAGACTTTGTCCTGGCTACTTTCCTTTCAAGGTGACCCACTATATGTCTTGCTCTGTAGGACACAAACCTGAAAGTCCACCCTCTAAGGCAGAGGAAACACAAAACAGTCACTCCAACCAAACAAAGAAAATTTGAAACTTTGAGTTGCCTAGATAGCTGAGGAGTATCCAGACAGTCACAGGTAGCTATTCCCGTGAGGAAGTACAGAGAAGATTTAGGTTTCATAATCCATAGACTACTAGTATCTAAAACACTAATTTGAGAAGCTTGTTATATTAAAAGTACAGAATCCTACAGAACACAACCAATACAAGGAGACAAATGCATGTTCACCATATTTTAAAAAAAACCATTCATCTCCTGCTCATTAGATTTGACTTTGTACCTGTAAACTAGAACTAACTTCGGCTTAAGAAGTGGCTATGGTTGGCGTCCCTCACTCTTTAGCCTGAATGCTGAGGAATACATAAATTAACATGAAGCTTCCTTTCCCTGAAGGTTTTGTTTAATTTTAGAAGTGTCAGGAAAATGTTAATGTTACATTTTGTTGCATATTTTCCAGCAGCATGTGGCGTATGCCGAGAAGGGAAATAACAGTGTCATTGTGACTTTACAGCCAAGAAAGTAGAAAAAAAATAAAAAGGAACCTAATAGAACCTGTAATTCATAGGTCTGTTAAATATTGTTCTCTGCTATCCAAACTAGATCTAATAGTTTAAGGTGAATACAAGGTTCTTTCTCCACTTCCCCAAACTGCTGGTATATTGCAAGCCAGGATAAAATAATTTTCACCCAGAGGCTGCAAATGAAAAGTTTCCCTTATCAAACTGGGAAAAAAAATTCTGGCAATTGATTTGTAGTCTTCAAACAAATCCTCATTTACACAACTTCTAAGTTGAAACATCTAATTGATAAAAAATCACTAACTGAAACAGAAGGACTTGGAAGAAAGTGAAGTAGACCAAAACATTTAAATATTTACAGATTCAAAATTTCATGAAGTGGGAAAATTGTTTCCTATCCAGCTCAAGTGCCACTCGTAACTCTCCTGCATAACAGAAACCAATTTAAGGAGACATTTGCATGTGTACACACAGTTCATGAAGAATCCAATAACACATTCTGCTTTTTTCTCCCGTTGCCTAAGACATTGAGAAATACCTGTATTATTTAAGTTCCCTTTGGTTTGATCAGAACTAAAACTGGAGCTAATCTGAGCATTTAGTTTTGACTAAATGTCACTTTGTTTCTTTTAATTCCACCACCTATCTTAGGCAAGTCTCCTCTTCACACCAATCCTATGTCTGAATTGCTAAAATACTTGAACTGTACTTTGTTTCCTCTTTTATGGTCTGCATCCAATATAGAGAAATGTTACAAAAGAATCTTACATGGTGCTTGTGACATAAATTAATCCAAAGCTTTATTTTTCAACACTTTCTAAAGTAAAACAGAGATATAACTGCAGATTTGTCTGACTCTCAGAGCAAAGCCAGCCACTCCAGTGAAGAGCTTTATGTTGAAATTCATACGAAAATTAAAATTACAGACCAAGAAAGGGCTTATTGTCTGTCCTTCTGTTTTCCATCAAGATTAGCAGTAAGTCTGACTCAGTTAAGGTGTCTGCACTGTCCATAATTTCTCTGGGATAACTGCATTATGGTCATTGGGATTTTGCTAGAGAAAGAGAAGCACCAGTTTTGCACAAATGCAGAGAGAACAAAATGCCAACAACAAAGATAAGGAAATAAATCTTAAAACCATCTTGTTCTGCTTTGGTTATACCAAGTTGTCTGTAAAGAGCATCACTTCCCTTTCTTCCCAGACCTAGAAAGATACCGTACAGCAGTCCTGGAAACTTAATCCAACACAGCTGACATGGTGAGAAACACTTAAAAGCGGCAAAGTTCTTTCTTGTCCATTACAGGTTTTATTTTTATACACACACACAAGTATTGAATAAATACAGAAGTGTTACTCACTACCTTATTGCATCAAAACATGGTATCAGGCCATTCTCCACAAGATTTTTTTTACAGTTTTTCTTCATTCATGTTTTCTTATTAAGCCACCCACCTATATACATATCCAGAAAGCTCAGACCGGAGGGCTACTGACAACTATGCTATAGAAGTGACAGAAATTCCAACTGGTACTAAAAAAGTCCAAATGTCAATGCTGTTGACTGCTCAGAGCACACTCAACCTTTACAAACGTTGAGATTCCTGTAATCTTGCATTTGAGATGCACATTCCCTCACAAGATCTAGCACTTTACATCTGTGGAGGTGACTTGCACAAGGTGCGCCCCTGCTCTTTGACTGCAGAACACACATGGATGCCTAAAGAGAACACAGACCAAAGCAGCAGCATTTGTAGCCAGCTGGTGCTGAGAATGTTAACCATACACATTCACCCAAGCTGGTGGGTGTCTCTCTTACCAGTCTTATCTGACTGGCAGGTCACTGACACACCAGCACAGCATCACTACATTACAATCTACTCTGCTGTTGAAATATAAAATACTAAGAAAACCAGTTTGGTAGGTAGACTGGTGATTGAAGCACAAAGCCAGTATAAGTCACCATGAAGCAGTTCTTGCCAACCTTTAGGCCTTTAACACAGGACCATTAACTAGCTTGCAGAGTTTATAAAAATCCAAATTAATAGGTTAGAGAAATAAGGAAAACACTGTTATTAGCAAGGCAAACATCCTATTACCCCTCCTTCATCTCAGAAGAGCAGTTGCTTAGATGCTCTGCCGAGCTTTCCACAGAATACCTCCAGTGGACACAGAGCAGAAACATGACCTTTCTCAGGCTTTCCAGTAGAGTTTTCCATGAATCTGGGTTTAGACATCACTAGGCTCATTACTGAAAAGATACTAGCCAGAAAGACTGTACAGAATTGGTATTACCATGAAACTGAAGTGCAAAAATAAGTTTTGCTTGGAGTCATATAAGGGAAGGGGGGGCGGGAGGAAGCAAAAACACTAAAACCCAGGACATGCTGTAATTGGAACTGGAGGATTTTGGAAAGAAAACAATTTGGAAAAGAAATTCTAATCCTATCATGATCACTCTCTCATAGAAGCCGAAGAAATTGCTTTCTGTAAAAATAAACAGAAATTAACATTTCAGTATAGGCCATAAATGCCAGAACATTGAAGAAACAACTTTAATTTTGTAAAGACTGAAAGGATAAGTAATAAGTTGGCAGGGCTGCTTAGACATTTGTGAACTCTCATAAATATTACCTACCACAAGACTAAATCACTGCCAGCTCTGGCTTATGTTAGCCTATTTTTGTATCTTACCAACTCCTCTGCCAGAGGATAATTGACCTTTGAAAGATTTTCTAGTGTGTACAAGATAGTGTCAAATAAATGGTTATCAGTTCTCAGAGAATTTTGCTTCTAATCCTTCAGATAGACCATTACCTCAAATCATGACTTATTAGCTTTTTAAGAGCTTTTTACAATGATGAAATTCCAATATAAAACTAAATATTGTAGAGCAATAAGTATTGCAATGGGTACCACTGCCCATGGAATAGATGAACAACTTTAGATTTAACAAAGCTAAATAACAGATTATTGAGAATAATAAGCCTATGTAATAGTGAGGTCAACTCTTCAGTTGGATTCTGCTGTTTGCTAAAGTTACAGGCACATACACACAAATCTATATGGATTTAACTATATATTGCACTCCCACTATTTAGACTAAAATTAAAGAGTAGGATAGAATTTGAATCAACGGCTCTGTTTATTTTTCTGAATTTTCAAGTTATATACCAGCACAGCTGAACTGGATGACTGAAAAAAAGGCCAAAAAATAAAGCAGGCACACAGAAAAGACATGGCTTAACATCATCATGCAAGTGGTTGCAGAGCACATGGTTAGACACATCCAGTAGCTGCACTGGCAGTGTAAAAAGGGCTCTCTGCTGTTTTAATTTCTCTACCACAAGAAGGGAAAAGTATGAATTGAAAACAAGAGAATGACTGAATCTTGGAATGTTGCTTTAATTCTCTTGGGGTAAAAAAGTGTAACAATAATGCCACTCAAATATGGAGATCTAATTTTCCTCCTGAAGTCATATGGTAAAGTAAAAAATGTAGGTTAGTCCCCATATATATGTCCCTATCTGTAGCAAAGGCCTGTGGCAAATGCAGAAATTACACTGTGATCACTGTTGTGTCCACTTTGATTTCTAAGCACAGGGAGAAAAGTGTGAAACATGGAAGAGAACAAATCCACAACTTCTCTGAAGGTCAGCTGAATCCAGCAGGTTACTACAAACAGAAGAGAGTCCTTATTCTTATTTCCAAGAAACCCTTGGCTCTGTAGCCATGTACAGTCAGAAGATTTGCTGGTCTTCAGATCTGCATCTTTCCATAGTAGCACTTGTCCTTGTCCCTTTCCGAATTAAATGTCAAAGTTAAACACTAAGACAGTGGTGGGGGACTAATGCTTCTTTGTCTGTCAGGAAACAGACTAATATTCCTTCCAATATACCAGTATTCCTTCAGGTGTATGGAGGGTTTTGTTGTTTTCAGTTAAAGAAAAGGGTAAAATTGGTCCTTCCCCAAGATCAGACAGCCACGGCTTAAAATTTCAATGAGAAAGGAATACAGGTTTCAATTGCAATAGGGACTGAAAGTAGTACAATAATAACAAGCTTCTATATGCAGTGATTTACTATGATGCAACTCCAGAACGGAGGGAAAGAAAACAGCCACATAGAAGCATCTAACATCAAAAATTCACTATCCCAATTTACCATTTCACTGTTAAGCTTTTGATTTCCCATATCCTGCAAGGATAACAGTGTAGGCATCGCCTCATATTTCTACAGAGTCCTAACGATAAGTTTCAGATTGCCTGAATTTAGATATGAGACATGTGGCTTTATTAAGGCTTTAGAACAAATAGTCTAGATATTAAAAACACCACACTAACATACAGGCCTAAACAAATTGCATAGCAATTCACTTTAAAAGCTCCCTGCTTTCATACTACACAACAGATAGCACAGTGCTCCATTTTCTCATTTAGAAGCTGAATCTTTGCCATAAAGATGCTTTCCTGTAAATAACCAGAACGTTTCAGAAGACACAAGAAGTTGTTTTAAATATTACTTTTGTTATTCTTATTCCCACCACGACTTTTATGTACAACTGCAGGCTGCAGCATTACAAAAGTGAAAGGTTTTAAATTTGTAATAAGAAAAAAAATCCCATATTGAATCAAATACTGTGTTTTATGCTTGTTCTGTTCTTACCAAGAATAGTTTAATATGCTAAATATCTGACTCCAAAGAAACAAAGATCACTTTGCTTCCCTCTCCCTACCCCATCAGCAAGAAAGGACGATTATGTCTTTATTTTGAAGGGATGCTATAAGCTAAACCTGTGAAATATTTGTGGGATATTACAGCAGAGAACTAACACAGCCAACATACATAAAATATCTGCAGATAAGATGAGAAGGACCACAGAAAAAGGCTTGACCTACAGCTTTAGCTGAAAGCTAACACTTGAAGGTTGATCCTCTCCATGTGGTTATCGTTTTTCCTATTTGAAAAATGAAACACTCCTATACTTCATCTCTCACTGAGAGTGAAAGAGATCATTCCTGTACACAGCGCCAGAGGCCCAACCAGATCCTTCCATAGGTGATTATTGCAGCTTTCTTGCTGCAGACAAAACAGGATAAGTCATTTCCTTGATTCTATCAAACCAGAGTAGAATATAGATGTTTTAAAAAACCTTTAGATTTCCTCATTCTGCAATATATAAATAACAT
Source organism: Campylorhamphus procurvoides (assembly GCA_013396655.1). NCBI lineage: Eukaryota > Metazoa > Chordata > Aves > Passeriformes > Dendrocolaptidae > Campylorhamphus > Campylorhamphus procurvoides. The sequence continues at coordinate 3,672,800 of WBMV01003664.1, read as the reverse complement.
TGATTCAATTTATTATATTACATCATGACTTCATGCAATTCCACTGAACAGTAATCCTGGAAAGTGAAAGTCACAGCTGAACTGGATACTGTACCTCCCACTTGATTAAGGTGCAGTATGTCTCCTCAGCTTTCAAGCCTTTCCTCTATTCACAAACAGAAACTGTACACTCTTCCCTGCGTTGGAACACTTTCCCACACCAAAAAATCTACCCCATTGTCATCACTCTATATCAAGTGTCATTTCTGCTCCAGATCTACGAGATGGCCCCTCTTACAGAGCTGACGTAACCAGTCATCTTCCCCCTTCTTATTTAGTTCAGTAGCCCAGTGATTCCCACATAGGCAGGTGACAGACCTCACACACCTGAACAGTCTACTGCTTTTACCAGCTGTACAAATCCAACTATTGAGACATAACCTCTGTCTACAAACCTTGTCCTTCCTCCTCATGTCCTTAAACACTTTTTGCAAAAAACTGTTGGTTTTTTTTTCCCCACAAAACATATTTTTTGTTAAATTGATTAAATTGGTAAATTTTTCCAAAACAAAGCATAGCCCTGTACTAGCCACTGTGAAGAAAATTAACTCTGTCCCAGCCAAAACCAGCACATAAATACACAACAACAACCAGAAAAACAAAAAAAATCCCAACCCCAAAACCAATCAAACAAACAAAAAAACACAAAGAAACCCTACAACTCAGAAGGCTATGATTTACTCTCTGGAAAGATAAAACACATTTTGAGTTCTGTACTGTTTTGTTCAATTTTTGCACATTAATCATATTTAAAGTTACCAGCCCAGTTCTCTGTTTTAGCAGCTATAAAGATCTCTCCTTTTTCCAAACGCTGGAGAGAGTTTTCCTAGCTGGCTTTTAAAAGTCTTATTTTGAAGAAATGTTGGCTACACAAGTCAGGAAATCATTTCTTTAGGCAACATCCAAAGTACACCAGAACTGAGATGCTTTGAAAGCCCGTCTGCCAGCCGACTTCGTCCTACTTTGAAAACAAAAGCAACTCTTTAGAAAGCATGTACTTAAAGATGTTAATCTTTTAAAAAGAAACAATTCCTAAATTCTAGGCACTATAAAACAAACAGGACCCAAAGGAGTCTTTCTGAATGGTTTAGATATTTATTTAAATAGGTTGCTTCTAAAATTTATACAGTATGCAAATAACTATTACAGAGACGTAACATATGAAAAAACATCTTTTATTCTGTTTCGTTGAACACGTAAATGAATAACACTTATTTTGTATTCAGGAAATGTAGGCAACAATGACATAATCAACTAGGAAATAAGGTATTTATTAAACAAATATCAAATTCATTAACTAAAAAATTGCAGGCACCAAACCCATAAATTAATTCATTACAAGTATTAAGGAGGAAACTGATGGCACCTCCAGACATACTGAGAGCATATAACACCTGAATACTGAGCATTCTACGTTCCGTTACACACCCAAAACTTCTACCATGGTATGATAAGTGTCATCTAAATCACCTGGATAAGTCCCTGATTACTACAACAACCATATCTACTTCCAGATATCCACACATTCCTCTCATTTGCACAGTATTATTCAGTATCTCAAAGATAAACAAGATTATTTAAGCCATTTATTATATCTCCTGTAAGACTATTTAAGCCATTTATAATATCCTCTGTAAGACCAGTCACAAAACCTAGTATTTCCTTAAAATGTGAAAATATGGTCATTCAATCCTGAAAAAGCCCATACAAGTACATGTTACGGATAAGAAAGATTATTTGCATTTTTTAGCTTTTATCTCAAATTCGGGATAAGCTCTATATCATTACTAAAATGACGCCAAAAATTAATGCACCATTAAGCCTACTCTTACTGTGGTGCAACTTCTCCTGATATAAAATGCTCTTGCAAAACCAGAGCAACATACAGTGAAAGACATTTTTACAGATAAAATTCCAGGAGCAGAAGCCACCCGAAGTAGTTGCTGTCCCCAGAACACAGAAGACAGAATACATAATTGGAAGGACAAATCTGCCACAGTGAGACCTCAATTCTGTGGCTAACAGGGTTTGCCATTTTGTTTGGGTTTTTTTAAAGTCTTTGAGTCTCATTAAAAAAAGGAAAAAAAAGCAACACTTAAGTCATTCTTTCTGAGAAAGCATTCACAGGTCACTTATCTCACAAACTTAATACCCAAAGAGACACAAGAGATGGATGCCTGATTTAATCCCAAAACCAAAAAAAAAATCTCCTGACATTTACTTGGCTTTCTGCAAGACATTTCGAAGGGCAGATACAGTTGAGAGCTTCTCTCCCCTGCTCACTTTGGGGGAGGGGGATGTTACTACAAAAGAGAAACAATACTGACTGCTTTTTACAAAGCACACATTGCTCCCTTGCATTAAAAGACAACAATTCTACGTCTTTAACTGTAGAGACCAGAAAGTAATGAATGACTCTATTCAAAGCATCCCAAATTTTGATACCAAAGCTTTACGATGTGACCAAGATTACTCTTTCATAGTACATACATAGATGCCAATGAATCCCAGTATCTCAATGCACCTTTAAAAATAAAAATATTACATTTACCAATATTTTCAAAGGATTTCCTCCTGCAATGTAAGCCAAGCTTTCATTTGTTTTACTTTTTGTTTTAAACAGGCTTATACAAGCTCCATTTAACTGCTGATGAATACAAGAAACTATTTCCAATGCTTATTACTCTGCTCAAAGTGCAAGAGGAATCCAGGAAGGCAAAAAAGTCCCATCATACGTTTCTACTACATAACAAAAAATCTTTGTTCGCTAATGCATTTATGTTGTTTAAGGGAAAAAACAAGCATACATTAGGCTGACTTTGAAAATGAGATCATGTACTGAGGATGTGATTAGTATGAGGAGCCCTCTAACTTCAAAATGATGCTCCTGTTTGTGAAATTCTCTCACACAAGTGAGATTTACATATCCTCCAGAATACTGAGATAGTCACTTCCAAAGAGCATATAGCTGAAAAAAAAAAATCACCTTGGCAAAATACTCTGTTACCTGCAGTATTCTACTTTGACTAAAAAAACCCAGAATAATTCAAAATTTTCATTGTGGTTCATTTGTATGAAAAAATGCAGAACTGTATTGGAGTGTAACCCAAATGAGTCAGTCTGAACTTTGGCTTACTTATACTATTATTTTATTCTACAGGGAAAAAAAAAGGAGAAAGGATGAAGGTTTCTTGATTCACTCTGAAGCCAAGCCCTGATGTAGGTGCATAAACCCTCCTGAAGACACCGCTAACTTAACTGATATCAATACACTTGTTTCCACCCAACAGTTCCAGGACAAAAGAAGTATGGTTTTTTAACCTCTTTCTGAATGGTCAATGGTTGACCTAGTTTCTATTTATTATAGCTTTTGTTTAGTGTTGCCATTTGCATCAGGGCTAGTTGGCTGCAATGCAGCGCTCTAAAATCGTATCTTGTGCCAAACTTAGGAATAGCGTTATATTCTCAATAAGAGAATGTACAGAAAAAAATTAAATCTCTTATGCAGTTTAGGATTATGTATAGGGTAGTAAATCACAGACAGACAACTGTCTGGAAGTAGAAGGGTTTTGGTTTGTTTGTTTTTTTTTCTGAAGAGGCCTCTGAACACAGCCCTTCCCTTTCACAGAAGGAACAGCTTTCATTTCCTCCACAGTATTACTGGAACTCCCATGAATGCACAGGGAATGCGAGGCAGGTGGGAAGAACCTCTCCAATCACCCAGATTGAATGCACAGTCAAAGATGTACTTCATATACAATGCAATATTCTTAACTGAGTAAAACAAAAATTGGACAAAAAAACAACTATTGCATCTGAACTTTTGAAGGCTGTCAAAGAGCTGCTAACTTCTAACACGGATATGCCCCCTGCCTAGTGAAGGACTCATGATCAGGCTGCATGTTGTTTAAAAAGTATAGTACAATAGGTATTAGGAAAGTCAGCATATTTTTTTTCGAAAGAATGAACAGGTAAGAATGTTGCAGTTTTAAAGACACAGTATGCAGGAAGTCATTCACAAACTCACCACTCATGGCCCCACTTAAACTCTTGCATCTTTAAGAGATTTACTAAAAGTTTTATAAATAAGAATACTTTTATCAAACATCCTTACTCTGTCTAAAAGCAGTCATTTAAAGAGTTAACAGAAGAGATTTATGTGTATTTGCATTGTTTTATACAATAATATTTTCTTATGCAGCACAGTGGTATTTTCCATATGAAACCCCCGAGTCTGAAACAATACCCAATTATCATAATCTACTAAAACCTGTATTTCAAAACATTTTAGAAGTGGTTTTGGATTACTACTTAGCTGGCAGCCTCTGACCAGCCCAAGTAGTACGGAGTTGCAAAACCACTGCTGGAAAACTGGAGTTACAGAGTGCAATGCTGCCATCTGCTGAAAGTTGCTTATCTTAATGGTTTAACTGCTATTTCCAAAGACTGAGTTACATACAAGCTTTTAGCACTCAAGAGCTATTTAGACGTGTCTAATCTGAACAATTTGAGGACAAGTAACCAATATTTTTGGATCAAGCATTTGTGCATACAGATACAAGGCCTACTGTATACAAGTACAGTAGATGTATTTCCCTCTAAAGGGATGGCTACCCAGCACTGGGTAACAATTGATGTTTCCACGTGTTGCACACAAAGCTGCACCATAGCCATGCAGAAGATTCCCCCTCTCCACAGCAGGCCCCAAAAGCACTGTTTCATGCATAGTGATAACTCTGCAACTGGACATCCAAGCCTGCAGACTCCTCTGGCTACGCACAAAGGAAAGTTGCACATCAGGATGGACACCATTCCCTCCATCAGCTTGGGCTGGTGTTGCAGGGCTGCACTGAAAGGTGGCAGATTTGTTGGGAAACTGGAGTCCATATTTTTAACTGGTTTTTATTTCTCTACATCTAGTCACAAAATAAAAAGTAGTCCTCTCTTCCAAGTACTGGAGATGGCCTGCTGCAGCTGCCAAAATTCATATCCAGTTTGCCAAGAGACAAGATTTTTCTTCTGTGGGCTAAACCAAACTTGTTCGCCTAGCAAAAGTCACTAAAGAGAAGGAAAAAAAAAACCACAAGAACTCATGTGAATATACCACAATGTCATTTTCACTGTGACCTAGATTAGCTATGGTAACTAAATTTAGGTAGGCGTTCAGAGCCCTCACGTAGCACAGTCTGCCTTGCACAACCGTTACCCAGGAAGCAGTTTGACATTCATGCCCTGTGCTCTGCTGTTTGGTTAGCACTTCTCAGGTAAACAGACAGAGTGTTGTAGTAGGATAGGCTCTTCAAAGTGTATGCCAGATATTTTTGTTCCTGTTTCACCAGTATAAAGCAGAAATAACTCTACTTAGCTGAGTGGACATGGATCTCCATTTCTATCAGTGTAAACAAATCAAGTATGTGAGCTGCTGCCCCAAGTTCACTCCCCCCTGGCTTTACCAGATACAGATGTTTAACACTACGAGCCTGATTTTTCTATGCCTTTCACTAGAGCAAGAACAGAATTTTATTACTACTCTATTAGAATAGTAGTTGATAATCACTTTGAAAAGATTACAAGCCATCTAATGGGGAACGCTGTACAGGAGGATAAACAAATTCAAATGAAGAATGCTACACAGCCTCCCTCTTTGTTACCATCTCTCATTTAAAAAAAAATCCACTGGAAAAATTCAGCCTCAGTCACACCATCTAATTTGGTGCAGCACCACAGTAATTATGATGAATTCATGCTGCATCACTTACACTGATAAAAGGAAATTACCAGGAGATTCCAGAAGCATTTTACTGGACTTAATTCCAAGCATAAACTTGTAAGTGTTCTACTGATGTCTGTCAGTTTGATTATGGTATGAATCACATACCAAGAAATACTTTCAAGTATGTATTTCAAGACAGTTTAGTTCTAGTAGTAGCACTAAGAGGAAAAAAAAGCCTTTCTCGGAGAATTAAACATTCACCTTTAGCTTCATTTTCTTATAGGACAAAGAAATTAAAATTTTAGGAAAGAAGTGTCAACCTTTAGCTGCAGTATGCTGACATGTTACACTTTAGTTGAAAATTTGTGAATTTTACACTGTTTAACACAGACACAAGATGTGAAGTTTATCAGTAAAACAAGACAAAAACAGCATGCGTGGGAAACAGTAACACTAAGCTACAGCAAAGACTCATTTAGTCCGAGTAGCTCATAAATACCCACTCAGTAAAGAATGAGCAAGAAGCATTTTTGCCAGATCAACACTCATGTTTACAATTCCAAGCCAAGGAACAGTAAAGTCAGTAGATTTGATTACACAAGAGACAGAAACAGCTTTTCTTTTTTTTGCCCTGTGCACAGTGCAATGCGGAACATAAGCCTGAAGCTGCAGCCACCAGTACTACAGGACAAAGGTTTGTCAGTCAGAAGGCACCTCAAGACAACAAGTTAGGATGATGTATGATAACTTGAGCTGACCACAGACTAGGACTTTGCAGACCATTGGTGGTCTATGAACATCAAGGAAACATCTACCCAATCAAATGGTCACATGAGATCCAAGCACAGGATGTACAGCACACAATGAATGGGAACATGAAAAGGCAGGGCCAAGTCCTCCTATGATTTCAATAGATGAAGTTCCACTAACAGTGGTATTTTATTTTATTTTCTTAAACCTCCCACAGAAGCTGAGCCAGATGGCTAAATGCTGCTACTATTAATGCTGCTAATACCCTTTCAGGATTATTTATTGAGTGAGACAGCTAAGACCAGTACTTTCATAGTTTGTAATCACTACCAGTTTTTTTCCCCAGTTTGCCTGTATCAGTTATAATTTTCTTTCAGGATATGACTTGTTAGTCTCCAATGCATGTTGTTCACATCTACTCTGAGATTATTACTTACTGAACACAAGTACAATCGAATTTAGATGCGCTGTTATTTCAACTGTATCCAAGCCACAATTGTTACTGGAAACTTCTGGTCCAAGTTACTTTCCAAACTGACCCTTAAACCCCACTTTCTTATATTGTCCAGCAGTAATTTAATGGAGTAAGTTACTGGAATTTTCATCCCATTATCCCGTGAATTAGCTTCCAGAGAAAACAAACAACTTAATAAGTAGAAATATTCCATATAAAAATTAAATATGGTCCAATGTGCATTTCAAACCAGCACTCACTGGAGACATTAAGGAATTGTAGTTTTCTCATTATCACACTACACAAGGAAGCAATCCTGAAGCAACAGGTCACACCTGATCAGTGATGCTGGCTGTCCTCCTCAGCACCTGGCTCTACAGAGGTCACACACCAGTAATACTCCACCCAAGCTCCAAAAAGCCTGGTATACAATAAACCAAGGCAATGTATGCTCATAAAGTAATTTAAGGATGCCCAAGCAAGAAAATATACTGCTAACGATTCATTCTACTATTTACCTTAATTTGTATCTTACTTGTGGAAGGGACCTGTTTGATTTCTGAAGGTACTCCTCATTCCAAGTGAGGCAAACAGAAGGCTAGCACTAGCCACAGTGCTAGTCAAACACATCTGTTGGGACTACCTTGGCTGCATTTTGTTTTTCCAGAAAGTAAAAATGTTATTATATCAAATGGCATGTAAGAACATTGCTTAGGTGGCAGAGTAGGCAACAATCGCTGCCTTATACCAGCAGTCAAAGCTATCTATTTAAATTATAAATAAAATGCAAAGTGAAAGATGATAAAAACAATTAAGTACCAAAAAACATTAAAAAATCAACTCACAGACATTTATAGTGGAGCATTATGCTAACTATACCCTCCCACCCAGCGGTCACAGAACAGAAAGGCCCCTCCAAAACGATGCCTGTTAGGCCAACAGTCCTCACATGATTTACTGCTCAGTGTACACAAATACATACAAAGGAGATCACTATGCCCTTCTGAATTCAGGTGTCATCCCAGAGGATTGCTTCCATGTCACTGTTCCAAATTGCTGCTGTTCTTCCCAGCAATTGTATTTTGTGGCTCTATTTCCTTTATCATGTATGCAATAAGCAGGCCTCACTTTGGTCTGAATTATTTACCCTATAATTTGTGCTTCTGTTCTCAACTAGTATTTACTGCTGAATCATTCCAAAAATCACACATACCGAATATTGCTGTGGGTCATACTTTAAAGCCCCATGAATTTCCTGGTTTCCTTCCAGCCAGACATAAGCTTCCCATTACTTTGTGCCAATCTTTATCCTCTTATGGAACATGAGGCAAATTCACTGACATCAGTGAAAATGCACCTACTTGCATTTTATATTAATACTACATTTCAAAACCAGTCACCTCAATTTTGGTTCATTGACAGTTTGGCATCTACTTTCAGAGGTATTCGGGTTACAGAGGATACTACTGCAAGAATACTTCTAATATGTTACACTTTCAAAAGGAGGTCTGTTTGCTAGATATCCTTTACAACACCCAGATGCTTAAAATCAGGCAGAAAAACATCAGCATCAGGCAGGCATTACTAAACAGCTCCAAAATTTTTTTCAAGTATTGTATGGAAACTTTCAAAGACCCACAGTTCCTAGGAACCTACAGACAATGGGGCAAGTACGCTATTTTTCTATTAAAGAAATCTGCCTTCAAACACAAAGACAGACCACAGCACTTCTAGTACCCCCAATAAAATATAAGTCTCCAACTCCAGAAAAAAAAGAAGTGGATTTTCAAGGATATTATATGTTAAGAACTTGAGAAATAATGACACAACCACACCAAGTATGTCCTTTATTATAATAAACAGCAGTAAGCATTTTTTAGCTAAGTTACACTGCAGACACAGAACAGCGAAATGAGAATGACAGACACAATTAGATACACACATCAGCAACAGCAGTATTGGAAACATATTTAGGCTCCTATAAGCCTTGCAAACAGTTCAGTATTAGGAGTCAAATTTTCAAACCTATTAGAGTGTTAAGTATATATATACATGCACCTATAAATGTCAATAGGTCTGATTGTAGGCTTTTTTTACTGGCACTGATTTCAACAGCACACAGCCACCAAGATTAATTGACTTTGCAAGCCTCAAGTAGGAACAAGCACCCCTGAGGTGTTAGGGCCAAAAAACGATTTGGCCACTGAGTTGGCCCAAGCCACCTACCACCCAACAGCCATTCTTATTCTTAACCCTGGGCCACCCCAGGAAGAGCAACACCTCCTACCACTCAACGCAGGGATTTGCAGGAGCCCTGTTGAGACAAGGCAACTGGTGTGGACCTTGTGCTGCAGAGTAAAACCCTTCGGGCACTAGACTAAAGTAGTAGACAAGGTGAACCTCTCACGAGGCAGTTGGGAGTATGGGGAAATGAATGTGGGGAAGGAAGCATCTAGATGGGTTCTTCCCACCTTCCTTAAAATGGTGCCAGGTTCAAGGTAACTCTCTCTGTTTTGAGATATTTTTTTAGACAAGTCCCTCTAAAGAGGAAGAAAGTGGGGTGACCACATAAACTTGCATTAGTCACAGCTTTTTAATAATAAATGTTTTTTAAATGTACTGGCACAAGTACGATGTGACTTTCCGTAAAGGTAGATGTGTATCCTTCTTTGCATTTTTCCTTTATAAACAGCATGTAAGTAGCACCGAAACTTAAGATGTATAGCTAACCAACTTTCACCCTCATTTCAACAGGTAGGAAAAATGGAAAATAAATGCAATCAGTGAAGTCAACTGGCTGAGACCCTGCAAGTGATTTTGAATGTTCATGTTTATTGACAGACAGCCTCTCTTCACAAAACCAGAAAGCCATTTTAGTCTCTAAGTCACACCATACAGGCACACAACCTCCAGCACAACTGCCTCTTAAGAATTTTAAATTTACCAAATTTTCAGAAGACAAACATTTTAAAATTACTGCTTTATCCTGTTTTACATTCTTCATATGTATACATTATTATACGGTAAAATTTCTAGAAGTACTTACTCACATTACCATAAATCTGCTACCTCATGTATAAAGATATAAAGATACTAAAGTAGTCGGTACACAATTGCCTACTTGAAGTGAGCATCCCTTCCCCAAAATTTCTAATTACGGACTCTGTGACTATCCCCTTCCATTTCAGCCACTTCCCCAGCTTGTTCATCCTCTGGGTTTGGTTTAGATTGTTTTGCTGTATTTTGAGACTTGTCCAAGGTTTCAAATATTTAGGCTGTACCAAAACTATTTGAAGAAACCAAGAGTATTTTTCCACCTTAAAAGCAGAGCCTAACATAGCAAACTCAGCATAAGCAAGAAAATTAAATAGGCACAAAATGCAGTACTGGTTGTCCATTTCCTTCCTTTTCCAAACCAGAAAGCTGAGCTCTCTAACCCTCCCAACACCAGCTTCAAACCCTAGAGAGACCAAGGGGTCTCTTACATTGCCACAGTAAAGTAACCACTCAAAACACAAAGAGGAAAAACCTGCCTCTTGAGAGCTTTTGCTCAAGCAAAACATAAAGGCCAATTTGCTTTCCACAGCAACTCCATCTTAGGTTGGCTTGAGTAGCTAACACTTACTCATTTGTTTTTCACTTAGTCATAGGCAGCACATTCATATAGCTATAGCCAGACAGAATGATTTTTTATTTTTTTTAAAGCTTCCTTAACTATGTTCTTTTCCCTGGCTCTCCAATGTCCCCTCTTCTTTACTTTGTTTTTGTTCCTGTTCCCTTCCTGTAACATCCCCTTCCCCAGTTTCAGAGAGCGATGCATGAAGTCTTTCTCTTTGTAAGCTTGCTTTTCTACTCCTCTTATAAATTCTTCCCACTAGTCCTCTGTCTGCCTGTATCAGCCCCACTGTCCCCTTCAACTCTCAGCCCTTCTATTCCTCAAGGAGGCTTCCATGTGAACATCTGACTTTCCCCCCCCCCTCCTTTCCTCCCCACCCTTGTGTCTCCCCTCATAGAAATAGCATATTTCTGTTTGGTTTCAAATAGCTCTTACACACAGTTTGCAAACACCTACACTTCATTCCTCTCCCCCCAACTACTGTTTCCAAGCCTACTATCTCCATAGCAGGGGCAGCTGCAGTGGAAAGTAGCCACCTGGACTTCAGGAAGATCAGCATTAAACCCTCTAACACCAGCTATTCTTCAAAAAGTTTAAGAGAATCTAAATCAGGCCTGCTGCACTAGCACTTTGACACGCTATTGAATTCGTATAGCTTTACAACACATCATGCACTTCATTTGCCTCTGTTATTCCAAACACAACTATCAACAGACTTTAACTTCAGAAAGGTCCTCAAAACGTTACATACAAAAGACAAAGGCAATGGTGGAACCCAAAACAAAACCAAAATGCATCTATACCTCCAGAGAACTTTGTTTTCTAAGCAACCCTTGGAATTCTGGCCTATTGTTCTCTGCTGCGCACAAGGGAGCATTTGGCAAGCCGTTTCTATTTTTAGGATGTCTGGGAATGTTTTGCTTTGGGTTTTCTTTCTCGCTCTGTGGGACCACAGTGCCATCTATTGGAAAAAGCTGTTAAGAGCAGGCTTTTTGGTTGTTTACTATTTGCAATAACAAAAAGAATTTATGACTTCGGTTTCATAACAGTTAGGTGGGCCAAGTCTTTATCGCAGGCTTTTATAGGCATATTTTAGGATATTCAAACCCCAATAATATGGAAAGTTCCAGACTATTACATTCAAAGAATCTTAAGTCAAACAAACACTTAAGAGTCAGACAAACACCAAAACTGTAATAACATGCCAGAAAAAAAAAAAAAGTTGCCACTTCTAGAAACCAATGTTGGAAGGTCTATCCTGCATAAGCCTGTCTTTCCTCTTCCTATATCTCCCGACCAAGTAGGACTCCCTGTTTGAGCAAGATCATATAGGGATACACACAAACCCTGCTCCCTAACCTGATTAATTCTCCAAAATCAGCTAATAGATACATCTTTGTAAATTCTCCTTCCACCAATAAGCAGCACACATGTCAAGTTTCTCTTTGTCTATAAGCAGGCCCTCTTTCTTTCCTTAGTCAGTGGGAACTCATAGCCAGAATAAGACTGTAGAATAGACACAGTCCATGCTCAACACTAAAGCACAGCACCAATTTTAAGAAGAGGAACCTTTTTAAAATGGACCCTGGAAGGATTCTAGAGTAAAGTTACCAAGCTGTAGACCTGTGGACATCCACACCAAGTAAATTAACAGAAAAATAGAGACCATGGAATAAGCTAGAAGAGGCAGGCCCCTAGATAAACCAAGCAGCATGGAAAACTCACCTCAGGGAAGTCTTTCCTCCTGAATGCACTTCCAGAAGCACCCATGACCCATCCAAGACCCATGCCAATCAACAGCAGTCCCCACACTAGAACCAAAACTCCCTCAATTACCAGCGACAAGGACAGGGATAAGCACTGGGAAGTAGCTCAGAGAGAGAACAAGCTCCAGCTGTAGTTGACCAAGATAAAGCACAGGTGAACCCCATTACTATCAGGAGGAGGAAGGAGGTATTACCTCTCAGTAGATCACATTAATGTGGTTGGCACTTTGCATCCCTCACACACAGGTCCAAATATATAATGTGCCTACATTACAATTTAGAAAGTAAGATAGTACTAAAATTCAGGCAATTGGGAGCTCTTAATAGTGTAAAGGTACCTTTATGCATATATGTATTGATATACATACAGACACACACATTTGTATACATAAGCTGCTGCTAACTAGCATTAAAGTAATAACCAACAATTCAGGACCAAAAAGCCCAATTAAAAAATCAACTTAGCATAATAAAAACATATACTTTCTTTTCATAAGTCTGTAAGATGCCTAATTCTCAGGAAAAAGTTGCAAATACAACTAACAGGCCGGGTCACTCCAGACTTCATCCCATCAGAGTTGTTGAGGCCACACCAGTGGCACCACAGCTGCCCACCTCAGCACTGCACAAGGGCAGGCTTCCCACATGCCCTGGAGAAATCCTACCCAGATCTAAACCTTGTCCCCTCCCTGGGCACAGCTGTTCTCCCAGGGGCACCAGGGCTCACCACCTCCTCCCCACAGCAGCTCCTGGGGAAGGAAACGGGGCAGAGTCCCTGACCTCAGCCCAGCATGTCACCACCCCCAGGATCTGTGGGACCTCCCTGGTGCCAGCCCCACAGCAGCACTGCCACATTCTGGGGCAGGAGGACATGCCAGGATACCCCTGCCCATGAACCCACGGCCAGCTGCACCATTCTGACAGGGCTTATCTCATCTTACTTCACAGCCCTGCCTCCCTCACAAAGCCCTCACGCTTTAGCAGCAATTCACTTTATATTGTAAACACATATTAGATAAATAGCATTCTCATTTTACAGGGATTCCTAGTGCCAGCCCCTAAATTGCCCTGACTTAGCATGATTTTCAGTGTGAAATGCCTAACTTGGAACATTTCCCTCAGGTGTCAGGCAAAGGAGTCCCTCAGGAGGGGCAGGAAGGCAGACACATGTCACCTCACATAAGGAATTTTTTCTTTTTTTTTTCCCAGAGTCAAGACAAAAATCATCTGGCAGGGAGAGTAAAAGCCTAGCTAAGGACCAAAGGGATGAAGATCTGGTAAAGAAGGCCACAGTACCATGTGCTCCCGCTGCATATCCTGGCTGCTCTCTGGCACTGCAGAAACACATCACAAAACAGCTCTGGAGGCAAGGAACATCATCTGCTTCATACTCCTTGAATGTGGCAGAAATTGCACAATCACCAGCCAGAGCAAGACCCCAAAAACCAGAGCTCCTCCTTGGTGACAGAGCACAGGAAATGCTGCCTGGTCCTGGAGACACACAGGGGACAGGGGAAAGGAGGCAGCACTGTCCCCATTGGGTTTCTTAAGAGGTCTCTATCCAGGGAATGGAGTCCATCTCCTTCTGCTAAGGGTTCTGTGGGGTTTCCCTCAGTTACACAGAAGGAGCATTTTAATTTTCTAGTATTTCCAGTACTTCTGCAAACACTCTTCTGTACTGTCTGTCGTCCTCAGCAGTGAGACATGGATCTCCTGCATGAGGGAGAAAATGTGAAACTCCCAGCAAGCCGAAGAAGGATTTTATTCACCCTTTGATATATTACAGATCTCTCCTGTTGATTTAGACTTCCATATACTGATATGGTGCACCCTTCAGGCACGACTGCACTGGCACGGAGATCAGTGAAGTTAGTGCAAAATTCAGGGGGGACAAAACGGTAACTAGAACAGAGAATGAGGGGTAATTAAAAACCTTGAAGTGGCACTTTGGGAAGTTAACACCTGCAGGACACCTGCTAAAGGGCTGATTTGGGCAGTGGAGGCACCTCTGGCTGTATGATCTTGAGGGCCTTACTGGATTTTTTGATATAAATTGCACTGTGAAAGGAGACAACTAGATGCTAATGATTTAGGGAACTAACACTTAAAGGGGACTGATATAAGGTATCAATAGGGAACTAACACTGAAAGGGTTAATAGAAATAATTGTAAAAGCCTTTGCTAAAGTTTGCAAAGATACACTGCATGGCTGAGGCCCTGATTAGCTACAAACATAAAAGTATCAGTACTCGGCCTTGAGGTGTCTAAATTAGAAGGGACACCATACNAAACCTACCTTTTCTACAACTACCTAGTTGTGGGGTCTTTTCCGCGCATCACTAACATATAGGTGAGCTCACAAGTGCTGGGCAGCACCTCCCAACCTCCTCTGTCAGGAAGCTGCCCTTTCTCCCACGGCCCTGCTGCCTTTCTTAGGTGGTGAAATCAGAAATTATTCGAATTATTTTCCTTCCTGCTGCGTCCCACACCTTTGTAAAGCATTACTTAGGTCACCCATCACCCTGAAACTGGCAAAGCAGTGACGTGTTGTCACCCTTCTGTTGTGGCGCACGCACCAGCCGGGGTTTACTCGCGCTCGGTGTTAAACAGAATGGTTTAAAATCCCGCCCTATATCCTGCAGGTTCTTACTCCCAAGCGGCTTTTCCCAGGAACACATTCCTTCCCGTGCTGGGCACGCCAGCCCCACGCGCGTGGGCAGCGCCCCCTCCTCGCTTCCCGGTGCGCGGGTGTCCCTCCCGCGGGCCCACGCCGCAGCCTCGCCTCCATAATTTTTCCCTTGGCCTCCCTCCGGAGCGCCGCCGATCTCCAAAAAAGCCCGTTCCGCCTCCCAAAAAGCTGTGTGCTCCAGGTGAGGCTCGAACTCACAACCTCGGCATTGCTCGGCTTTGTACTGCTGTATAAGTACCGCGCGCTAACCGATTGCGCCACTGGAGCCCTGACTCCATCGCCCGCCGAACGCTTTATCAAGGGCTCGCCCGGCCCGGCGGGGGAAGGACGGTGACACCGGCCTGTGCCCTGCTCTGGGGGTGGCCTCGAGCTGCCCCGCTGCCCTGCTCCCCTCGTCGGGGGCCCGTCGGCTGCGGGGCGAAGGGAGGATGGGGCTGGCGGGCGCTGCTCCGCTCCGGGCAGGCGGCGCCCCCGAGCACGGGAGGGAGAGAGGGAGGAGAGCGGATTGAGCGCCCGCACGAACCCCCCAGCCGGGCCAGGTCCCCCCGCGGCCGGACAGGCGGGCGGCCCCGGGGTGGGCAGGGACAGCCCTGCGGGGCCAGCCCGGCCCCCTCGCCGTGCGGGCGGGACCGTGCCGGGCAGGGCGGGGCGGGGACCTGTGCGGCCTCGGCCACCTCCCCTCCGCGCCCGGCCCCGCAGGCCGAGCCCCCGGACGGCCTTCGGTAAAGGGCATCGGCCGCCGGGGCGGGCAGGCAGGCTGGGCCCCGCGGTAGTCTGCGGCCATGGGGAGGTATCGCAGCAGTGTCTGTGGTGCTCAGGCCCCGCTGCCAGGGGATTCAGCGGGGATGTCCGTGGCACCTCCGCCTGCGCCCCCGCGGGCTCTGCGCGACACCGGGCACGCCTGGCGCCTTCCAAACAAGTGTGCATTCAGCACTACACGTGTACTGCCAAAGCATAACTCTAACGTGGATTTGTTCTGCAGGCAGATCTGTCTTAGCTTTGTGTGGCAAGAAGATGGTAAACATTTGGCACCAGAAGATATTTAAATCCAAGCAACGCTCCAGCACTGTTACACAGTAGAGACAGACACATGCTTTTTTTCCACCCGTGTTAGCATTGTTGTCGTGTTTACTTCCCGAGACAGTTCCCTTGGGTTACTGACAAATGCTAGATGGCGTTTTCCACTTCACTGTGGGCAAAGCAACAAACTCTGGGAATTTCATTACAGGATGGATGATCGTAGAGTGTGCTACACAGGGCTTGGATTTCCATGCCCCTGCAAATGTGCTGCCGGTGGCCCAGCAGGGGGATGAGCACTCAGCCACTCTATCGCATGGATTTCCCAGCTACTTTTTGGCAGGCTGAGCGCAGTTGTGTGTAACTCCATTCCCTCTTCCCTGCCGTGATCCGTAAATGAGGTGATATTTCTTGAGATCACTTTGAATGGAGAGGACGTGCTCCTCACTTGTCAAGAAAGTTGTTCGGGTGTTGGCATTACTGTGGGCATTACCTAAAATATGTTTCAGTGCTGTACACCACTGACAGGTGAAGTGTGATACAATTGCTGTATCTGGTCCATGATGGAGGTGCTGGCATGGAGAGAAGAGAAAACTGACAGTTCATTTCTTAAAGAAATTTTCCATTATCACATAGGTTTAGTTGGCATACCAGAAAACGGCAGCAGCCTTCATTGCCCTTAGCAGTGCATCATTATACTAACAAAATGTTCTATACCACACAAAGATTGCTGTGAATATAATTTCATCCAAACAAGGGCTTTTTTTGGCAAACACGAGAATGCCATGAAGGCTCAAAGCTGCAGCTGCGAACATACAGAGAAGCTCTTTATGGCAGATTTAACCTTAGACTCAGGCAAGAAATAAGAGTCTGAATGTAATTCTAATATTTATATCAATGATAATCACTGCTTGGTGTGTTTTAATGAGCTTTCCCATAAAAGTAACAATGATAATGGTGAAGATCCTAGAAGTTTCAGTGGGCTCTTTAATTACTCTGTTGTCCTATATGAGTCGCTTGTTTCTTATTTGTCCCCACAGGATGAGGCCCTTGGTAGTATGCTTATGAATGTTGCAGTGAAGTTTGCCCATATGAACATATGGGAACATAACTGTACATGGGTTCAAGTAGTAAGTTTGTTATTGATTGGAATTTTTGTTTTCAGCAACTATATAGGAGTTTTTCTAATATAAATCATTTTGGTTTTTTAAGTAGTTGATTTGTATTTGCTCTCAAAGATCATACAGGAAAAGCACAGAATTGACCAAAAATAGAATGTATTCAACTTGTTAAAAAGAGTTGTTTAGTCATTTGTGTTTTTGGGTTTTTTTCATTTCTTCACAGTACTAAAAGAAGAAAAAAAGAAAATATAGAAAGCAGAGTTAAAGCTGTCCTAATGCTGAAGAAAGTAACTTGATCCTACATCGTGCAGAATCTCCAGATTATCACTTCAGTGTAGCTCCATTATTTTAACACCAATGTAGATAAATCAGTCTCGGTATTGAACAGGGTTGGAACAGCCAAGTTAAAATGATACCAAAAGGATTTTTGCCTTCAAGGTGCTGGCGAATGCAAACCTCCCCTGGTGAATATTTTTCAGAATACCTCTTAGCACTAAGTGTGGGAAAAAAAGCCCCAAGGTTTAAGAGACAATTTTCACAATGCTGTTTGCTTTCAAGAGTAGAATGGGCACAGCGGAGCAGGCAGTATCTGCACTTGCTGGCTTTATGGTCTATTTCCCTCTCTCATTCCCAGAGACTCTAAGCCATTCTAGGTCTTTATCACCTTCTTTAGGAAAAAAAATTAGTATAGGAAGTATAGTGAAAAAAAATGGCCTTATATGACTTTAATACAGATAAAAATCCTGGTCAATGAACTCTGACCTGAACACTCCTTCTACCTAGAAACACAATATGTAGCTTTTGGGTTTTGTTAATATGTCCTGCTTGCTGGAGAGCAGTTTGTAAATTTAAGTGTCTAATAGGTCTGGTGGGTGGGGAAAGTAGAGAAATAGAATAGGTGTTGTCCTAAACTCAGTTTTTCCCACTAGCACTTCTTTCCTGCGCCCTCAATGCAAAAGATGGATTATATTCATGTAGCAGTTTTGTGCTTCAGTACTCTTGCACTTCTCTGGCAGTGAAAGCTGACAAATCAAATCCTTACCTGCACATAAAGGGAAGGATCTGAGCCAAAAGGAAAAACAGAAACCCCAGCTGCTGAAACAGGCTTTGATGGATGTGAAGAGTCATCATGAAGCAGGTGAGCAAGAAAAATCTGGGCCCCAGTCAGTTCATGAGGTGTATGTATTTGCCTGTGTTTCACAGAGACTGCAACACTGGTGCTTTTCTTTGCCTCTCCAATACGCTTCACAGAAGTAGAATTTCATGGCCTGGTACTTTCACACCATGCAGATAATTTCTTACCCCACTGTTATACACAGGAAGAGGCAATTAACTGCATTTTTCAAAACCTATTGATTTGAGAAGGTGCTACCCTGTGATAATAGCCTCAGAAAATGCCACCCTGTGATAATAGCCTCAGCGTCAAACTAAGGGTGAATTTTGTAAGTGAATGTTGTTACCTCCCTGAGTAGGTCTAGCTATCAGGTTTTCATACCTCACTCCAGCAACAAAATGGATTTATCAGCTTGCAGCTGGGAAGGTTTTCTCTGCAGGTACCTTGTATTCTGCCTGGTGGGGAAAAAAAGTGGAGACAGGGATTAGAGCAGGGGTTGTGGACAATAGCCTGCAGTTAAAACTGGCACATTAATACTGTGGTGAACAATGATTGGCTCAATCAATTCCAGGATCTGTGGGTTTTCCTACTGTGACTTTGTATAGTCCCTTGGCTTTCATGCCCAAAAAATGGAGTCCTGCTCTGTGATACGTTACTAATGATGAGGTAAGGCTTTACAAAACTGTGACAAACAAGACAGAGTGTCTTCAGTTCTCAAGTCTTGCCAGGCTAGGTCATAGTCCTCTAAGTGAAAGTGCATTTTAAATATAAGCTCTCTTTCCTTCACAGCAAAATAGTGTGCCAGAAGCCTACAGAACAAAAAAATACCAAATGTACTTGTCTGTAAGTCCAAAAACAAAACCTAATGAGTTTGCTATGTGCTGGTGTCTCACCACAGCCATTCTGTTGGCAGATATTTCATGTGCTTAATAAATAATGTGGTGGTGATGTTTTATAATTGAATGAAATAATAATTACTTTGGTCTTATTTCAGAGGAAATTATTGTCAGTCCCATTGTGATTGTACTAATACAGTTGAACTGTAATCCACATGTGGATCTTTCTATCCCAAAATGAATGGATTTTTTTTATCAATTACATTATGAGTTTAAACTAAACTGCAGAGAATTGATGGAGATGAAAGTAAAACAGAATCACCCTGACACATAAGAGCATAGTACTAGTTCAAACTCACACTCCCTTGCTTTTTTCCTATGTAAAATTACAACGGTATGGTAAAGAATTCCCAAATTTGTACTGTGCAGCATGCTGACTCCTCAGTCCCATTGCTGTACTGCTCATATGTGAAAGCCATGGACAATACCACTCACTTTTCACCAAATCCTATGGCAGTCTTATACCCAGACACATTAACCCACTAAGCACAGTGTAGATATAAGCGGAAGACTAAGCTGTGTCAAGACCGGAGTGCTAAAATATTGAGATGTCTTGGAATTTTTTGTTTATCACCCATTTCATGTGTTTAGAATCTGAAAAGATGTTTATACGTTTGCTTATTAAAAAAATTGGGGGTGGTGGGGAAGAGAGTGATTAGTCCCATAGCAACTGTGTGGACATTGAACAGAAACTAGTGAGGGAATAAAGATTAACACAGATATGGGATGCCCAATACTTGTCAGTTTCTTGTTTGCTGGCAATATGCTGCACTTTCCCAAAGGGCATCATAGAACCAGGTTCAGCTCTCCAACAAGCCCTGCTACAACACTGGCAAAGAGTGGATCAAATTAAAATGAGCATTTGTGGACAGTTGTCTTTGGTGTTACAAATGCAGGAGACATCTGTACTTTGGTTATTTGGCAGAAGATCCCAGGGAGGCTTCTTTATTAGAAAGGTGTGAATGCCCAAGCTTTGCCCATTTTCCTGACTGTGTAACAAGGCAATTTTTGTAGAGAAGTAACATACACACCCCAGTGATACAGTAATGAGAATTAAAAAACATCCTGTGGGCAAAAACCGGTCTCCAATGAAAATATGTATTTTAAAAACACTAGTCAATTATTAGCTAAGCTACTGGAGCATTTGTGCTCTATGAAGTAACCTTTGGCTGGTGGACCTGTCCCCTTTGACACTGATACCTGAAGACACCTCTTCTGCCAGCCAGTCCCCTGAGCACTGGGGCTGGAATCACATGCAGTTTTGCTCACGGAAAGAGTACTCTGCAAACTCTAATATCTTAGTCAAAAGTCGCATAGCTGGTGGGCCATGGAGCTTCTTGTGAATGTGAGAAAATGGATAGAAGAAAACAAAACTGCCTTTTTGCCACCTGTTTGCAATAAACTTATGTAAGTAAATATTTTTTACCAAGTTATTAAATATATAAATATTCCTAGCTATAAGAGGGAGCTGCAAAAATGCATCACATCATAAAGATTATTGAGGAACTGCAGTTCTTTGTCAGACTGCAGTCAGAATGGTATTTTGAAGAACAGACAGTGTCTGAAATCTCTTTTGTAGTGACTTGGCAGAAGCTGCAAAGATCAGCTTGAATGCAACATACTTGCCCCAACTCCAAATCTCTCATAGGTAGTAAGACTGCCTATTTTTGTCAGGGTCTTTGACAATAATCTAGAAATCAAAAGAGATGGCTTGACATCCACAAATATTAAGATTTAGATAACTGATTAGTGCTACTAAATTATGACCTGAAGTAGCTGCTAGAGCTGCTGAGAATCATTCCAACATCACAGGGGAGCCAAAGCTGCAGGAGCAATCAAAACCAGTAGAAGATATCACTGAAAAACAAGGAGAAAGGACAGATAGGGACACTGAAGGAACAGGTTTCCAGGGCTTTTCCAGGGCTGTCAGGAGGGTAGGAAGGCTGAAGAGCCTATGAATTATATTATGAATAAGACAGTTAATATAAGAGGAAAAGTGTGGCATTATGCAACCATACCAACCATATTCTCAGTGTCAAAGCTTGTGAATAAATTCCAGTGTAAATTGTCCAATAAACTGTCCAATTGTCCACCTTCCAGTCAAAAGATTAACAAGGATTTCTTTTGTCAGTGAAGCTGAGGGCAACATATTTTGTTTAAAACCCTGTATACAGAAGGCTTTCATTAGAAAGTATCCTCTCTAAAGAATGATACAGACTCAGGTTTTATAAAGAAGTTAAAATGCAGTTTAATTAATTCCAATTAAAATAAACAATCTTGCTTTACAATTTTAATCATTAAAAAAAAATCAAAGAATATACCTCTTGCCCTACCCCGAAGTGCTATCTCTAATGAAAAGCTGAATGGGCAATACTGTAGCTATGACATTAATTTCCATTTACAGGTGCAAAGGTTACTTTTCAAAACAGTGGTTACAAGACAAAGAAAAGGTAAAGGGCACATCCTTACCGCCCTTTCTGTGTTGAGACTACAGTTGTGTGTTGAACTGAAAAACTGTGAAATTTGAATCACTACAATAGTTTCACAATGAGAGAGAATGAGGAAAGTATCTTCCCATTATGGGTGTTTTCATTCCTTTCATTTTCAAAATGGATTAGGAAGCATTTTGCAAAGGATACCCATTTCTAAACCTTACTGATGACAATAGTAAAATTTTAGTACTTTAGTTTCTTTCCTCATCAGTAGGTTGAACTTTTTTTGTTATCACTGCACTGTTCTGTACCACCTACCAGTGGCTCTGTGTAATCCTTAAGTAACTTTGGAATGTGACTTCTGTCCATGGGCTTCCCCAGAAACATTGCAAGAAGCCACAATGAAACAAGAAACATTTTTCTGTGATAAAAATTGCACAGATTTAAAAAAAAATAAATTCCAATGTAACATTAGCTTACGTAGAAGAGAGGAAAAACATCTACTGCATGGATTCTGTGTCTCTCGTCACCTGCCTCTGGGGCTACCAAAATGTTTTCAGGACTTTCCAAAAAGTTTTAGACAATTTTCCAAGAAGCAACTAATAGATTTCCAACCTTTTTTTTGAAAGACTTCATCCTTTATGCCCTGAGTACAGATTTATAAGGTAATCTTTTCGTTGTCTCCTACTGCTTTACTGGAAAGCAACCACCTAAAAACATTTAATTAACTGAAAATCCTATGTTTTAAGAGAGAATTAACAGTTAAAAACTAGGTTCCCCAGCAAATCAGTAGGACTTTAGGTGTTTAAAGTTATTATGGCTTTCAAGCTTTTATTATGCTGTGTCACATACACTTGAGAGGAACAAAATTTTTAAATACCTATTTGGGATTTCAAAAGAAAACCTCAATTCCTGAAGCACTGCCTGTTTAGAGTTTTGCCAAAGTCAGGAAAGGATACATCTAATTAAATTGCAGCTCTTACATTGTATTTTAATAAATTGTATTAATCTTGCAAATTTAAATGCTTTTTAACCTCAACAATGAGCAGTTAGTGCAAAATCAAAATCCTTGACATAGATGATTTTTAGAGGTACTTCTAAAGTTCTTCTTTTGAGTTCAAAATATAATAAAGAGACTTAAGAACAAATTTTGAATCATAGTTAACAGTCCTGATTTAGAGGAGTTTTTAGCAAAGGAAAACCTGTTACCTTACCTCTTTATTAGTGAAAATGGTAGGTAATCTTTGTGACAGCTAAGAGAAGTGCTCATTTGTGCTCTTAAAAAGGTAAAGATAAGAATGGGATTTGGAATCTTTTCTGAATTAGCCACAACCACAATGAAACTATTGTAATGTTGTTCCATTTTAGCAAACCAATATAAACAAAAGAGAAATTAGCTGATGATTCCTACCATCAGTATCTCTACTAATTCTACCAATATGGGGGAAAAAAGAAAGTGTTTTCACCTTTATTAACTTTTAAAATAGTTTCACCTTTACATAATCAGCTCAGGTTGAAGAGCCATTTTCCTCTTTCCTGCCTCGTAGGTAGCATTCTTTATCTTTACAATTCAAAGTTCTTTCCACAGTTGGTACCTATTGTTGTCCCCAGGCACTGAAGCACCAGGAGGGAGGTAATTGTCTTCAGATCACACAAGAGGACAGTGACAGAGTGGGGAGATGCATCCACGGTCTTTTGAGTTCTTGTTCTGGAGGCTGCTTTTCACTCAACATTGTCTCCTTGACTCACTGTCCTAATAGAATTAAAAAAATAATAATAACATCATGGATAGAGGTAGCTTTAAAATCTCACTTTCTTTTCTAGGCATCGCTATCAATTAAATGTGATGTTTGTTGGAGGGCCAAATGAAAGGAAGGATTATCATATTGAAGAAGGAGAAGAGGTAACCTATAGGTTGTTTATATTTTGCCAATTTAATTGATCTATAATGATTAAAATGCAGCTGCTTTTGAAGCTACAGCTACAAATTAGCAATGCCAGGCTCAGTGATGTTGTATTTATTAGATCTATTCATAGACTTCAACAGAATCATTCACCAGAACCGTACACCATCTGTGCATTTCCTTTGAAACAAGCACAAGAGATCAGATCTGTTTTGCTATAATTCATTTGCAACAGGAAACTAGAGAAAGTGTTCTGACACATTGAAATATCTCATTTCAACATTTTGGAGCAAAACTTTGGAAAGGTAATGATATTTTTAAAGTGGTATTTTGTTGCAGATGATGGATCTATATTTCAAAAGCAATTTTTACATTCAAAAATCAAAATGAAATATTTTAATTCACTAGAAAATACATTTTTTTTTCCAGACATTGTGGAAATTATCAGCATTTCAGTTTTCATTCTGTTTTGGAAAGTTAGAGTCTTTAAATATTTTTCAAATCAGTCTCCTTTGCTGCATTGTCTTTTGTAAAAAGACTAAGCCATCTCACTGCTTTGAGTTGTGAGTAGCCACTACGCCAAATGCAGAATATAGGAAGAAAGAGTAGAAACCTATCAAAATTGTAACAATTTACACCTGCTCTGTTTACGGCATTTTCCATGGAATTGTTTGTTTGGCCTGAGGACTTCTCTGACTCCACAATAGGCTCTGAAAGAACCCTAAGGGAAAGTGGTCACTAGTAGCCTGTCAATAAGGATGTCATGATGGAGGACAACTCACCTTGCTTCCCAGCAGAATAATTTAATTTCATGCAATTCCAATAAAAGTTGGCCACCTAATTTTATGTACTTTTGGAAACCCAAGCCAAAAGTACATAAAGTCAATATAGTTTAAGGCAGAAGTGGGTCAAATTCAATAAATTCTTAAAAAGAGAGAGAAAAATTTGTTTACTTTTCATTGATTTCTTTCTCCCAAAGCCAATCCCCAAGCATTTCCCAACATTGATTTTCTGATATAATTGTGCTGTGCAGATGTTTGTAGTCATTATAACTGTAAGGCTCTGAAAGAGCAGATGCAAAGTTATCACTGTGTGACTCCTGCCTGCTTTGGATTGCCACCAGGGTCTCACAGCCCACTTGTGGCTGTGGGCACAGGCGTGACCATCACGTACCGGGTTATCCATTATGTCCCTTCTCATGGGAGAACAGGAGATGCTCTGGCAACACCCAGGATCGTGCTGTCAGTTTGCTTGGGCTGGTGAGAAGCAAGCCAGGTCTCAGGGCGCTTCATGTATCCATCCTATATTTACAAGGAAATTCCAGAGATGTTTACCTGGGGAAAACAAAACCTGGTTTTGTCACCATGATTAGATGTCTAGGAAAGAAGCAATAGCATGACTGCTGAAAGCACCAAGGAGAGTATCTAAACTGTACACTGCTGCTGTGGTATATCATTAAGTATTTTATGTTGGATTAAAAAAGTGTAAAATTTGTTACCAAGGTTTGACAAAATATAAAACAAAGGTACATGTGGAGATTAATGATATCAAATGGGTTTTTTCCTGTAACTTAACATTTTTGGTTTTATACAATTAATTTATTTTCTTGCTCTTAATAATACATTAGAGCTATACACTGAGAGAGGAACACACAAAAATGAGCTGATGTTTAACAGGTATGACTTTTTTTTTTTCTTCTTCTTTTATTTACAGTCTTGTCTCTCCCTCTGTGTCCCAGTTCACAGTAAATTATCCTTGGTTCCCAACCCATTCCTATGCTATTTCTTTTTTTTTAATTTATCTTCTCCTCCCCTTCTCTTAAAAGGAAGGTTAGGTTAATTTAATTGTGCTCATTTTTTTTATTTTGCAAGAAGTTCCTCTGTTTGAAAATAACTTGGTCTACCTTTAATAAACTCTTTATGTGATTTTCCGACAATATGAAAATTTATTTAGCCATAAAGGCATAATTTTTATTATATTGTTGCATATTGATATATTATGGCTAATTCAACTAGCAACAAGATTTTGTAGGTATCAATGCATCCTCATTTACATAGCAAACTTCCCACAATTACTCAGCAACCAAAAATGGCGACACTAAATTCCTATTACATAGGAAAATTGGCAATACACACATCAGAAACATTATCCGTTACGTAGCAGTTTAACATATTGACCAATTTTGTTAACTTTTATGGAAGTACATTATAGTCATTTATACATTTTACCATAGCTTTTTATCAGACACATTTGCACCTTCCTGTGATGTAATTTAGAACCATGTTTCTCATTAGAGAAGAACTGTGAGGTAGAGAGTATCCTAGTAAAAGGGCATATTCCTAAATTAGATTTGGGATTAAAAAGCACCATTCAAAACCATATTCAGCTCATTATTTTGGCTGCAAAAAGGTCATTTATAGTTCTGTGTAATAATTTGAAGACAGACTATATAGGCATACTGTCCAAATCATGAATGCAAAAACCCACAAATCCTGTAGGCCAGTTTAGCTGATGTTATTCTATAGTAGTATTCTGATAGCAAAGAAAGGTTGGTTTAGAAAGAAAGTTAAATCTAAGATTGTTTGTATCACTCCGCTTGATTTATGTCTGTTATTACAGAGTTTATGGTGTGTCTTGGCACAACTTGTACTTGTCAATCTGCGGTTCACAACAGCAAAGGGTTCACATGCAGACATAAGGGCTGAGGAACACCCTCCTGCTCCCAAGCTGTTCTCTTCTGGTGCTGTTAACATGCAGGTGTATCAGGAAGATTAGTTTTGAGTGGCTAATTAGGAAAAAAAATTGGAGGCTTGATTTGGACTCTCTTCAAAGCCTTTTAGAATCATCTCCTGAACAGTCATTTAGGCTCAAATGACAGCTAGTCTAGCACAATTTTTTTTCCTCCTCTCAACAAGCAGGCATTTCCTAAATAAGTAACTCTTCTATTTTTTCCCTTCTTAGTTTTCTCTGTACTGCTTCACTTCCTTCTTAAACTTCTGTACGCTACTTTGCCACCTTTCTTCACAGACGTACTGTCTCATACCTGAGATTGTTTTCCTTTGGACTGGTTTTATAAAAAGCCAAATCAAGCTGCACTTCACAAGAAATAAACCATTCAGAGCCTTTGGCTGGTCTTCACCACTAGGTCATATTCACTCTTTTCCTTATTTGTAAATGTTACTAGCCCTTTTTCTCCCTTCTCCATCAGAACAGAGATAGAGTCAGCAAACACCTACTCGGACATTCTCTGCCTCTAAATCAGACTCATTCAAAATAAAACTGAATTGCTTTGCGAAATGTATCTTCTGTTGAAACAGGGCGTAAAACTGCTGTGAGAATGTACAACTCATACAGACACAACTTTCTTGAAAAGCTAGTCTTGTGAAGTTTTCCAGTGAATCATTATTTGTTATTCATTATTTTATACCTCACTTGTCAAGAGAGTTTTGGGTTACACAAAGTAGTGACTACAATTCCTGTGTAGTCAACTTGGTGAGGCCACCAGAAGCTTCTCTGGTAGCCTGATGTGAAGAAATCATTACAGATGTCCAACTTGAGCCTCCCCTGGTGCAGCATGAGGGTGTGTCCTCTTGAGCTCAACCCCTCACAGCTATGGTATCAGCGCATTCCAGGTAGCAGAGAACAGTCCTCAACATACCTTTGTCTGTTGAATTTTTCACCATACTGTAGCTTTTGTGACAAGAAGAGTTTCACTGTTAACACAGCTCACAGGCTTCATAGTGTATTTACTGCATTTTTCCTTAATTGTAAACATGAGGGTGGTAAATAACCTTTCTGATCTTTTAAGTTCATCATATAGATTTCAGAGAAATAAGGTAAGTGAAAACAGAAAGGGTCTGTATATTTCAGAGGAAGTTAATGACAGACAAACCCCACAATCATAACAAAGCTTATAGTAAAAGAATTTCAGATTTTATTTACTGCATCGTGTGGGCTGCTTTGGGGGAAAGTGAGATGTGCTAACAGGTAACTCAAGGATAACAAAAGTAGTTAGGCTGTTGTCTCTTTACCCACTTCAGACCACTGCTTAAACACAATGAATCTCAAGTAGCTGAGTTTGATTTCTTAACAATTTATGTTCTGGTGTCTGTATAAAACACTGCAGTTCCAGGCAGAGAAATTCATATTAGCCTTTTATCTACCACCTGCAACACATTTGCACTGGCATATATTACACTTGGCTTTAAAAGTCCCACTTCTCATTGGACCATATTTTACCCTAAGTTTCTGCTCTCAGCATCCAGAGATCATGTTTCCTGGGGATAAAGCCACCTAAGGATTGACACAGCCCCACAGGTCAGAGCCCTTACACTATAGTCACAAAGAGGGCTGTCAGAACAGACCTCTTCAGCTTCTCCTAGCATATTTACACAGTCTGACTGAGACATCGTATAGCATCATGCTCTGAAACATGATACAGATTCGAGGTCACATCTGCCACAGCTCATCTGAGTTTTCCAACCTGAGTTTTGATTTCTTTCTCTCCCTTTCCAGACACCAAAAGTAAGATTTGGCTCCAGTTTCTGACAAATTGTCTGCTTAAATGAAGCCTGGCCCCTTCTATGCTGCTGTCTAATCGGAATGCTTTTGAGAAACTCTTCCCTATCAGATCAATTTGCCCTTTGCATTTTATGAGGGTAGTGGATGTCTGAAAACGAGGGAAGGAGGGGCTAGGTGAGCATTCTAGTAGGTAGCTTTGTGGTGCTTATATCCCAAATAAATCTGAGAACATGATTCACAACAAAGCAAGAAAAATATTTTTGCCTCTTTACGTTTAAAACCCCCCCACATTTATCTGATGAAGACTCTTGGAATACTTTAATAAGAAACAAAGTTCCTATTGCAAAGTAGTAAGAGTGATGATCCTTTTGCACCATGATAAGATTGTGTCTTCAGAAATAAATTTGCTGCATAAGATTTTTGGGATGAGTTTTGGCTAGTCTTCAGCTTTCACAGATGACATGTAAATGAGTAGAGGGGGAAAAACCCCCACACCAAAACCTCTCAGCATAGTTTTCACTACCTTCCTCATCTGTTTTCCTTCCAGACTTCTTATGGCTGAAAAACCCATGTGATGAGAGATGGAGAAAATTGTTTTTCTGTGCTTAAATAGATCAGTCACCACTGAAGTCTGTAGAACACCCAGGCTCTACTCCCACACCAGAATTTGATTTGCTCTGCAAATTAATTTAGTACTTACCAATATGACAAGCAATACAAGCCAGGATATGCCACATCAGAGCCTAATCCCAGAAGTGGCTGAGCAATCCCAAATTTCACTTCTAGAAGCAGTCAGTTCTCAAAGTACACTGCAAATTGCAGGTCTGTTTACAGGTTTGTAAATAAGCTGTCAGCTATAAAAGTCCTCAGAGAGCTCTGGGCTTCTATGTTTAGGCAGAGTTTGACATCAAAGGTGTACCTAAATTAATTTACATATATTGCTGTACATAAAATAGATGTGTTTTTCAAAAAAAATTAGCAAGCAGGGACCAACCATAAATACTATATTCTTTCCCTACTGGATGCTTCCTTCTTTCATCTGCTAGGATACACATACCTGGATGAAGGGGCAATTCTCACAATGCTAATATTGTGGAGGCAATAGTGCTCTTTTTAAGAGAGTATCCACACATTCTACTACCCTGTTGAAATGAATTCCTACTAAGACAAGAATCTTCAGTGATGCTTCCACTGTGACACAGTGAACTCCTACCTCTGTGTATCTCCCCTTATTGTCTCCAGAAACACCAGCATAATATATTTTATCTGTATTCATAATTGAATGAAATATCCCTGCACAGACTTGAGAGGGATTCAGCACTGATCATTTGCCTTCTCCTTTAGTTTAACACAATACTATCAGGTCTGAAGGCAGGCTAAGGAAGAGAACTTAAGGAAAATTAAATGAGTCAAAAAATAAACTCTCAGCCTTTTCAGTTTAGTTTCCATAGGTATATCTGCAGCTTTAATGATCACACTTAGCAATGTTAAGAAATAATGTTACATTTAGGGTAAAGAAGCACTTCTAGGTGGCTCGTAAGTTCTAGAGGTAATGTGAGAATTAATAAGAGGAGGTGCTTTTAGTGTAATCATAATGAGAAGACGCCACATAATAAGCAGGCAAAGTAAACAAAAGTCTTGGGAAATGAAAGGAAGGAAGGCAGATGTAATAATAAACAAATAAGCCCACTTAGGAAGAAAAAGGAAAAAAAGACTGGTGAGCAATCTTTGTTTTTTCCTTGAGATATATTTTTCACTCAGAAAGACAAATTCATGCACAATTGTGACCCATATACAGTAGCTATGTACAAATCTAGGCTTTTCTACAAGGATGTGTATATATTTCATGTAACAAGAGACTGTCATTAAAAAGATGTTTATGTAGTGGAAATATTGCACTTTTCCTCACTTTTTATTACTGCCATGGAGAATGGATACTAGATTATTCCAGTAAGAACAGACCAATTGGGAAAACTTTGAACCTATTGATTTACTATCCTATCTCTATAGGCATATATATTTGTGTGTATACATACATATACACCAGAATATTTTTACTCAGGTCTTGATATTTTTTCCAGCAGAGACTTAGAAAAACATTAGATTTGCCCAAAAGACAAAACTGTCAGAATTTAAAAAACATAACTTTCCAGAAAAAAAACCCAAAAAAACTACTGTATTGCCAAACTGTCCTGTGAAGAGGCACGGACTGTAACTGAATATTAAATAGTTGAGAGTTTTCTTGGTAAAAAGTTCAGGTTATATTATAAGCAAAGCAGTAGATCCAGTAATTACTGCCACTTGTACTAAGCACAGTTACATCAGATGATTTATGGATGACTGAAGCACTCAGGCAATTTTCAAAAAAAAAATAGTTTTGAAGAATAGACCATAATTTACAGTGAAAGGTACTATTTAAATTCAGTCAGAAAAACACTTTCATTGACAATGTGTAGCCCACATCATTCCTCTTTTCCCACTGCAAAGCAATTCTTTTAATTCATAATTTAATGTTCATAATATAACTGTGATGCCTGACCTGTGAACTGGACAGCCCCTATCCCTTCTCAAGTATTTTATTTCCAGAAAAGTTGCTCAGCTGTGTGATTCATGTCACAAGCAGAATAAACTCTGCCTCTGTTGTCCTTTTGCTCATCTGCATGTCCTGTGCATGTGTTCAGTAATAGCTCCCTCAGTTGTTATAAGGAAGATAACACTCCACAGCTCAAGATTTCCAAAATGCCCTTTCAGTTTCAGCATTAACCAGTGCCATATTACCCATGGCTGCTGTGATAATCCATCAAGATCATAGAGTCTTAGAAGAGTCTTTTTTAAAATGGAGAGGTCATTTCCCCACTGAAATCACTGTCATACAATGAGCAGTAAAGCCCTGCTTGATGTGTGCTGTTAAGGAGGGCTGCCGTAGGATTTTGTACTGTTATTTGGTAACACCAAAAATAATGACAGGAAAAGAACACAGGGAAATGGAGTGCAAGGAGGGTAAGTAGCGTGGCACCGTGGCCATCTAGACAAGAGTGATAATTTATCTGTGATGATGTCCCTGGCACAAAGTGAACTTTTCACTCTTGTAAAAGCTCTCAGCATGAGCTCTTTTCCAGTAGCTCTTCAATTCTCCCTATTGTTTCGTTCCCTTGGCAGCATATTTATTCTTTCTCATGTTCACAGAGATGCTTCTTCAATTCTAGGGGGCATGTATTAACATCTCAAAACTCTCTTGGAAGTAAACTCAATTAAAAAATTTATTTAAGTTTTTCTCGTGTTGGAAAAGGTTCAGTTCAGGGCGTTTGTATAGCTCAGCTGTTTCTTCTTTCCCCCTATTTGTATTTTGCTAAAATCATAGTGAATTACTATAAATAAGGGTTTTTTTCTCTATAGTTCTAACTTTGAATCAGGTTTCAGACTTCTTCAGCCGCACTAGCAATTATATGACTTAATCTGTTTGGTTTCTAGATTTGGTAAACCAGACATGGAAAGCATATAAAAACATGTCAAAAAAGTTGACTTTTTGAAACATTGTTGCTCTGTACTATATAAAAATGAGGGGAAACGTGGCTGTTATTTCAGGTCAAAGATACCTGCTTACAGATCATAGCACAGTTCTGTCATGAAGCATCAGGATAGATCTGAGCAGAGCCCCCACAAAACAGCTATGAAAAGGTCACTGAAGATAAATTTATGGGTTCAGTGGTTCTGTCCTTATTCATTGAATTTAACCCTTTTGCCTACACAGTAGGAAGAGCAGCAGCTGTTGCTGGGCTTCAAAGATACCCACAAAAATAAAACAGAACAGCTTCCAAATGGGCAATTCATCCCAAATGAGAAAGCTCCATTAAAAAAATTGAAAAAGCATACCAAAAAACCTGTGCATGCATATCTGGAGCTTATTTGGAAAAGTGACATTTAATTTGGCTAAATGAAGAACCTGCTACATCTGAAATTGAGCTTTATGTATCCTGTAATTAATAGATGCCTGAACCAAGACTTTGAGCCCTATAAAAAGTAATTCCAAGGGTAAATCATTGCAATAGAATTCCACTATGTTCACAGAATAGCCCTACATGCAGCTACAGACCTCTTGGATAGATTGTCAGTTCTTAGTAAGATAACAGTAGTAATATATATTTAGTAACATTTGAAAAAGCAACAAGTGTTGGTCATCTGTTATTTATTGTTAGATAAAATCTGCAAATATTTGCAATTACAGATTGAATGTATTTATATATGTATCCTTTATATATATAATTTGAAGTACAGAATGTTTTGGAGTATCTGCCTTAATATTATTTTTCTATTCTTCAGCTTTTTTACCAGGTTCAAGGAGATATGTGTCTGAAGATAATTGAAAATGGGAAACAAAAGGATGTTGTCATTCGTGAAGGGGAGGTAAAACAGGATTGTGTTTCTGTTATAGTTGTCTATAAGTATGTTAAACGAATGTTTTATGTAGTGTTTCGAAATCAGTTTATCCCTGCTGTGCAAGAGATGGCATCAGAATTTAATAAATAAACTTGAATGGAGTATCAAAAATGCCATGTAATTAACAGCAAACTACAATACACCATGTTCAACATTTCACTATTTCAATATCAGATAATCAGGAATATACTGAGAGAAGTCTTTATTCCCCTGCATGTCATGGAATCTGCCATGTGAATTCAAGTGGATCAGTCTTTTATTTACACATAGCCAGGTACACACTGCTCACACACCCCCCCACACACCAACAAACAAGCTGCTTAAACTTATAAATTTAGGCAATTCAGCTATTTTCAGTCTTCTTTAGTCCTCCTTTACAACCATCACAATAGAATAGTTTTAAAAGAGACATTTCTGGATAAAACGTATCCAAGTTTTCCTTAGAGTAAGCTTGCTAAAGCATAGATAGCAGTCCTTTCACTGGGAGCATGACTAGATGCTTTACTTGGCTACCACAGGCGTACGTCTACCACAGGCTAGACGTACTACAGCTGCCCCTCACTGCTGTTAACACAAGCAGTGTTTGAACTGCACTCAAATCCTTAAAAGGAGATTATTAGGTCTAGTGGGGACAGTCTTGAAAATAGAACACATGTATCAAACTCAACAGCTTGAGGTCATTAAAAGTATTGCAACTTTTTCAGTGAAGAAACAGAACTACGTTTTCAAACTGTGACATTCTGATAATACAACTCACACTGAAGAAGCACATCCAGCTGAGATCTTGGCATGTACCACAAGCATTAATGAAAAGGAGCACACAGTATCCTTGGTGGAAGGTCTGACACTAGCACTGGTGAGGCACTGTCATTAGCTCCGTTTTATAGACAGAGAAACTGTAATGGCTTGCCCAACCTTGACAAAGGCATCTGTAGTGCTGAAGAATACAGGCTTACCACCCTCCTACACAGTCAGATAGCTGCTAAAAAAGGGCTTCTTCTAAAGCTTCAGTAATAGACTTCTCCTAACCACATATTGTCTATTCACTTTGTCACTTGCATGAGTAAATAGTCTCTCATGTTTGTTAATTATTTCTGAAGAGAGTAACACTCCTCATCATGCAATCACAGGTGTTCACTATGTTGGAAGGATACACATTCCTTACCAGTTGAGACATTTTTTTGAGCTGACAAAAATCTTGCTTTTTATTTCCATTTCAGTAAGTCAGGAATTGCACCAAATCTATAAATTCCAGATGAGTAGTTGATTAGATTTTAATTTCAATTGTGTCCAGAAGTGATGATCAAATCAGGAGGAGAGAACCTGACTGCCATAAAAGCAGTGCTGATTGCAAGTCACTGTGTCATCGTTCACAGAGAAAGCAAGAAAGAGTGTGTCTTCAGGGTTTGGGTACTGAAGTGGATGAAGCTGCAATGGAGCAATAAAAAAATCAACAAAGAGCAGGGGAGAAGGAAGAGTGGGGCAAGGAGTTGAGGCTTTTGAAGGTTGGAGGGAAGGACAACACAAAAACCAAAGACTTCATGCACTGATTCTTTCCCATTTCTTTGAACAGATGTTCCTCCTACCTGCCAGGATACCTCATTCTCCTCAGAGATATGCAAACACTGTGGGTCTTGTGATTGAAAGGGAAAGATTGAAAACAGAAATTGATGGGCTAAGGTGAAGTATAAACTGTTGACTAATATGTTAGAATTCATAATATAAACTAATTTCGTATGTCAATAAAATACTGTATTTTACATTCCTGATAATTTATCAGATTCACCCTGGCAATTTTGGACTAATTCTATCCATACATCTATTTATTTATACATACATAAACAGAGATGTCATTTAGTATTTGATTTAGTTAAACAAGGGACATGTTGAAATATCTTAATTGCATATTCTGGTTATAGCTATTTATGTACTGCCTACTGCTATCACCTTAAGTTTAAAAAAAGAAAATCTCAGAGCTCTCTAACAACCCAAAATCAATAAAGATTTTTTTTTTATTAATTCTGGCAAGCAGAATATTAATTACTTTGTAAGCACTGAAAGCAAAAAGATGAAGAGCAGCTTTCTTGGCAAGTGTGGGAAGCTGGAAACAAAAATCAATTTTCTGAACACTAGACCCTCTACATTGTACACACCTCTGCCTAGCTTTTATTACCTTATGAGAACATCATCTTCATGGAAGGGAGTGGTTTACTTTGTATTCTAGTGGGAGCAGGATTAAGCTTTGTCTTTTGGTTGTACAAAGTTCACAAGTTTAAGCAGGCAAGTCACAGCAGTAACATTAGCCCATCTAGAGAAGCTGTTTCAGTATTAACCAGATATGACTGACCAAATGGAGTTTACACCTGTTCATGTAACTTGAAAGATTTAAAACTGTGGTGATTCCTGTAATGTACTGTTTCTGTCCTTTCACCTGCCGTTTTGATTGTTGTATGGGTAGTATCACAGCAGGAAGATTGCAAATATGCAGAGCTAGAAAGACATAGTTTTTCATTCAAACCAAAAAAAGAAAACTACAGAAAGAAAAAAGGAACTAAAAAAGAGACCATTCCAAAACCCCCAGCCTATTAAATTCCAAGCTAAAGACAAGTCCAGTTCATTTAAAACATTGTTTATCTATGCAGTTGTCCCTTTTTTCCTTTCCTCTCAGGTCTGTGGATTGTGAGTACTTAGATGAGTAAGAAGATATTTTGAGCTAGAAACAATTGGCCAGTGATTCAGAGAACGTTTATTATTAATGTAATAAAGGAACATAAGTATCTTGAAGTAACTTCAAATAAAACAATCTGCCATGTACATGAACTCTGTGAATGATATGAGTTACAGAAATGCTGAATACCTTCTTAGGGATTCCAGGCAGATCTAGAGATTTGCACTCTGATGTAGCCGTGCTCCTGTGGAGAATATACACTTAAAGCTACCATATGGTTTGCAGGTGGAAATTAACAAAGGACATTCTCAACTGAAAGTATCAATCAGGTGTCTGAAAAAAGAATGACTTAGAGGTTTTTGGTGCCTGTGTTTTCCCACTGATATGATGGGGAAAAAAAAAAAGACACCTGAAGTTTTGGAAGTAAACAATCTTGTCATGCTTTTGAACCTACATTGTGTCTCTGTGTGCTCCTGGAAGAGATGGGAATTTAAAATCAGAACCTCTAATCTTCTCAAACTTTTTTTACTCCCAGCCACCTTCAGCAAAGACTGTAGATGAGAAACTCATAATGAACTTGAAGTATGCTGACTCAAGGTCTAATATTACATTACTGTTCCATTATTTATCATGCTTACAAGACTTAATCATAAATCAGATCCCCCAGCATGCTGATTACTGTACAAGTGAAGAATAAGTAGCCTGCCCCAGTATTTCAGTCTAAATAATGATTGCATGCCTTGTACTACAAGAACAATGATCTAGCTAATCTTAATCCTATGGCAAACAAATACAAAACCCCCTTAGTTTTATGTTAGTCATGTTGTTGGATACTTTGCACCTTCCCAGGTGCAAAGCTTTTTACCAAAAAGACTTGGCAAGCATCTCCCTTCTCTGTAGATTCTCTGGGTTCAAAATTTGTGCTCATAGCACAGTTTTTTTCCCATATTGGAGTCATAGATAATGTTGCTCTCTTCAGCATACCCTGTTCTTGCAAAACTCTAGGAGCCAGGTGGCTCTGAGAGAATTTCTGGACAATAAATACACAAGACAGACATAAACATAAAAATATGCACAGGATCATTCCGTGAGCACTTTTTCCCACTTCTGAAATACATTCCAGTAACCCAAAAAGACACACAGGATCTCTTTAAAACCAGTCACAATACAAGTGACAGTACCAGAGCCCATCATTCCTTGCTAACCCATGCAGTCTTTTTAGAATCTGAATATAAATTCTCTATTTGTCATTCCGTAGATTACATCTGATGACCTGTTGATCTCACCACAAATTATTTATTAAGACATAAAATAATGCAAGTGAAACACTAAATTCCTCTTCAGGGAAATAAGCTAAACACTACCCAAAACTATGCAGCTGAAAATCCTCTATTTTTTCACAAATAAGTCCGTAAGCCATTTTGTTTTCTTACCAGCCCATGCATAAGCACTAAGCAAGCTAACTCTCTTAAATATGAGCACTTATCTAATAGCTGCATGGAAGCAATTACAGGAAGTGGTATTTGGGGCTGATTAGTTTTGTAGTAACAGAGTGAAAGTTACGGATCCCAAGAGATTAAGTCACCAATCATCTCCAGGATCAAAGCTGGAAAGTTTGCTGAAGCAATTTGGTGACTTATCTCTGATTCCTCAACAGAACTACAAGGCACTCCATAGAAGTCTGAGCACCTCACCCACCAAGTCACCTAACAAGGGAATCAGAAATCTTCCCTAAATAACCATTCTACAGAATAAAGCACATCGGGCTTGAGAACAGCACACTCTTACACAGTATCAAGTAGCTATTTTCTTCAAAAGACTGAAACTGCCTGATCAGTAAGTTAATAAAAGGATTGACTAATGTGTTTGCTTTGGCAGATACTACATTGGAGAGTCAACTAATGTCCTTTTTGAGAAATGGTTTCACTGTGAAGATCTCGGCACTCAACTTATACCAATAATTCAAGAGTAAGCTTTTTTCTTCGCAAATTAAAAAAAATGGTTAAAATGACCTTGTAGATCTTCATCAGTCTGTGACTTATATAGTTAATTTTCTATTTATGCTGCATTTTACATAGACTTGTTAAAAGCTAATTGCTGTTCTACAAACTTTTAATCATATCTTGTATGCCCCAAACTCATCAAATCAGATTTTTAAAAAAAAATCTTATTTTGATCTGGAACATACTTTTTTGAACCGGTAAAAGCACACTGCTCCCAAGTGCAAAAAGAATGGAATAAAAAATTAACACTGATCGATGCCAGGTTAAGTAGGTAAAACACTAAATTTCCTTAGGGCTTCTTTCACTCTTTCTTTAACCTAAGTACTTTTAATTGATTTTGTGAATAACCAGGACTGTGGTAAATTTGGTTGAGAGTTCCTTTCTAGGAAATGTGTGAATGTCATTGATTAACTAATCAGTTTGTTAAATGGTTGCTAAAGGTGAACAAGGGAACTGTCTAATGACATGAATTTTGTAGGACTTTCAGAAGTCCTGTCTATCACATAGACAAGTGATAATAGCTGAGGATCTGGCACACGCATTCTCAGCACAAAACCTGATGGCCAAATTACTTCTTGGTCTTTGTTAACCTACAGAGCATGACGTTTTTACTTGTGTTTAAATGTTTGTTATTCCAGGTTTTTCAATTCAAGGCAATATCAAACTGGAAAACCAAATCCAGGTAATGCAAATTAATTTCAGAATTAGAACTGCCAATTGAACAGCAATGTTTCTCACCACATAAAGTGATTAAGTTCCTATTTTTCTTTCTGATTGTGTAAATTAAAGTTACTTTGGGAAGTAAATCCTTTCATTATCCCAACCACAAGTAAGATCCATCTGCATGATTATCTACAGCATCTTGGTTGCTCATGTGATTGCCATCATAGCAACCTATCAGGTAACTATACAATGTGAAGTCTTAGTATCTCTATCCTTGCATGCCTTTCTAGTCCTATACTAAGAAAATTTCATTTCTGACTACACATAGGGAGATTCTTGCAGGTTGAATCTATGCACTCTATACCTACTTGTACATTACCTGTAGCTACACACTGTGACCTACTCTCAGGAAACCTAAAGACAAAAGCTTGTAGTTCCTGTAAGGTTTAATCTATTTAACATTTGATTTCTGTGCTGTCCCGTTTTTTATTTTGTCTCTGTGGATAGTGATTGCAACTTGCACACTGGACTCCAGTTGTAACTCCACTTGATTCTGTTAGACAGAGACATAGAACAGAGAGAGTGCCTGTTCAAGAAAACTAATCTAATAATTTTGCCTTTAAGAATTGGATCTCTCAAACACGATAGTTGCTTTCTGCCTGGCAAGCAAGGTCTCTATTGCAAGGGTACTTGCAACAGCACCTTCAGTGGGAAACCTGTTTTGCTGAAATCTTACAATCCTGCTGGCCCACAGCATGTACACAATCCACTGCTACGATTAACAAACCACGCACAAAATACTACCCTCACGTCTTCTCTAAGTACTGAAGACTACACTATGCAACTTTCTATACCTGCAGGAACAATTTTTGTGGACTATTTGTAAGTGTTTTAGGTAGGTGCAACCTAGTCAGTTCTGCTACAAGAACTACCTGGAAAGTCTCCATGACATTGCCAAGTTCTTAATTGACACATGGAAAATCAGCATAAGAACAGCAGAAGCTACCTATGGAATCTCCAGGAGGGCCTGAGGTTCCCACCTGGAGAGTTCCTACAGCAGTTTTCTAAATGCTAACCAGTCCAGTCAATCTCATTGCTCAGCTAGGTTTGTTCTTCCAAATCTGTCTGCTGTCTCATCTATGCAAACAGGTGGGTGAGGGACATCCTGCACTAACCAAGAAACTGATGATTTAGGTGCACTGAATGTGCACACATGCACAGCTCTAGTACCCAGATATGCTACTCTTAAAACCACACGATCAACTTGAATGTCATCCTCCAGTCACACCCATAATTTATAATCCATAGCTCTTGTTACAAGATAAAGATAAATTTTAGTTTCCCTCTCTAAGAACTTTTTAGAACCAGCTGTCCTTAATCTCCACATTAATTCCTAAATGTTTTAAGTAACATGATTCTTATGAATTATCCTAATAGAACATTTATTCCATTTCTCAGTTTGATAGTCACTGCCTGCCATCTCAATCAGTAACAAAGCTCTTACTCAAATCCTAATACGGAGAAAAGCTGGGTTTTGTATGAACATCACCCTTCTCAAAAATAGTTAACTAAAACTTTGCGGCCAAAATGAAAGGTTCACAGACTAGTCCTCTGTATGGGATAGCAACCTTAAAACCCTTGCAATTAGGATATGGTAAACCAGTCAGAAACCCTTCCTGAAAACTTTTCAGCTGAAGCAGCTTTTGGCATTGGTTCTTTGACTGATTAGTCAGTGTACTTCTCAGAAAAAGGCTCCATGTTTCCTATAAATAAAATACTGTTGTCTCCAAGACATTACTTTTATTTTTATGCACTATCAAAATGTATTTATTTTAATTTGAGCATCTCACCTGTATTCAGGTGTTGGTGGTTTGTTTTGTTTTTGTTTTTTTCTTTTTTTTTTACACAGTGGGGTGGAGAGGTCAGGCAGAGCAAGTATTGCCTATCACTGGGTGTTCATACAATGTTTAACAGAGGAAATATAATTTCAGATGAATCCTCTAGATGCTGCTGTAATAAAAAAAATATATCACACATACGATCCTTGTTTAATACAGTGATTTCCAATAAACATCCCTCACCAGGCTAAGAGTTTTATCACTAACAACTTAATTATATGAGTGCATAAACAAAATAACATCAAAGACTTAAGTTGTTAATATTTTTGCAGAAGATTGAACACCCCCCCAACAATCAACCAGAAGCTATGCTACATCTTGACACCTTTTTTTAAATACAGAATTCTGAGAAACTGATATCGATAGACTCAGTCCAGAAGCTCTTTCCTTATAATTTATTCAAAAACTGCAAAAAGGCAAAAAAGCATGAGACTTCCATGAAACTGAAGAGAAAGTTTAAAAAAAAAAAAGAAAAGAAAAGAAAAGGTAGTTATTTAGTTCATAGCTCAGTACATTGCTTTCAGAGGAGAATGGATTTTCCCCTTGGATTAGCTGCTATGTCAAGATAAGAAATATTTTAAATTCCTGTCTTAATTCTTGCTGTAAGCAAAGGCAGTCAGCAAAGTTACCTGGCAGGCTTTCGGCCAGGGGAACAGCTCCCTTTTTGCAATTTTCATGTCTCATGGACAATAAGCAGCTCAACATCTCAGGGATATCCTATGTGTGAGGAAAAAAACACACATTTTTAGTTACAGAAGTTTTAAATGTAACTCCTGTAACTGTCAGTGAGACTTATGTTAAAAAATAAAAATTAAAATACATCTTTTTTTTTTTCCTTTTTTTCCCCCCTCAAGAAGTAGAGTTCAGCAAGCATGATTCTTGTAACATATGACAAGCTACCACCAGTTTCTCATGATGCTTCACTCAAGACACATTTTAACATTGTTTCAACTAGCCTATGCAGAGGAGTGAGATTCAGCTTTTCTTTCACTTTCTCTTCTGAAAATCCACAATCCCCTCAGTTTAAAAGCGCCAGCTGAAGTGCTCTCAGGTTCCTCTCTAAGTAAGCCTGAACTAGGGTCTCACCTTAGACAGAAATGAAATAAATTTGGAGGAAAAAAAAAAAAAAAACCTTGAAAGAAATCCTTGATTGCAGCTCACTCTAGAGGAAAGCTATAAGTGGAATCAATCAAGCTCCAATCGCTTTTTAAAAAACACTACATGAAAAACCCCAAACCTAAGTCCAGACTTTTTCCTGATTAACTTATGATTGCTGGCTTAGCCAATAACAGGGAAAGTCCTTCTGAAGGCAGGGTAATCAGCATGTATGAAAAGACAGCAGAAGGGGGACTCAAGTACCATCAGGTAAAATATAATCAGAAATATATAGTCCATACAATCATTACTTGAGGCATCTTCCCTGAAACTGTTTTGTGCCTCTTTTGTTTCCACGTGTAGAAATAAAATTTGAGAGCACTCTCAACACTTCTATCAATAAGTGAATATATTTAGGATGTAGTCTGTACATGGAGCACTGAAGATGTGTTACTTTGGTTTACTTTACATAGTTTTTGACATAAGGAATCACAGTTCTCAAAACAACTCTTGCTGCTTTGAGTGGAATCAAACTGAAAGCAAGATTCTTTCAGTGTTTGTTTCATCCCAATTTTCTAGTCAAGAGGACAAGAGACAGTTCAGACAGAGAAAACTCAATTTGCGTAAATACTGATGGCTGAATATTCTTTGTAAAAGTAACCAGAAGCTCAAAAGCCTATCCTGCCATGCTCACTGAAGTAATACTGGCTTCTTTTAAATGAAAGTTGAGAGGGGAAAAGAAGGTGCAAGAAAAAAATTTTCCCAAGTTAGACTTGTTTAAAAATGAACTTTATGAACACTGATGGTATAGGTAAAATGTCAAATTTATGTTTATCCAAATTAATCTACTTCTAATTATCAATGAAGTTTTATTTCACATAAAAGCTTTATTGTCAGTGAACATAAATATATATAATACAAAAACCAGTCCTGTAGTGACTTCACTAGCAACATGTTCATTGATTTCAGCATACCCTGCGTAATTTACAATCTGATCTTCTAATCTAGTCAGTACTGTTAGAATACAACATAGTTTTATGCTTGTGATTCAGAGCAGACAAACCCTAAGGAAGTGAAGGAGTATGAAAAATTGGGTGCTTTCTTCAGTCAGTGGAGCAGGGATACCATACAACCTAGGGCAAGGCCTGTAAATGTTTTGTGGTTTCAGCAGTGCTAATTAAGCCAGTTATAAGGGTGATCTTAGCAGTCTAAAAACAAAATAAAAACCAACTTCTGTACCATCATCATCTGTAACTAATCCAGGGCAACCTCTGTAGACAGTCTTGTTTCACTGGTGTATAAAAACAAGCAGATCTTTATTCTTCAACCTTTTCTTATTTTCACTTAATTGGCTGGTGGGAAAACATTAATTCAATTAAAACTACCCCAGAAAATTAAAAATCTGTAAAAATTGTCTTCATTTACACTAGAGCAAATATAGGGGTATGCTTTTGAAGTTAAAATAAGTGTATAAATATTTGTGCCTTTTTGTTTTAATTATATTGAAATAATTCTAAAGATACTGTCACTGTGGTGGTTTTTTGTTAAATAAGAATGATAATTTTGGAAATAAGTTTTATTTGCTATATTTCTGTTTAGAAAGTTAACTATTTGATTCTCTTTTACTTCATCTTTTGAGGACTTCTAACATACCTAAATAGATCACAACTTTTCTATAATATGTAACTTCTTTCTGTTTGAGTACTTGTATTAAAAAAAACAGCATATAATCTTCTCGATATTAAGGACTATTCCTCTAGAGAATTTATTTTGCAAACGGCCACCAGGAGGTCTGCAGGACAGGACAGTATTCAAAAGATACAGAGTCAATCACTTTAAACTATCTAGACCCATCAGAATTGTACAATTCTCCAAAACAGCATTTCTGCAGCTTTTTCCACAATTTGAATCTGCTCTTTTTTACCCCCATATATTTCATCCTCATTACTCTCTTCTAGAAAAGGTGTCCACTATTCAGCTTTATCTTGTCATACCCATATCCTGTAAGTCATGTTTATGTCTCTTCTGAAACCCTAAACCACAAAGAGTATTGTAGGTGGAAGAAGGGAATAGAATCATCTAATATAACCCTCCAATGCTTATAAACGTGCAGCCTGTCTCTGGCTTCAGCCATTTCCCCTCTCCTCATTGTTAACACCTCTTCACTCCACACTAGTCCCTAATCAGTACAGAGTTCATACTAAGGATGAACTGTTCAGACAGACCAGCCTAAGCCAGCAATATTTAATACACAAGGTAGGATTACAATGTCTGGAGTATGGCTGCTATAATTTTCCATATGAAAACTTCTACTAAACTTTTTAATCACAAAATACAACGTATCACCCAAAACCCAGGACTGCAGGCTGCACATTCTCTGGAGCCAGGAATGCCCCGAGAAGTTTGTTAGGCTCCCAGAGCCCAGAACTACTCAGACAACAGTCACCAAACAAAACCCCAAGAAAGTCCCCCATAAGAAGTCTACTTCTCCCACAATATTCTCAGCTGAGCCTCCTCAAAGACAGGCAGATCATAAACTCTGCTCTCAGGGAGCTGTCCTAATGCTTCACCATGTGAACCAAGCCATTATGCACCTTTAGTGCATAATGTAACAAACCTAACAAGGATATATGAAGAAATGCCTNAGGAGGAATATTTAAGAGCTCTAAAGCTCAGCATGTCTT
Organism: Campylorhamphus procurvoides; assembly: GCA_013396655.1. Taxonomy (NCBI): domain Eukaryota; kingdom Metazoa; phylum Chordata; class Aves; order Passeriformes; family Dendrocolaptidae; genus Campylorhamphus; species Campylorhamphus procurvoides. The sequence goes on along the minus strand of WBMV01003664.1, from coordinate 3,629,320 downwards.
CTCTAATAAAGTAGCTTCTTACTTCCTTACCCTCTTAAATGCTCCCCAGACAGCAATAGGTGAAACAGCAGACTCACTAATGGAGTCAGTCTGGCATTTTCGCCAGTGTTTCTAAGGCTGTTTAGTAGGATTAGCTCATGCATGTACAAATCCTTGTCTCACAAATGTAGTGGGGTCTCAACATTTGTTATAATGAAAGATCCTATTCCTCCTCTATGAAAACTGAAGTTACATACAAAGAGAATTAATGAAGTGTCCACAATTATGGGGGGCAGATTCAGAAACAAAATGAAGATTTCTGATTTTAGGATTGGAAAAATGGACAGTATTTCTCAATACAGTTTTTCAACAACCCATATAGATCATGAAGAACCTTTAAACAGAATTATGGCTTAAATATTGCAATTTATTTTTTTTTGTTCTAATTTATTTCCTTCCTCCTTGCTGATATCTCCTTTTGAAAAGGCTGTATTGCTTTATTACAAAAATATTTTTCAACGCTTTCCTCATGAAACTTCATAATTTCAATTAGGAAAAAAAAAACTGTTGTTCAGTTTCCAGCATAGATTTAATGACACGAAGAAAAATGTGCCTAGAAATAATTACAGGGACAAGTCATAAATTAGCGGTCACGCCAATTCTCAGGGCATGCTACAAAAACAAATACAGTTACACAGGGAAATGTATAATTACACCAAGTGAGTGCTGTATTTTCAGCTAAATGTTTCTGCATCTATACTCAACAACAGTGAAATGAACCAGTGACCCCCAAAGTAATCAGTCACTGTCAGTGCTTTCACTCTGGATTTTTATATGGTTTTTTCAATCTCAGTTGTCTGAAATTACATCCCTTATTTCACAGGTTTTATTTGCAGAGGTATTAAAGCCCTACTAGTCTTGTGGGCATTTCTGTTAACATGGAGAATAAAGCAGATTTTTTTTCACAGAAATTAGGTAGGTACATATGGGAAAAACATTCCAGGATATGTATTATTGCTGGCATTAGCAATTAAATGTGTAAGGCTACAAAACTCTCCCATTAGAATTATTCATTATGATATATAGTGTTTAAGAGATGGAAATTATAAAGTGAACAAAAATAAATTAACACACAATTTTAAAATAACCCATGAGCTCTTTATCCCTAGTCTGGACCATTGGGAAAACAAAAGAGGGTTCAATGTCTCCACTTTGGAAAAGAATGTATTCTGCATTTACGGAGGAAGACACCATCCTTGCAAAGAGGTGGGGCCACAGCATGCAGGGACACATTGTTTCTGAGGCAGCACAGTGCCTTAGGATGGAGTGGCTTACATAATTAATAAGAATATATAAGTCAATTTAAAGATTTGAAGATTGTTCCATCTAGAATGTGCTGTCCAGAAGTAGAGGATGGCATATCAGTGAAAAATATAGTTTTTCATAAAGCCCACTTAATCACTTTGACAGTTGACCTTATTTTAATATATTACATGTGCTTTATTTTTCTTTTCCTTTGCACAAATCCTGAAGAAACAAGGTTTGCAAGAGAGCTGTGGAAGAGCTTGGGAATAGTAGAGCTCAAGAAATGCTCAGAAAGTGAGAGGGTCTGATTCTTTACAAGAAAGCTTAGGCACATCACAGGAGCTGGGCAGAAGCACTTGCCATGTAACACATGAGTTTGGGATAAGCAAATACAGCCACATATACCTGATAGGTCAAGGTCAGTTCTCTTTTACCTGTCCTCTCTTTTGCTGTCAGAAGTATGGCACTCCCTGCAAGCTCAGACTTCCTTAGATGGTCTCTGTTGAGGCTGGAACTACCTGCACATTCACTTGCTGTTTTCTTGCAAGCAGTTCTCTCCTTTAAATATTCTCAGTCTCAGTACAGTCTCTATTGTTTAACTGAAATGAACTTCCTCTAAAACCTGCACTTTCTTTTGAATATTTACAAACTCATTTGGTAAACATGATGTATTTTTCAGCTTACTATGATACCATCACATTCTAATTTAAGCCAGAAAAGAGCTATAAACCCCATAAAGAACACATCGCTCTGATATGAATTTTTAATAGTAATGATCTACAAAAATGGACTTCAGTATTGAACTATTTAAATGGATGCCCAGAACATGTAAGAAAATGTTAGATTTGATCTTCCACTTAGTGTTATATTACTTGGAAAAACATGCACAAGACTTTAGCTGATTAGCTTAGAATTGCAGTCTTCTCGCATTTTACTGGTATATTTTTACTTTTACCATCATTAAACATGTTGTCTCCTTGTCTCACAGCATCACTAGAACAGAACTCTAGAAAGAGACTTACACTTCCCGAGATACTGTTGAAAGCTAATGTAGATGCTAAGCAGAAATATATGCAACAGTATCTAAATATAAGCCATTTGCCTGATAGGAAACACTCAGTTCCTTTGGAAGCTCCAGGCTTCCCCTGGGACACCTGCAGCTTTAAGCATCATGCAAGGGATCAGTATTAGGGTTAAATAAGGACTCAGTCAAGTAGCTAAGATAATGTCACACATATGTCACTTATGGCATCAACACAGCATTCTCTCATTTGTTCTACAGGAATGGGTAATCAAATCATATTGGATTGAACTAATGGTCCATTTCATGCAGACATAGTTTTCAAAGGCTATTGTGCTGGGAAAAGTGTCATTAATATCAAAGTAATACTAAGCCAAAACCCCATCACAGGCCATGGTCTGCTGACAGGGCAAGTGTCAAAAAAACAGCTCTTGAATTGAGGAACTTAAAGTCTAAATAAACAGAAGTCCACTTTTACTTGGAAGTAAATGGAACTGTTAGAAATTGCCTGTGTATCACAAACAAGGAAGGACAGTGCACGATATTAATTGCAACATGTATAACACTCTACAATTGGCCCCAAGTATGAACAGGCCACTGTATGGTGTTGTCCCTGTTCATCAAGGCAGCTGAAGTCAGAGATCATTAGAAAGAAGAAAACTAGCAAAATCATGTTTATGGAGAAATAGTAGCAGAAGTTAATCTGCAAACTGAGAAGTTTATAGTTACTTCTCATAGTTAAATTTGTGTTGCTTCATGGTCAGAACACAAACAAGTACTTTGGCTTTTTTGTATCTCAAATTCCATGCAATTCACTGGGAGCATTCATAGTTCTGCTTGCCTAAAACACCACAGCGCCATTCCAAGAGACTCATCTTTTTGCCATCTATTCTCCACCTTATGAAATCTCAACTTACGTGTTAGCTTGATGCTGGAATTCTTGACCTGTGGAGAAGTCATATCCCCCTGAGCTGAGCAGGATACTCGTAACACCTCAATATTCGTCAAATAAAAAAAAGAACCCACCAAACACCCCCCCCCCCTCCCTGCCCCCCCCCCCATCATCTCAACTAGGACGTATTTTAGTAGAAAGGCCTGTCAGAAAGTTACCAATAGGTAACATTCTTGTACTCCAAAACTACAAGAAGCTTTTCTAAATTCAAGAATGATGAGTTTTATTCTGATAACAAAACCAACCAGCTAAAAAAACCCATCCAACTGGTAAAGATTTCTACTATTAATGAAACAAAATATTTTAAAATCTTTTTGAATAATAATTGCACTGTATACCTTCTGATAAAATTTCTAATAAATTTTCTTTTCCTCCTTTACTGTGTGTGAATATATATCATAACATTTTGTCCTTTATTTTGTATTTCTCCCTATAAAGCCCCACAATTTTCCAATGCAGCTTCAGTTGACCATATCCATAATTTAAGGGCAAGGTGTGTAATTGTTCCTAATGACCTCCAAAGCAGGTTTGATGAACTTGTGAAAATTAAGAAAAAAAACCAAACCAAGACAACCAGACATATTGCAGTGTGGAAAATAAGTCACCAATTACCTTAACACTGCATTTTAATGTTATCAAACAATAAAATATAGGATGTTCAAGACTAGATCTTGTTAATATTATAAGCCCAGGGGGGGAAAAAACTCCAAAACAAAAAAAACCCAACAAAACACTTTCAAACAAAAAATGTCTACTTTTGCAGCTGATTTCTTCAGATGGCTTTCAGTATTTCCTGAAAGAGGCATTGTCAAGAGAAATTATTTGAAGAAACATATTGACTTCTCCCAATTATTTTAATATGACAGAACAGGTGAGACTGGATAGAACCACAGTCGGTCATCTGGTCCAACCTTCTAATATAATGGACAAGACACTTGAATGGCAAAAACTGTTTCTACAACAAAAATAATCCACTCAGATTATCTGGAGATGGGTGTACTCAGTACTTAGTGTGATCCCATAAACAGCAACAGTGTCTTCAGTACACTGCTTACCTGGTGGGATGCACTGACCTTCCCACACATTGTTCAAAAACTGCATACAAAATGGTCTTCAAAGAAAAACTGGCATGATACATTCAAAGCATGGCAGAGGAATGTTCTTTAGAACTGAACCAAAAGGATATTGCATGTTAAATACACTAATACTTAAAAAAGACCTATGCTACTACTAGCACCAAGACTAAGATTTGGCTGTGAGTTTATAACCTCAATACATTTGGAAGAAAACAGTCTAGTGAGTTTTTCTGTCATCTAGTTGGCATTACTACTTGAAATTACTCTATGGGTGCTCCCCCATGGCATCTCAGAATGAACTACTTAGGACCACCAAGGCAATTACACTATCTCTGTACTTCATTGTGAGCTGGTAAATAATTAAAGCTCATTTCACATAGCAGCAATGTGGAGCACAAATTTTGAATTTTACCAGTTACACTGAAATGCATTTAAGTCCTCCAGCTATTTTAAATCAAATCATTTACAAAGGAGAATTACTGGAAATTAAATCCAGCTACAGCTCCTGAAACACCACAAAAAGTACATTTCATTAAATTTTATGTTGTGATAACCTGTTTGCTTCACTGTAGTCAATGTATAAAAACACATAGGGGAGAAGAAATATAAAAGCCAGTACTAACTATGTGAGAGATGTAGAGTAAGCTGGTTCTATAGGCCTAACTCCACTTATATGGAGACATGGTACATGCAAAGGCTCAGAGATGATACACCGTATTTCACCAGTGCAAAAGCTGGTCTGAAAGAGAATGAAGAATATGCTGGGCAAAACCAGTCTATTGCAACTGTTTGAATACACAGTTTAGACAACATCTTTGAAGAAACCACTCCATAAAGATACACAAATAACACAGACATCTTACAATCTCAAGAAGTCCTGATAATGACCTGCTTACTGTTACAACTGACTTTTGACTAGATAGTATCTGTAAATTGAACTCTTCAAGTAAAATGTTTGCAAAGATCAGGGGAAGCAAGTATCACTGATATCTCTCTGCCTTGCTTACAGATGAGCTCTTGAAAGAAACACCTTTCCCACTAAATTCCACCTCTGTTATGAAGCCATTTTCCTTCCCAGGCTGGTTAAAGGAACATCATGATGAAATAAAACAGAAGAAATCCCTGAGTATGTTTGGAGATAATTTTGAAACAGAGGTAAGGGGGGTTAATTTCTTTAAAAGAGAAATATTTTTAAAGATACAGATAATAGTTGCCTGCTGTTCAGACCAAGTGAATCCAGGCCTGAAAACAATATATAGTCATCTGAGAAAGTCGTCCATCCTCACAGAAACTCAGTCCTAGTCTACCCTGCCTTTCAGAAGTACCTGTCTTTGTCCATTGCTTTGATTATCTTAGGGCAGAGACTTCCTAACTCAGTTCCATTCACAGAATCAACCCTAACCTTATTTCCCTTCATTTCCTTTGGGATTGAAACAGGTCCTTTACTCTTGCCCCTTCTCTCCCTCCTCCCCATCCCCCATATATCCCAAATCAGAAGCACCAGCATGATTCAAGCATGTTCAGCTTCCCTGTGTGTTTGAACAGTATTCATGGTGCCAGGTCTAATATGGGTGTGTAAATACACTGGTTTTTCTCCCCCTCAATCTACATAAAGGGGAAACAAGGAAAACTGGACAGCATCAGAGAGCCTGAGCTGTGTTAAAACATTGCACTTCTCAGTTCAGTCAAACACAGTCTAGTTTGGGTGTAAATGAAGCTGTCATCATTGTATATCTGTGCTGTATGCATGATGTTTACAAAATATACTCTTCCCCTTAATTACTTGGAGTCACACTCAAAAGAAGCCAATACATATGACAGCAAAGTGACAGAGTGTGGGACTGTCAGGAAGAACACAGAAAGGGCACATAACGAGAAAGATGAAGTCTAGTCTTCAGCTTTTTTAATTTAACAGAAGAAACTTTTCTACTTCAACAGGCTCTTGACAGGGCCCAGAGTTCACGAGGAGGAAGTGCCTGTTCCAAGAACAGAAGCAGGAACCATATAGATGCAAAACTGAGAGTAGGAGGAGGCAGAAGGAATAGATAAGTGAGGATGCAGAGAAGCATAAGGAGTGGCAGGTGTGATCAGTTCCCTTTTTATCAGTAGGAATCAATATGAGAATACCAAACATAATGTGAATTTTAATGTCTGTAAAAATAACCTCTCCTATGAATATTCTCCTGTAAAAATAGAATGTTTTAAATGCTGTTGGAAAATGAAAATGGACACTTTGGTCACTGGAATGAATCCATTACTTTTCTTCCCTTTTAATTTTTTTTTTAAAAGGTTATAGCTTATGGACCAGGAACAACTGAGAAAAGTAAGAAGACTTCAGATATCTGGATATGGCAGCTGGTATGTGGCAATTCACACTTGTTAACTGATGAGTTCATGTTTCAGTTTAGACTGAGCAGTAGTAAAACCTTCTAGCAACAGAAACTGGAGTGATTACCTCCCTTCTTGCAGAAAAGATCACCCATAGGCACCACCCTTCAGCTTTAAATTGTAAGGAAAAATAACTGTAAAGTACTGTCACCATAGAAACTCTTTTTCCTCATCTTGTATGTTGAGGACAGAGATACAGGCATCTGTCCTTGCTGGGGATTTTAATACACCCTACCTAGGATACATCCTGTAAAGATACCAGAATACCTCTAAGCAATAAAGCAACACAACCTGTTAGTTCTGCCTTGAAGCCTTTGTCCTCATACCGAAGTCAAACAGGAATGAAGTAGAATAAGCTAATAAAATCTGAGAACTTGTTTATACTAAATCACAGTGGTAGGTAATCCAGATGTCATTTATTCAACTAGCTTCTAGGAAACTTTTGCAGCCCAAGGGAAAAACAAAGATAAGATAGCTTGACTTGTGTAAGCAAAAATTGACTTGATAGGTAGGTATTTCTAGCAGTTCCTGTTCTGTTAGAATTCACAGAGACCATCAAATACTAATTAAAGACATAATAAACTTGAACAACACTTGTTTATACTTCAGATTACAGCAGCCAATGCAATCGAGACCTTGTGACTGGGAAGAACATGGCTCCTCTTCTTGACAAGATAACAATGATTTCATTCCATTGTGGATGGACTCCTATTAGCAATTTCAGTCAGGTCTCTGCTTTATATAACTAAAAAGATATCAGAAATCAGGAAAGTAGAAGAGGAGATTGAATTACTCCAGAAAATTCTGTGATTCCTGGAGCTGTACCAACTTGCAGGCTGCTAGGTTAGATAGGTAACAGGGTATCCCAATAGTCAGGCAAGAGGTTGCTGCTTTATGATGGGACCCATGAACCATGATGCATAGTTTTTATTGATGCTAATAATGTTGGAAAGGGAAGATCAACTGAATATTTAGCTAGGCCTCATGAAACAGAGCAGGTTTGAGTTGCTCTTTAAATGGGAAAGATTTCCATACTTGCAGCATTGTCTTTCCACAGAAAATTAAAAGCTAGTTACGTGTTCTTTCCCTTCAGGAGGACACATCGACTGTTACCATGGATGGTAAAACCCTGACTCTCTCTGCTGGTGACAGCCTGCTTGTCCCTGCCCAGTCTATGTGAGTAGAGATGAACAGTGGTTCAATGCATGATTTCCCAGCTTCCAGCAACATAAATTCTATGTATTCAGTCCATGGTAGGCTGGACATCACTGGTGTAGAAACACAGCATCTGTGAATGCAGGATTTGCAATAGCGCCCATTATTCCTCAGGGCAAAAGCATTTTCAGGAGCAAAAGCAAGACATTGATTCTAGCTCACCTCTTATGATTAAAGCCAGGGAAAATAAAGATAAGCACCACTAAGAAAAAGCAACATAGAAAAGACATGCATAAGTAGAGAGAGCATGAATACACCAATTGGCACTCTCAGCAAATTTTCTTAGCATCAGACCAAGCCTAATCAACATCAATGCAGGAAGATTTGGCATTCAGGCTAAGAACACAGCTCTCTTCCTGGAGCAGGATGCATATGGCTGTTTCATAATCATGAAACATAAAGGAAAAAGACAGTGAAAATATCTTCCAGAGAGAATGGAAAGGAAGATGTGGACTGAGGCAGAAGCTGATAAAGTCCCCACTGTGAAGATGATGGAGGATGATGAACACTCACTGCGGCAGGTCATAGGCAGATGATAAAAATGGCCTTCTTTCCTACGGGAAAAATCTAATAAATAGTAGTGCTGACTTGTGCACCTTTTGTACAACCCTGAAATCATTTGCTGAAAGAGCTGACACCACCCAGCTGTACACAAAACTGTTCTCTACACCTGTGATTCCAGTATGCAACCATCCCTTCCCTTCACCATTACTCTGTAAAATCACTTAATTCCCAGCCCTGCAGTCCATTCAATGGGCATATGTTTTCAAAGTCATGGCACAATACACGTGCACAGTTCATATTGCATTAAGATGTTTATCAGATCTGTACAGCAGACACATTTTACCACACACACACGGATTGATCTCTATCCATCTCTGCAACTGCCACAGGTTCAACTAATACAAAAGTGATGACTACAAGAAAAAAAACACATTGAATTTGTAGGCACTAATCTCATTAAAATAATAATGGTACTGAGGTGATTCTGTTCCAGTCAAGTCACTGAGATCAGAGTAGATGTTTTCCTCTTTGACTCATCCATAAGTAGATAAACATTTTTCCCCATCATGTCATGATATTCAGCTTACATTAGAGATGGTGAAGAGTAATTCCCTGAAATATCACAAGATTATACCAATATGGAAAGAGAACAAATGCAATCAGAATGGAACCTCTTTGTTTTCTCTTCCTTTTCAGTAGCATCAATGTTTCAGTTGTTGATTTGAGTGTGTGGTTCCCCTCTATACACATTGGATCATCTCTCTTTCCATTCTTCCAGGTATTGCTGGAAAAGAACAGAAGAATGTATTGCTCTCTGGATTGCTCAGGATCCAAAACGCAAGCAGCCTTACACCTAGCTTCTCTGTCAGTTGACTTCGATGAAGACTAAGTTTTAACCTACTTGTCTTATCTTAATTATTTTTTGGCCAGAACACCTGAAAATTCAAATAGTCTAACACAATCATGACACTGAATTGAGTCAAGTGCTGTGCCCAGTTAAAATCTTTTCCCTCAAGTACTAACAGTTTTAGCAAAATTTACAGTTGCTAATTTTTTAGGAACTACTGTTTGGTTTTATCTGAAAGGAAGTGAAAACAGATCCAGGTAGCAGGATTACTTATCTGATAACATTTCTGATATTATCTAGAAGATGTTAGAGGCTTTTCAAATGCAAGTGTCTGCCACAAGATGTAGAAAAGGAGATGGGACAAATACTGTTAAACCTACAGATAACAGTCTGCATTTCTATGCATAGGTTTTGCCATTTGTAATAAATGAACTACAAAATTAGTTACCCAGCCCACAGTAGGGGAGCTCTAATTGGAAGCAGCTCACAGATCTTCTGAGCTCTTTGGCTAAAAGTTTGGTTTGTTTTTAGTAAAGACTCTTCTGCTGCACTGCTGGAGCATGTCAATGCTTTGGGAAAGAGGAAGGTGCATTAGTGAACGGGGCTGCGTGTACATTGCACTATCAAGATCGAAGCACTGCAGTAGGACTAACAGAAGCATCTGGATCAGAGGCGTGTTCCTGTGCAGCAGAAATCTCAAAGCCTTAAGAAGTATTAGGGGATAAGAGAGCAGAAAAATTATTGCAATCAGTTTCTATTAACTGCTTCTTTTTGAACAATGAGGTTTCTTGCAAAAATAATAAATGTTCTGCTTTTATTCCAAGGAGCCTCCAGAGGAATTTTTTTTTGGTTCGGAGATTTTTTTAAATTGTCCTTCACACTATCAAGATCAGAAAACAGGTTGCTTATCAATTACACATTTGAGAAAGCAAAAAAGTTACCATTTCTTGATTTATTTTTTAATTCTAATTAAGTTCAGAAAAATGATTCTTTAATCTCTCACCTATAAAGCTCATTAAACTGAGATGTAATATGTGTTTTATTCAAATGTTCATTCTTCTGATGAGAAATAGATTAAAGCTGAGCCACCTGAGTCTAACTAATAGTTAATATCAGTAGCTTTTCCTAGCAAAGCACACAGCAAAACTTTGCTACATCCTTTCAGTAACAGGGGACCTAATTTGGGAAACTGAACCTTGTCTTAAGGCTATTATAGGTGTGAACTCTCACACACAGAAAGGAACTATAACATTCCCTTTGAACAAGAGTAATTTTTCTGATTACCTTTGGTATTGGTGTGTCCAAGTGTCTGCAGAACTGACTACTCCTCAAGTAGTCATCTGTGACTCCTCAGTCATCTGTGACTGAGGGACTTAAGGTACCAAAGTGTTGTATTTTTAGCCTGCAGTTTGAGCATAACCACAGAAATATTTCCATATTTCACGCTGAGTTACAAATGAATAAAACACAGCAACATGTAGAAAAACATCCAGTATAATCAACAGCTCTTCATCCACCCAGAAGTATTGAGCACCATAGAACTTCCAGAATAAAAAATAAGGTGCCTCTAGATTAGATACCTCCCATGATATAAAATGAAGGCTCCACTCAAACTGTATTTGTGATGAAGGCCTTTTATAACACCTTGTGCTTGAATACCTAAATTCTATCCAAGTCCTGTACTAGGTGCCCCAAATCATAGTAAGAACCAGACCAGAAGCATCAAGCAAGAGCTCCATCATCCCCAGTTTTGCCACAGCCTACAATCAGAAAGCAGGACTGAGAAGGTCACAAATTAACTTTTATTGAGGACCTGTTGTCATCTAAAAACTAGGTGAGAGCTGTTAAGTCCTGTAAGTATGCCAAAGAATCAGGATCAAACCCACATGATGAAGAGAATTTTATCTTCTAGCATCTCTTTTGATAATTACTTCAGCTGCTTTGGTGTTCCTTTTCCTCTCTCCCTACCCTCACTTCTCCTATTCAATAATTACTTGTAGCCAGAGCACAAACGAAAGCATAAAATAAACTTATCATTTATTCCTTTAAAGGTGCTTAACCATTGTGATTCAGAAAGCTGCAACTTCTCTTTTCCAAGGCTTCAAATAGGTCCAGAGGGCTCCTCATCAGTCAGTGAATCTTTTTCAGGTGCTTTACTCTTCCTCCACATTATATCAGTTGTAAACTGCTCCAACAACAGTACATTTATAATTAGATGGCCACATGCAGGTTTGGTTCCTGGAATGCTTTAGCTGTTAAGTGCCCTTTCTGTGTACGTGCAGTCAGGCCAGTAGATACTTTGGCACCAAAGTTGTTGGGATCACGGTCTGGAGACTCCAATGCTAATCTTGTCTCATGGAAAAGGATTTTATGCTAAAGTCAGTAGCAAAGGTGTAGTTAAACATGGTGGTGCAGAGTACCTTAATGCACTCCTACTGACATGCTTGTTCACGCCTGTCTGTGAAACACCTGCACAAAATCATGTCCTACAGAATCACAGAATTATTTGGGTTAAAAAAGACTTCCAAGATCAAGTCCAACCTTTGACCAATCAACTAGACCATGGCACAGAGTGCCACATTCAATCATTTTTTTAACACCTCCAGGAACAATGACTCCACCACCCCCCTGGGCAGTCCATTCCAATGCTCAACAAGCCTTTCTGTGAAGAAATTCTTCCTAATGTCCAACCTGAATCTCCCCAGCACAGCTTGTCCTCTTGTTCTATTGCTAGTTGCCTGGGAGAAGAGGCTGACCTCCTTTCAGGCAGTTGTGGAATGTGATAAGGTCTTCCCTGAGCCTCCTTTTCTCCACCAACGCCAGCTACTCCTCATATGACTTACATATGACACACTTGACATGATTTATATGTACAAATGACTGCTTTTCTTCTCAGCTCTTCCCATATAAGGTGCATCTGTACCCTGATTTGGATACTCATTTTCTATCTAAATCATCCAGATATCGGAACACCTCATACTTAATAAACTTAATAGTACATTTTTGTCAGGATTGTGCTAACCTTACTAGTACAGTATTGCATAGACAGTCCATCGGCTGCTGAATGTTTCTCCAAGACTCAAAAGCAAAACCTTTATACAAATATATATTCTAAGTAAATTACAATAAAGCCTACACAGATATGAAGCCATACCAGCACCATACTTTGTAAGTTAATTATTACCTTTAAACATATTCAGGATTATCCAGAGTCACAAGCTTAAGATGACTTGAAAGCTTAGAAATGCACACAAAGGAGTTTGAGTCTACCTACAAGCATCCACACAGAGTTACTGCAAGACTAAATGTCACTGAACCCAGAACTCAGCAGGAGTTTTCCCCTTCACTTCAAATGGGAAAATGTGACCCAGCCCAATCCTGCCAGTTGTTAATTAAAACAGCAAGAGATACTGTGGTTTCTCAGTGCCTTTAAAATGTTTAATCCTGATGAGATCTGGAAACCTTTGTAAAGAGAAAGCTAAACCACTCATTTCTAGCTATATATTTTGATTTCTATTATTACACTTAAATAATACAGAAGAGTGATATAAGCATTATTATAAATATTTCAAATTAAGCAAGTAATTTACATCTTGTAGTCAGTGTTTCAGCTCAGCAAATTAGCAATATAGATCAAAGATGCTTAAAAAGTCTCCTATTGCCATTAGGCAGGCTTGACCTGTTGAGGCACTTAGGTTCTTATTTTGGGCTATGCTGGCATCTTACATGAATTATGGAAATAAATTCATATGTCTCACTGTATTCGTCCTTATGGTCTCATATTTCAATACTTAAAAATAAGTTGATTAGCAAGGTTACATCAGCACCCATTCAAAACAAAGAGTATTGCTTAAAGTAACTTAGAAATTAAATAATCCTGGTACAGTAAATAAAACTTCAGTCTTCACCAGCCCTTTCTATTATCCTGAAATAAGACGTACAAAAAAGCACGTTCATACAAAACATGTATGCTTATGGTTATGAGACAACTAGAAAACAGTGACCCTTACAGATCATTTAGCAAACATCAGATCAACAGCAGAGCTCAAGATTGTCCAATTAAAAAAAACAAGAATGCAAAATAAATAACACGGAACAGTTAAGGCAACATAATGATCTAATGCCAATTATAATTCAGCTAACAATACAATAAAGGACACCTTGTAAAAGTCAACAGAGGAACCCTTCTTCTGTTGTGGTAAACTTTTTCCTCAGACTCACATAGCTTTTACTCACTCCTGTAACCCAACCTTATCTTATTGCAGGAAGGTGACAAATGCTTGCACTCTGACCCTGAGATTCACTCGGTTAAAATTTGGTGTTAATCATACCAAGGTCACAGGTTCATATCCCTGTATGAGCCAGTTACTTAAGAGTTGGACTCAATGACAAATGTGGCTCCTTTCCAACTCCTTTCCAACAACAACTGTGTTGTTAAAAACATTCTTTATATTGATTTCAGCTCTCCAAACACATCTAATAGAACAGACGCGGAGAAAGCAACCTTACCACCATCATTGCATATAAGGAAAGGAAGAAAAATTTAAGTGATTTAACAAATTCCTACATAACCAGCTTGTGTTCATAATGGACATATTTCAGGGCTTGGGAGTTTATTTTATTTTCAGTTAATAACCCAGTGTGCACTTGAATGAACAGTTCAGACTTATGAAGGTCATCACCTCCTAGTCTTCTGATTGAATACACACATACTTGTAGTGCTACTCTTCAATATCCGAGTATGTAGAATAACAGCTTATTAGACCTAAAGTAAAATTGTTGATTTTAAAGTAATAATGAAGAAAAAATTAATATCTGCCCTTCAGCTCAAAGTAAATACCTGATCTACAGGTCTTAGCACTGTCTGCTACAGAAAGCTTTTATGCTGGAAATCAATCCCAACAGGAATGAGATTCTCTTCTTCAGGCAGCTCTCCTGTTGGAGGTCTACAAATCAGAACAATTCTTTCTAAACTGTTGTTGCTCTAGGTTAAATATATCTCCAAGATCTTGGGCCTGGTAATTCAGTATAGGTTGCATCAGAACCACATACAGAAAGATTTGATCACCGCTTTGTGTTTTTAGATTTGCTAAGTAAGCACGTGCACATGGCCATTACAGTGCTAAATAAAAAAAATTATGTCCCTTGTTTTGCAGAAAAATTACACTGAAACTGGAACAAAAATATTTGGGTTCTAAAAGCATTTAATTATATAATCTTATAAGCCCCAGAAAAAGATGTCATGACTATGACAAAGTAAACGAAGCACATTGGGAGTTTCAGTGAGGAATCATCTTTATTATGTCAGAGAAAAACAGAACTTCTGCAGTGCTGTACAGCTACCGCAAAAATATTATTTAAACATGTTTTAATGCTTTTCCTCTTGAAGAAAACTAGCTTGTTCAGAAGGTACATAGGTGAAATTTGTGTTTGATTCATAACAGACAGACTTTTCTATATGATGTTGCCCATAAGTTCAAACCCTGCACTTTATGGTTTGAAAACAAATTCGACAACTCAGACACGTAAAGCAACTAAACACATGCCAATGTGTAGAACTGAAGGTTGAAATCTTCAGCATGTAATTTCCAAATGTTAATACTTCCAGATACTGAAATACAGTCGTTGCACCTTACCTAGCTTTTTGGTAATTCTCTCTTCTTCCAAGAAGACCCCAGGGCAGCATCTGGATGCCATGCAGAAATTTGGGCACCTCCAAATAGGCTCCATAATAACTGCTGGGCTGAGCAGACAGCTGCATACACCATGCAGCTGACCACAGCTGAACCACAAGAAAATGCCTGGAGGGTTATCTGCATGCTACCCTGATGCACTCAGGGTTCTCAAAGAGCCACAGGGCCCTGTACTTTTTCCAAAAGCCAAACAAAGCTCATTCTTCCACATAAATCACACCCAGAGATCTATAGCCTCATTTTACCTGGTAGTCTCAGGAAAAGCACAATTTCACAAGCAGCAGAAGCCCCAGGAACAGCTCCCACCTCTGCACAGAGGAAGAAAGCCAAACTCAAATCTTTGCTGTCCTGCAGGAACATCCCAGTCACAGGGTCTGCTGTTTAGAAGCATTTCCACCCCCAATTAGTACAGCTCTACTGAGCCACGCAAGAAGCACCAGTTTTTCTAGCGAGCCAGAGGGTAATTCCTACTCCCCAAATACAGATAGCATTATTCTATAAAAGAGAAGCAAGTACTGACAGCACATATCATTACCAAGTCACTGTACCCATGGTAGTTATTTACCCAAACACATTTGTGACCCGAGCCATCAACAACACCTTGACGTACATTACAGAACAAAGGTGAACAACACATTTGGACCAGGCAAAAAACCAGCACCAGATTGTTGAACCACAAATAGATCAGCTTTGTTTATGACAACCTGAGAAAAATGTTAACAGTTACTCATTGTTTTCTGATATTGGTGACTAAAAGCCCACATGGTTCAAACCTTGTATGTTTTATTATTGAGTGGCAAATAAACATTCAGTGGGCGGGTCTGCTTATCAAACAATTGCTTGTCATTGACTCCAAGAGGAAAATGGCAAATATTGAATGAAACCAAGTAAAAGCATCACAAAAACGATAAGAATCTGTTTATTTATCTACCAAAATCTACTAGATTAGCTTACTTTTAAACCAATACATAAAACTGTATTCAAGCACTGAAATCAGGAATCAGTTTGCAATAAACCATCAGGCCTTGAGTTTAAAATGAAAATCAACCAACTCTGGCTTCTACTTCCAACATGGATGACAATGTTCAGCTGCCTAAAGCTATTTGTTCCCTTTTTTTGAATATAAGCGAGGCAATTTACACCCAACTCTTCACTGAAATCATTTGTCAGTACTTACATTCTTGCCATTGTAGATGCAGCTGCCATGATTTATTCCAGTTTATTAACAGAATCTGGCTGGTACAACATTGCGAATGATGCTTTGCTGCATAGTGCATTGCCCCAAATACCATTGCATAGTTGCATAATTTAAATTGCATATATGCACACACATTATACACAAACACACATAGATGTGCCATCTGAGTATTTTAATGCAGTAATTAGTTGTATCTTGCCCATACTGGTGAAATTAATGCCAGGCATACTGTGTGCTTGGAGGTTTGTAACACGACTAGCCCATTATTGGCAGTCAGAGATAGATACTAAAGGTCATTTCTGTTTATGTCAGACACAGGATGTTTCAGAAGCTTTTATGGAGCAGCTACATCTGTGCTCTCTGTGGGTTGGATGCACTCCATACCTACTGCTAGAGGACAGAAAAAGCAGATCATAAAAGAGGAAAGCACTATCCTGGGCTTCATTGGAAGCCAACTACACTAAATGCTCCACCTAACCCAGACTTTTCACAGCATCCCAGGCAGTAGGGCTGTGCAGCTCACAGACGTTCCTCATAGAGGGCCAAAGGCTGTTCTTTATTATCTGTTCTAATCTAATAGAAAGGTTTCATGGCATTTATTTCCTCTATAGCAAAATTAACTCGACTTGCAAAGCTTCCTCCCCCTCAGAGGGAAATAAGATGTTGGCTCAGAAGCCCAAATCCGCAATGATATTTAAGTGCCTGAGGAACTGTGCCAGAGTGTCTGGCACTGGAAGCTAAACAGACTCAATTTTAAAAGGGAACATAGTGAATGGAGGGAGAGACTGAAAGCTCAGGAGAACAAAGTACTCCTTTTATCTACTGGGGGGGGAGCTGTTAAGTGGCAATGCAAACTTCTTTGCAGTTTTTGCTCATCTGTGTAATTTGGCCCACTTTAAGTGCCATCGCCCTCCATGAGACTGACCCTTGCTGCAGCTGGCACCAAACTAATCACAGATGCTACTTCTGGGACACTAACATCAGGTCAGTGGGAACTGGACAGAGAGAAATACAGTTTGTATGAACACATGAACAGTCATCTTCAAGTTTCTCACCCTGCAGAACTAATAAAAATCATCTTTGTGAAAGGTACTAATACCCATCTTGCTTAAATACAACGCATATAGGAACAGTAGAAAAGTATTCTTTTAAAACCTGTGTTACTGATTACTTTACACAGCCTGTGGGTTTTTTTGTCATTAAAATGCTATTTTCCATTTTTATTTCTTAACATTTTGCAGTGAACTCATTTTATTCATTTCCTTATGTATCTATAGTGGAACAAATGCTATTCTCAGCAGTACCTGTGTAGATATACAGCTAAAGGAACTACCCTGATCTCGCAGCACTGCAATAGAGAAAAATTTGGCCCCATGTCTACACAGGCATTATACCTAAAGCCTGACACTGGTAGTGGAACTGCATCAGCACATGGAGATTGCTTAACACACACTACACTCTAACATTACACTTCTAATCTACAGGTTATAGCTTAACTCTAATAATGTACCTTATTCAAGATAAAAGAACAAAACTTTTATTGTTTAAACACCCTTACTACAGATGAGTTAGTCTTTACAGAAATGCTAAAACCCCAGAAATTATTAGCTGCATTCTGATGAAAAGGAACAGTTTCCTGTTTGTGTCAGTATCTGTATACCTGGAGAAGGCAGCGATTGAAAGCAATAAGAACATATAAAAAACAAACAAACAAAGGAAAAAAAAAAAGTCAGTTAACCAACTTGGTTTTCATTCAATTATTTTGAAGTTGAACTAAAAATTAAGTATAATCCAAAGAAATCTGTAAAATTAGCTTGTTAATCATCTAAAAACAAACAAAAAAACCCCGAAACCCAAAAAACCCTGCCTCACAAGAGTTATGCTTTCAAACTGAAAGATCATTATTATTTTCTGTTATTTAGATTTCATGCTGCTCTAGCAAAGATTACAGCTGCTCAGAGCAGACTCTACAGGAGAGCAAAGGAAAGCATCCGAAAGCCAGTAATGTCTCCAGTATTGGTGTTCCTAAAAGCCTTATATACAGAAGTTTTTGGCTTGTTTTTTTTTTTTTTTTTGTGGGGGCTTTTTTTGTTTTTTTTGTTGTTTTTGTTGTTTGGGGGGGGTTTTAATGCTTCATATTTTAGGGAACTAGGAGCTAAAAAGAGATTTCTTCAATTCACTGTCTTGCTTTCCTCAAATAAATGCATGCTATTAGAATCTGACACTGATTTATCTGACTTGAAGTGAGGTTGGAAAACATATGCTAGAACAAACTAGTATCAGTTCTTGTGCCCGTGCTTTAGAGACACACAAATCCCCTTTCACTCTACATTCTGATGTATTGAGGGAAATAATAAGCATAATTTATCTGCCATAAGGTGTTCACTGAAGAGGTTCATGCTGTGAGGATTTCTATGGCAACTACTTAAAGTGACATAAGTATTTGCTTTTGAAATCAAAAGCCCAGAGACACAATTAGCTACAGCAATAATACCACATAAACCACCTAAACAGAGATCTTTCATTCTGGACCAAGCAAAGTAACTTCCTTTTTTCTCTGGGGAAACAAGCTTTCCTAAATTAAAAAACAAAACACCAGAAACACTTATGTTTTCTCTCAAATTTTTTACGTGACAAAAATAATGCAATTACATATGCACATATTGTTGAAATAGTTACTTCCTTAAATTACCTAGTATGCAACACATCAGGTAGTTCATAGAAAGTGTAGATGAAAAAGATTATACCAGGGTAAACCCAAAGAGGCACAAATCCAGATTTTGTAGTACATCTCCAAGTGTCTTGAAATGCACTTGGAAAGAGCATTCCACAGAGATGACAAACACTCAACAGTCATCAAAAAAATCTTAAAAGTAAGTACTCACCAGTATTTTGAAGCTTCTACAACAAACTGAATTTTGGCATGATAGAGCATCAAAAAAGAAAACCTAAATTAATAAGCATTGCTCCACAGAGAGAGAGAGAGAAGAAAAACAATCTGGTATCTGCCTTAGCAAACACAGAACTGGAGCATCCAGATCCTTTATACCTGTTTGCCTTCCCTACAGGTGTGCTTGATTTTGCCAGGAAGGAGTCAGGGGCAGGAAGTAAGCACCTGCATCCAATCCCATCTTGCAGGCCCATTAGAGACCACAACCAGCCAGCATAAACGCAATCCAAGGTTAATTTATAATGGAATGGGGCAAGTCGGGAGCAAGTTGTAAAACTACTTGTTCCCAACTAACTCTTTTCAGCCCTGGTCTTTATGGTGATCCAGCTGAATGTGTGTATCTCATGGAGATGATGGCTGATATTTTCACTCATCAGTTAAGGTCATAATTTAAAACTCTCTTACTGCAGTATAGTGCAGTTGACATAGAACATTAAAGACAGCTTGAAAAATACAGTTTACTTATTCTGAGAGAATTTTATATCAACTCAAGTAAAACTCTACAGAACACGTAGTTTTTTATATTTTCTTTAATTCTCATATCTATTTCAGACTTCCATTAAAACTGCATAACATTAATGTACTCAAGAAGGCTTCATAATCTCCATTTGGAAATTTTGTTCATTAAGTTGATATTGCTGTCACTTTTGGAAGACCAGAACAGATGTCTATTTTTTCCTATAAGGGTTATTATTCAAAGCTATGCTTGCAGAAGAAGTTTCTTACAGTAAAAGTGCCTGGAAACAAATGTTCTCTGTGATACAGCACCTCATCTTCTTATCTTCTGACTGGTCAAACAACGATAGAATGGTATTGTTCATTTTAAAGGACATTTAAGGACTCATTTGTGAAAGTCATAATAGTGGTGGAGACACATATCAAAGAAGAGCAATGAGTCATAAAAGAAGCCACATACAACCAGTCTCCACATGAACTCCCTTTACAATTCTACTCTGCTCATTTTTAGCACTGAAAGATACTAACTTTTACTCTCTCTCAGAAAAGGCAGATGGCAACATTCAAAGGGACTTAAAACCTTAAACTAAACTGTCCCGGGACTACAGCAATAGGCAGCAAACCCCTTGCTATGGGTGCCCTTCCAATGGGATGAAGAGAAGGATGAGCTGAGCTACAGAAGAGCAAAAGCAGTTAATGCAGATTCCTATACCTGCTGATCAGCTACTGTCTTGAAAACAGGAACTAGCCATGAAAACCATTGCCAGAGCTGAGTGGGGAAGAGGTATTTATTTTCACTGTCCCCCGAAGCCAATGTCACTGTCTCTCAACTTGGGAAATGGAGAATGGAATGTTCTCCCTGTCTTTGTTTGTTCCAACTGAGTTCAGTAAGTGCCTTTTCTGATCAAGGATGAAAATATTGAGTTCCTGGACATGCTGTGTGTAAGTTTTCCTCTGCATTCACTAACACATACAGGTAGAAAGCATGTGGATAAGACATAGTATGGTTCCTTGTAGCTTAGATAGACCATCCTTGTTCTACATGCTCAGAGTTTTCCTTTAGGATTCCCTGTTCTCTGGGAAAAGGTAACCCTCTCTCTGCTTAGGCTTATGCTATTGCTGGAGACCAGGAAGAAAAGAAAAGTTGCACAGAAAGCAAATCCTTCTATATTTGAGTCTTCAGTAAAGAAAATACTCTGCGATGTAGGCTCCCATGATCAGGAAGGCACTGTAAAAACTTAGATTGTGACACTGTTTCCCTGAGGCTTGTAGGCTAAACAGCAAGCTAGAGAAAGGGAGCTGCACAACAAGCAGAGAAAGACATCTGACAAAAGCCTCATTAGCCCTCCACTTCCTTCACCCACAGCATGTTTGTTTCTTCTCAGAGCTAGCATTTCCAAAGGTCTGTGTGCTCAGTACTTAGGATAAGTATCCAGCAGTGAGAAACAAAGGCTGCATAGTCCTCTGAGTTAGAATTATTGTGTTAAAACTTGGCTTCTCTAATCACTATATGATGTGAAAATTTAGGTGCCTGACTGAGAAAAGACATCTAGAGTAGAACAGAGATGACTAAGCGAAAGATCCCTACCACTTTAATTGCTTTTGTACCAAAATATTACCTCTTGATATGTAAACATCAAATTAGCAATATTTTCAGGGTAAGCAGTAATACAGCAATCAAGCAATTCCTTCCAGCAACAGTTATGTAGTCTCCATCCTACGACATTTTCCTCAATATTTGTCACACTGCACATCAAGTATACTTAAAACTATTCCCATGCCATAGACTCTATTAAATTCCAATTGTTCTATCCCATTGTACTAACTTCATAACTTCAAAACTTATCAGCACTTGTGTTTCCATTTTGTAGAGAGAAATGTATGCCATGGCTGGCAGCAGCAACATGGGAAGTCAGTGAGGCAAAATTTTACTCCAGGACCTGTGTTTATACATTGATGGCTTGCTCACACATTCCACTGGAATCTGCAGTTGAAATCCAGCATTATCCAAACCACTTTCAAAATAATCCTAATATTTCTTAGCATTAAAAAATTACTTTTAGATAAAGCAGTTTTATTTTTTCCCCATATTTCTACTGGAATCAGGTCAGTTTCCACAATATTTCTGTCTTGTCACTACCTCACACTTTAATATCTTTCATAGTCTGTGTATGTAATTTGTCAGCAGTTTAACCATTGTCTGGGGATCTTAATTCCCAGTGCAAAGAGGAAACTACACACGCTTTGGAACTGTGAGTGTGACACAAGTTTGTTCAGCAGGTTTTCTTGGATTACTCTGTGATTCAGGGTGCATCTCTGGTGCTGGAAGCAAGCCTGAGGGCAGTTCTAAGTCTCATACCACGGCTCTGTTCTGAGGTGCCCCAGCTAGTGCCCTTTAAAATTGGGGAGTACTTTGAGGGAAGATCACTCCAAGGATCACTTCCTGCAGGATGAATGAGCTTACAGACCTGTCTCCCTCCAGCTTTGCAATCCTCTGGCATTACCCTACCATAGTATACCATCATACCACATCCCAGAGCATAAAACATGTGGTGCAAGCTCCTTCAGTGCACTGTGTACTCTCAGTAAACACACTAGTTGAAACTTCACATTTCAATCTTGTTTTCACTTCAAAACAAGATCACAATAATATCCACAGCTCATTTCCTACTTCCTCCAGAACCATAATTCTATACATTTATCCACTTTCTACCTGACTATGCAAATATGCATAGCAATGTTTGAGTGGATATTTACAATGAAAATGTTGTCTCAGTGAGTACTGGAGTTGTTATTGTCTGTTCTCTGAGTTCAGTCAGCAAAAACTCCTCTATGGATGTCAACAGTCAGTCACAATTTTCATCAGTAAAAATAGGAGCAGGATCTGACAGCCATACCAATTACATCTGTTCCATTGCAACCATCTATAATTCAATCTCAAAAATATTAATCAGGTTTATCTGGCATGATTTTTCCTCCATCATCAGCTCATAATGCTTATTTCTTCTTGGCCTGTTACCATTATACACTAGATTTTTTTTCTCCTTAATATTTATATCTTTAAGAGGGATTGAGTTAAAATTATTGGACAACAGTTTTAGTGATTGATACCACATTACCTTCTCTTTAATCATCCTATACATATCATCTGTTTGCTATATGGCTTTCTATGGTCTGGTCTTTGCACTGCTACCATTATTCAGCATGTTTAGGTTTAGCAGCACATTTCACTATGATAACTCCCTATACTCTCAGAGATTAGTAGATCAAGCACAATCTTGCTTTCTATGCTAGTGTCATTTTATTATCCTGCTTTCTCAGGCCTTACTCTGAAGTAAGGTTACATCTCATTTTTCCCAACAACGACAAGGCTGAGTACTTTTCTCCCCCTCACCTCCTTCCTTTATGAAAAGCTTTCATATCTTTAAACAGTTAATTTCTGCTGGGATTCAGAAAAACACTATTTTTTTTGAGATCTGATAGAAATTTTTATACTACGAAGTCTTTTTGAAAACCTATTGATTCTTCAGCTTTTCTATGGTAAAGTACTGCAATTGCACTACCACATCATTTTACCTTGCTGTCTTCTCCAGGGACAACTTCAGATCCAATTTTTTTCTGTGGATTTGTTCTGCTGTACTTTATATTATTTCTCCTAAAATTAATAAACGATATAAACATAAAAATTAGAATATATACATCTAGAGTGCTGCCCTGCTTCACTTCAGACTATATCAAAACTCTTGTATAGTCCAGTCTTTGCTTCTGAATCCACTTAAAGAAATATGAAATTGTTTCACCACAATCTAAATTTGTGACATCCAGATATTTTGTGATTTTGAAAACCTCTGCTGAGTTTCCTGAAAGTATCTTATTTTCAGTTTTTATTAGATCTCATTAACAATTCTAAAGAATATTTCAATAAAAATAAAAATTATCCAGTTGTTTTGTATTTTTAATAAATGTCTTTAACATTGCTCTACTTTGACTAGGAACAGTATACCTTCTTTGATCTTTGGGCTTTACTAATGCTATGTACAGTATATGAAAATCATTGTTTTTCTTAAAGGATCTTTTTATATTATTAATCTTCTCATTACCCAACACAGAACAGTGTACCAAACCAGTAATTTTTCTAACAAAATACATGTAGTGTATAAGTCTACATTTACTTGCGTGGGTCAACAACTACTAACATTGGGTCAAGGCAATCTAATTTCATTGTAGAAACAAGGCAAATACAGGAGATGCACTGTCATATTTTAACACCACTAGGACCCTAGACACTGTTTCACATGGGAGCGAAGCAAACAAAGAAAGTACTGACTAGCTGAAAATACTCTTAGTATTCAAGCAATGGGTAAAACTAGTTGAATACTACAGACAATTGTTAGCCATGGACTGGTGAAATGGTCTTGCATGCAGTGCTGTATAAATTACAGTAACCTGGATGATACAGAGCACACACAATCCCAAAGCAGATAGAATTCCAGTATCTTGGAGATCAGGCTTAGAATTCAATACTTTCTTGATACATTTGCAGAAAGTTCTAAAAGTAATAGAGTGAAATTCAGTGGGGACAACTGAATAGCATGGAACGCACTTAAGCGCAAACAAATCAACTGCAGAAAAACAGCTAACGATGCAAATGTTCTGCTGGAAAACATTTGGAGGTTACTGTAGATCACAAAATGAAAACGGATTATCAGCAGGGGGTCAGAAAGGAAAGTTCCAAGATGCACAAACTAAATCCTGAAGGAATTCCTTTCAGTCTGTGGGAGACTCACAAGGCTGCAGGTAAATAGTTGCTTCCAGCCGTAAGTACCACATCTCAGCAGGGAGGTAGGTAATACATCATTCTCCATCCCCACCCCTGCCAAGTGGCCACCAAGGCAGTCTAGGGTTTTTGATTAATATGCAACATCTGAACATATTTTCTACTAAGATGGAAGGGATTCTGACTCATGAGTCTTCATATAAAGCAGAGTACCTTCCAAAGACTCTCACTGTATTATCTTGTGCATTGTTTTTTAAACTTAAAATTTTATTTTTAGATTTTAAAAACTTGTCAATGTCAGTTTGGGGAGAAAAAAATTAATTAAACACAGACTAATTCTCCACATGAATGTTGATTTTAAGTACAACTGTCAAAATTTGAAAGGCTGTGATTAGTAAAGCAGTTTCTCTGTTTCAGGTGCTTATTCCTTTTGTCATTCTTGAAATGAGACCTCAAAATAGAAAGACGTGACCTACTCATCCCCTGATAAAGATACCAAGGAAGTTATAACAGACAAGAATGAAGGCAGTTTCTACCCAACACTTCCAAATAAAAATCAAGAATCAAAAATTAAAATTGCCTCAGAGTGGCCAAAAGACCATCAGTGTTAATGTTGCATTATAATAAAGTTTCTGTAACAGTTTTCTAATTTTGATACTGCAGATCCAGAAGACATACTGTTTCTTCCCCAGAGGGACATTTAGCCTTCTTCTTAAAGGAATTCTAGAACCTTTTAAACTCTAGACAAGACTCTTCACATTTGGCCACTGCTATGCCAATATTAAGGGTGCCTAGATTTTAAAATATTTTTGGTCATGTTAATTTAACATCAAGCAAGATGTAAATGATCTAATTTTGGCCTCCCTACTTGATCCAGCTTTTTGTTTAAGTAAATCTAAAGTAATGCCAGGTAAGTTTAGAGAAATTAATTGATACTAATTTCAATAGCAGGAAGTTGTATCAAAATACAATTCTGAAACAAAGGACACATTTACAAAGTTTGGTTGTATCTGGTATAGTAGCTTTGATCTCAGAAGAAGTCAGTTACCTTCTGCAAAAATTTAAGAGTTTACCCTTTAACTGTCAATATTGCCACTTTCATATACTAAAAATCTTATGACAAAACTGATTTTAAAATCCTATTTTGAACAAAATTAAAAAGTATTTTAATTTCATTGTTACTCATCTACTTTAATGTTTAACTTTCATTTACAAACTTTGCAGCATTATGTCAAGAGCTAGAGACATCTAGAAACCAGGAAATATGCTGGAATCATTCCTCTCTTCCTCTCTGTCTGTCTGCCAAGTATTATATGCCTGAAGAAGAGCTGGCAAGCCTAGTTATCAGAATTAAAATGACAAACTGGGTGTCTGGAGTTCAGGACTGTAATCTAACCAAGCTGTTGCTCTTTCCTTTTCCTCACCTTTATAACAGCATCTATACCCTCAGTCTGCAGAATGAGTAGCAAAGGTGAAGAAATGAGGCAATTTTCCCTTCTTCTTCTCATCTGCGTGGCCTCTTGTCTAACTGCCCTCCTGCTGCTCAGTACATGTAGCCTGTGAAGCCCATTCTGACAAGACATGAGTCACGACCTCGGTTTTTTTCAATGAAATAAGAGAAGAAATTTTTAAATTGCACTGAAAGGGGATGATTACAGAAGGCACTCTTTCTAGCTGGTGCCAGCTTTGCAGGAATTGGCTTAGTGAAAGACAAATGCATGAAACATTTCATCATTGAGCCCTTCTGCCTTTTCCTTATCAGTAATTAGCATGAGTAGCAGAAAGTGTGCACTTCCTCAGTGGAAGTAATTACTGTGTAGAGCACCAGAAGTTTTCAAATCAATGCTTAAAAGACATCAACATGACATACACCTTCTGCAGAATTTCTAGAGGACAATTTTTCCTCTCCCCTTAAAATAAATAAATTTAACCATAGAATATTTTTCTTACAACAGAGATTGCAAGAACAGAGAAAGGCAACATAATACTGACTAGGCAGCCTTCAAGGCTGGATCAAAATTCCTGTATTATCATGATGAACTATCATAGAAACAACAGATATCCAGCACTGCTGCCCAGATCTTGAAACAATTTTTCTATCATTGATAAGCTAGGCTTTCCAAGCCAACTTTACTCCTATCTTTCATAAATTATCTTTTATTCTCAGGCAGGAAAAGACTGCAATCTCTGAAAGAAAGAAAATAAATTTGTAACAAGGCAAGAAATTGAAAACATCTCTAAATTTAGGTTAAAGGCAATACTCCCCAATTTCTCCCATCCTCACCTTGCCTCCTCCCAATTAAATATAACTCTGCCTTCTCTCAACAGACCTGCTTCTTCAAGTCATATAAACCATCTTCAGTCTTGGGCAGATGAGATCACAGGTCATTGTGAGGCAAGTCTTGCCTTTCATAGGACTCCTGCTTGTTTCTTATTTGTGAAAGGAAACCGGAAACATTATCAGTGGAAATAGTTCATGATAGTTTGGACAGAAGAAAAAGGACAAGCACAAACAGAAGATAATGTGTGAGGAAGGGAATTTTAAAAAGTAGCAGTGATGAAGAAAGAGAGACAAAAAAAAACCCATACTGCAAATAATTACATTTGTGTAACAAAGGCTTTATTGCTGGTTCCTACAGGGCCAAAAGGCATAACATTGAAGAGAGCAATTATTACTGGTAAATATGGAAAATTGTCATACTGCCAACACTATGAATAGATGTTCCCTTTCCAGTAACTTGAAAAGTGCAGCTAGACGTTTAAGAGAGATGTAAGTTTCCAAGGCCTAGACACGAGCGTGGGATGCCCTAGTGGCATCCCAGCAGGTAAGTGACTTGCTATTCTGGTAGCCATGTTCAGCATGTACCCAAATTAACAGCATCAGAGAGAACACATTTCCTCTACAGTCTTCTAGGGAAGTTTCAGAAACAGATGACAACATGGTACCAAAATGCAGCCAAATATAACTTATTTTAAATTAGATAGAATGTTTTAAAATAGTCTAAGACTAAAGAGACTCCTTAAAGCCATAGAAAGAGTTGTTCAACCCCATGTGCCAAAGCAACATGTGCTAATAAATCCAGCACTTCAGCTGTGATTCAGGATCATGGATTTGGGTGATGAAGAACTTTGGTTTTGATAGCATGTTTTGTGTTCAGCAAGAGAACTTGTGATTCAGCCCTGAGGACACTGGGATGGGTGTGCTTTCCCCCACAGTATGTGCGTCTACATGCCAAAAGAGAGCTTCAGATGCGAGGTCTGTCAATATTGTCATGGACACAACTCACTGATTTCAGCTTGCTGATGGTCTCTATCATCATAAAGGAAATAAAACATCTTTTGAAAAGGGCCAAAGAAAGCTAGGTTCTTCATTGCCATCGAGGTCTTCGAGGAAAGTGTCTCAGTATCATTGAACAAAGATCAGATTAAAACGGATTGAGAATTTTATCATATTTGCAAGTGGGAATAGTTTTTAGGGTAAGCTATGATTGAATAGTCATGGCAGATGATCAGGTTTGTGGGCCTGGGTCTTATGGCTTCAGAGTACAATTAAATTGTAAATATAATTTGAGCCATGAACCATTTGCAAAATTACTCATCTGCCTCCTCTTGGATGACCACAGAAATTACATTTTTATTTTACTCTGTAATTAAATTGGTTAACTGAAAACTGAGTGACTCATACTTTCTACAAAAAAATATTATCACACAGTTTGTTACTAATATTTTACCTCCAATTCCTCTTCAAAGAATTTGACATGGCTGTAGTTAGTTGATTCTTTGGCTTTTAGTTTTACTCATGGAAAAAGGTACATGGATTAGATCTCCTCTTCAATCAACCCAGCACTTTCTATTGATATTTTACAGGTAACATCAACAGCTACATGAATTCTTAGTCTTTCTGTACCTCTGTGTAATGCTAAACTGGGCACATTTCACAAAGTCTGGAAAAGTCTCCTTAACTCCATTCATTTTCTGGAATGGGCTCATTCCATTAATCACACAGACAAATGGGCTCACGTTTTGTACTGTTTTTCTACCTGACACTTCTTTCTTTGGCTTTCATAACAAGACATTCATTACTGCTAATGTTAGGGGAATAGCAGATATGCCAGACTTGTGTAGCATCCAAGTGTCTCCTAGAAAAATAACACAGTCCTGAAAGAACCTCTATCTGCAACACGAGTGCCTTCCCTGAGATCCTTCCAGCCTTTTTTTTCCAGCTGTTATCTGAAAAGAAGTTAAGTTAAAGTTCTGGGTATCTGGGCACATCATTTCTGAAAATGCTTCTTCCTGAAAGCACTGTAAGTTTGCAACACTCTTTAGCATGTGCCTGCATAAATGTGCACGAATAGCCTCAACCTGATATCTTAGTCAATATCTGACTCAAAAGGTGAAATTAACTTCTACTGGAGAATCCAGATACTCCAAGGGTGTAATAAACAGGTACAATTTAGGAGAGGTCAGACGAAAGATTTATTAACTATGGACACTGGGACAGCATATTGCTCTGCTCCCCAGTTCTCTGCCAAGTGTTTGTAGAGACCCAATCTATATAGTTTGTCCCAAGTAAGTGTTTCAAGGCCACTTAAAGCATTCTCAGATCATAGTGCAGCCCTGGGGGGGGAGGGGAAGTGGTGCAGGGGGTGCACCACCACACTGTTTCAGGGAAAAAAAAAAAAAAAAGAAAGAGGTGAGGAAAACCCATCTTTTCAGTGTTAACAAAGGTGGCTATCCATCCCTGGGAGGGATGAGCTCTGTAATTCACTTGCTGACTGTCATATTTCTAAGCAATTAAACAGTAAATAACATGACCATATGGAGAGATGTCTCTTGGTGGAGTCTGTAGGATTGGCACACACAGTATTAGCTTAGCTCACAAGCGAGGGGCTGCAAACAATCACAGACTGGTGGCTTTTAGTTGAAAGGCATGTTCTTTAAGTCAAAGTTGCTTCTTAGCCAACCCTCTCAATCTTAAACATTAATCATCTTACCACCACACTCCTTCCACTGCCAGCATCATAGGCTATAGATTGTTTCAGTGCGTGTGGCATATTTTGCAGGTGTTGGAAGTTACTATTCTGGATTCCAAGCAGACAGTAGCTGTTCCTTCAGCAAGAACTACCATCAAGGGACTTTATCTTGCCGTACAGTGTGCTGCAGGGAATTTTGTGTAGTCCTGTAAAGATGCACTGTACTTCCTGGATGGGCAGAGAGTTCCCTCCTAAGCGAGCAAAAACAGCTGACAGATCAGATTACTCCACAGATAAGATAGCCAAACTTGCAAAAGACTGACTGTTGAAACAGAGAGATGTCAGAAAGACCCAGGGAACCCAAGAGCAGGATTTTAAAAATAAATATTCAGACTTACCTTCAGTGCATGACAATTTTACACTATCCCATAAAAGGTGTCCTTTCCTTCAATGAGAATTTTATAGAAAGAGAGCATATCTTTTATTAGAGCAATACAGATAAATGTGACATACTTTTCAGTCACACACTCAATGTAGTGATTTCCTGTCCTCAGAATAAATGTAGGTCCTTCTCTCACTTCCTTCTGTCCACATTCTGTTTGACTTGTCATATACAAAAGCTGCCAGGTGTGCCAGGCACAGCTCTTACCTGGTGTCCATGTTATATGCCTGTGACCCTAGAACATCAATTTCTTGGGAGCAGCAGTGGAGGCCATGTTGGCATGCCATGGCTTTTAATGACACATGAGAGGCACAGCACACGATAACACAATCCTGTGCAAGATAAGAGAGATGCAAGCTTTCTTGTCAGAGGAAATCCCAGCTAGCTCATCACAGACGGGCAGTATCCCATGACATCCTTCACAACACCAGTACCACACAAATATGAGAGAGTAGAGGATCCTCAGCACCATCTGTTTTCATCTACCGTTCCACTCTTGTGCGCTGAATTACAAATGTAGACAGAGCCCGGGGGAACTAATTAGTTTTCAGAAGAGACATGGCGAGTGAATTAACATACCCACAAGTGTGTATAGGCAGCGAACCAGCAACCAGGTCAGGAAGCTGTGCTAAATGACAGCATAGATATACCTTTTGTCAGCTCTTTTTGCAATGATGTCCATCAGTCCTGTAAGGAAACAGCAACTCACAGCCGACAGTAACACTAAAGTAACCATTTGTTTAAAGGAAGGTATATTACCTTCTCTTTTTCTTTCTTACCTACCCCTTCTACATCAATAAAGAGACATAAAAATTTAGTCAGGTCTCTGATTGCTATGAATGGGATACAAAGGCACAAGTAACAAGCAATAGGACAAGAGGATATAGCCTCAGATTGTGCCAGGGGAGGTTTACGTTGGATATTATAAGAAATTTCTTTACCAAAAGGGTAGCCAAGCATTGGAACAGGCTGCCCAGGGCAGTGGTGGAGTCATCACCTCTGGAGGTACTTAAAAGCTGTGTAAATGTGGCATTTAGGGACATCATTTAACGGTGGACTTCGCAGTGTTGGGGTAAAGGTTGGCCTCGATAATCTTTTCAAAGCTAAATGATTCTATGATTTTAAACCATAAGCAGTGAAGGACTAGTGAGGCATTAGAGATGTGGGGTTTCTTAGGAAAAAAAGGTTAGAAGTAGAAACATCAGTTTTACTTAGTCCATGATAAGAACATTTCAACTCTCTGTTGAATTTTATTGATTTTATAAATTACAAGCAAAATCCCAGTAAAAATTGTGTCTGGACCCAGACTGCTGGAGCATACCAGTGTATAACCAAAACAGTCTAGGCCCTTGTGCGTTTTTGTTACCTGTCCAGGTGCAAGTTTAAGAGAGGAGGTCCAAGAGCATAACCCTTACAAGCTTTATATCCCCTGGATCTTCAGGTAATCATGTTTACAACAGCAAGGCAGCTATATCTTACAACTATGGTTATAAGCAACAAAAAAAATGGTGTGTATTAATTATTTAACTACAGAAGAACACTGTATTGAGTCAGAGGAAATCCTTCTACATTTTTTCTACTGTTTAGAGGGTTTGAAAACTTTGTACTATGTAGTAATTGTTTTCTTCACTATAGTAAAATTTCATTTACAACACAGAGAAAGTGAATTTCTAGAGACCTAACACCACTAATTTGTTTCTTATATTTCTACTTCTTATATTTACTTTCTCAAATTTTTTAGAGTCCATAAGAGCACTGTACCTGTTTCCCCCGAGTCTCATTTTATTTGGTTTACTGTCTGGTAAGCATGATTATTACATTATTCTTCAAGTTGAGACATTTACCACACATTTACATTTTTAAAATACTAGAAAGAGAAGCAGATAATCCACAAGATGTAAAAGCTTGATGTATGCTCAATATAAATATCCTTGGGAAATAAAAGACAGTAGTGAATACCCCTCAATACAAACACATAAACCCACTAATATGAACTATAAATATATTGAAATATAAACTGAAGTAGTCTTATATAATTATTGCATATATGACAGGCAGAGACAGCCTTCCCATACATTCTTAGAAAAGAGTGATAATTTCTACTTGATCTTAGGCCAAAGAGGGAACTGGCTTCTGAATTTGAGGTTTTTCCAAGGCGAAGTGATTTATTTTTTCCCTATCAGGCACTGAAAGTCTTTTTTAGATTTAGCTCTACTTTGCGATGAAATCGCATCCCAGAAACAAAAAGGCATAGACATAAGCCTACTGTGAGGCAAGTTAGCCAAACAATTAGATACTTGAAAGCCTCTGTTTGATAGATATATTGATGTATTTTATAATCTTAAAGTGTTTCATAAAACCTGAGGAGAGGTGAAGGACTCAGTTTGTCTCCACAAAATGGCAGGCACTCTTATGAACTATTTACACCAAATTTTGAGCAAAACTAGTGGGAGTTAAAGGCTCCCACCAGCTCCAAGAAAAGCTCAGCATCTTGCAGTAAACTGTAAATGAGCAAGAGGATAAAATATCTTCCTTACACTGCATTTCAGTGCTTTTAGATCAGTTAAATATAGTCATACTGGCTAGATGGAATAAGAAATACATGTTACCTCTGCCAGTGGTATGAAGACTCTCAGTTTGGCAGCAACCAAGAATAATACTTTTGTACATGAACTTTTATCAAGAAAATTTTTATATTCTAGATGAACAGTAGAAACATTACACAGAAATACATGTAGTCACCAGCATCTCTGCACTTTCTTATCTGTGTGACTCATCTCTCAAAATAGAAGATATTTTATGCCTGTGAGATCCTTGGACTTTCTACTCTGAATTTTTATCTAGGATGCCAAATACAATTAGAGTCAAACATATGATGGCTGTTTCTGAGACCATGTAGGTCCAGTCAGCTGATCACTAACCTGTAGCCAATTGTTTTCAGTGGAGTTGTTGTGTTTTTTATGTCTTTCCTGAACAGATAAAGCTATTACCAGCTTGTGTAACACAGACATGATCAGGACCCTCAGTGACGCAGCACAATTTGTAGCGTGTCTGTGTAGAAAGAGATGTGAAGGCATGATCAAAGCCATGAAGAATTTCCAAATCTAGGGCCCAAAATTGTCTTCTGTGTTTGCATGAATCATAGCTCATCCCGCTCTGGAGTTGATGATTTATTTGTTTCTGTAAGGTACTACACATAATACACATAAGTATATGAAAATGGCAAATCACGCAGGAAAAGAAAATGCATAGATCTTCCATCCATTTCCTTATTGTCATGGTTTAACCCCAGCCAGCAATTAAGTACCACACAGGCACTTGCTTACTTCCTCCAAGTGGAATGGGGAGAGAATCAGAAATGCGAGAAAACTCATGGCTTGAGATACAGATAGTTTAATAGGTAGGGGAGATAAAGACAGTGTAAGAGGTAAAGCAAAGGCCCCATGCACAAGCAAAGCAAAACCAGGAATTAATTCACTTCCCATGGGAACGCAGGAGTTCAGCCATCTCCAGGAAAGCATGCCCTCATCACGTTTAGCGGTTACTTGAGAAGACAAAATGTCATCATTGTNGCCAGCAATTAAGTACCACACAGGCACTTGCTTACTTCCTCCAAGTGGAATGGGGAGAGAATCAGAAATGCGAGAAAACTCATGGCTTGAGATACAGATAGTTTAATAGGTAGGGGAGATAAAGACAGTGTAAGAGGTAAAGCAAAGGCCCCATGCACAAGCAAAGCAAAACCAGGAATTAATTCACTTCCCATGGGAACGCAGGAGTTCAGCCATCTCCAGGAAAGCATGCCCTCATCACGTTTAGCGGTTACTTGAGAAGACAAAATGTCATCATTGTAAACATCCCCCTTTCCTTCTTCTTCCCCCAGCATTATATGCTGAGCATGATGCCTTTGGTGTGTTGGGGTCAGCTATCTTGGCTGTGTCCCCCTCCCTGGTCCCCTTGCTCGTGAAGTGGGGTGAAGAGCAGAAAAGGCCCTGTTCTGTGAGTAATGAAAACATACCTGTGTTATCAACACTGTCTTCAGTACAAATCCAAACCCCAGGTCCACACCAGCTCTATCCCAGTCAAAACCAGCACACATATACTTAAATTATCATAAAGAAGGTGAAGTGTCAGCCTTCTCCATCTGACTTTCTACGCATCAATAAATGTCTGCAGCTCTTTGAACAAATCAGGGCTGAGGGAGTTTGGTTTTCACATGGTCAAATTCTTAGGGCTTTTTTGCACAGGCAATTACCCTTAAAATAAGCTTCCATTCTAAGAACACTACAAATATTGAACTGTTTATTTTCCATTTCTGTTGATTAAAGTATGAGCTCATTTTTTACTCTGCCTCTTTCATAGTCTTAATAAACTCATGCCCTGTGGTACTGGTGACTTTTACAAATCCACTTCTCCACTACCCATCAATCTTTACACATAGCATTAATGTTTTATTGTTCTTGTTCTGGTAGTAATGATTTTTCCCTTCCTCTGCTGATTTTTTTAATCAAAAGTAATATACAGCACTCTTCACCAAGATGAGCCTTTGCCAATTCTAAATACATCATATGTGTGTTCTCTGCCACTTGGCCAAATCAGAAATTTGACTTATATGGTTTGATGGCTTTAAATCAAGCCATTTAAGGTAATAAATACAAATGCCCTGTAGAAATTTCCTCAACCATTTATATATAAACAAAAATATTATTTGAGTCCCTTAAAAAAACAATCACTTTGGAAATTGCTAAGTTGATAATGAATAACTTAAAAGCTATTCAGAATCAATATGGATCGACACAAACACCTACCTGGCTTTTCATCTACAATCTATTCTACAAGAAGCAGTTCTGAAGTTCTCCAAGATCTCACTTAACAGGTGATCAGCTTTGCCAAGCATTTACCAAATCACTGGCATCAATCCCACTTGCAATTCTCTGCTGTGCAACAGAGATAAGATTATTTCCTTTCTAACACAGTTTTGTGTCTCATAAGATCCTTGGAGTATAGTATTTTTTCATTGCTTTCAGTAGGAATGATAATAAAATTATAAAAATAATATATATCCAGCAGTAATTTATAAACATTTGCTAAATGCTCAGAGAATAATTTCCAAGTCTTTTTTTACATTACTACAACCCAAAAGTCAGCCAGTTATACCCATCCGTGAAACTGAATGTTCTTTATAACATTTTTAATGCTTAAATCTCCAACCAGTATTTGTTAACTTTTCTAAACTTAATATTTAAATTTGTGTATAGCTGAAATTTTTTGTATCTTGGAAGTTTTTCAGGGCTGAAAACCAGAAATTTTTTCATCTCTTGGCAGAGACGTTGTAAAAATGCCTTTTTCTGTCCATCTCCCTGCTGTTTAAGAAATAGACTGATGAGATCACAGACAGTAAGTGCTTCTCCCTTCAGGCCCTGTTTCCAAAAAGCTTCAGTCTATAGAACAGTTACTTCTGGCAGTGTGTAATCCTTGAATTTTGAACAAGCTTGACATTTATACTATATAATTAGGAGTAGCAGTTATGTTGCTATGCTGCTTTTCCCATATGGCACAAAAATCCAGCATCAGAAACTGAAAGTTCATGACACCATTATACATTCAATAACCCACCTTTACTAAAATATAATTTTCCCTTCTCATTTGTGTTAGGTAGTTATCAATTTTTATTATGGGGAGCATTGCCAGATGGAGCAGTGGAGGAACCAGAGTGCAAAGGTGTGTGGGAGGGCAACTGGTGCGGGGGGGGGGGAGTTATCAGCTCACAAGGTGCAGCGTGAGGATACAGATTAGGCACATGACAGAAAACTGCATTTGAAAAATTAAAAACAAAGCAATTAATAAATAATTTTAAAAAATAAAAAGCCAGCCTACACTGTAGTTCTTTTTTTGGCTGCACAGTCTTTTTCTGAACTGCAGGCCCCTTAAAGTGTTTGATTCAACAGAAATGGAAAGCAAAACCACAGCTGAGGTTGAAAGACCTACAGATCTATAAGCTGCCTCAAGCAGCAGCTGAAACCATACCAGTATGAATCATACACTAGAAGTGAAGAAAGGCCGGCCCCATACAACTGGAAAACATCATAAGGAAACATTTGAAAGAATCTGCATGAAACTGTGGGGACCTTCCACCTGACTTACCTAGTTGCTTACTCTGTGGTACATTAGAATACATTTCTTTACTTTCAAACTCTGCACAGATTTGCTCTGAGGATGGTTACATAATACTAATATTCAAATGTCCAGTATTGCATCCAGACATGCTCAACCATATGACAGATGCCAATGCCCCTTAGAAAGAAGGTTCCTATAAGCAAGAATGTGGTGTTCATAGAGATCAGAAGGGCCCACTTCCTTTGCTATTTTCAGTACAGACATCCTGTGACCAGCTAAATATTACCTAGTCTTGTCAGCTGCTAAAGAGCACCTCTCACACCATGAAGACAATATTAATTATCAAATAAAAGCTTTGTGAGGCATAAATCCTGGGAGAAGAGATACAAATGCCAATTAGGTTGTTCATAAAGAGTTTCAATTATTCTTTAAAAAGAATAAATGAAGTCCATGGTCTGTTTTGTTGAAATACTGCTCTTGTCAAAGTATTACACTGAGGTCACAGTTCAGATAATAGTAGAAGTAGTAGTAGTAGTTCAGGCATAACCTTGATGTGCAGAAAATGTATTTCTCATGAGTCCTGTCTGCATACAGCCCACTAAGTAAGGGCACGACTTAAAAAAATAATTTTATCAGAAAATAAGGAGTTGGGAGTCTATTTGTAAAATTCAGATTATTTCACTCACTTCTACTCCTACAATAGTATTTTTTATTTTGTAGTACTGAAGGAGCTCAGCTCGTTTAAAGTGGAACTAACTGGAATTTTAGAGGACCTAGAAGTTTTTCACATATTCAGGACTTAAAGTGAAAAAGAAAAAAAGTAATTTAAAAGTTGATATAGATTGATTTTATTAACATCAGCTGGCCTTTGTCGTGGCACACAAGGAAAGACAGTAGGACTTTATGCTAAGGTTAAAATAATTAATCTAGCTTCTTTTAATATTCTCATAGCATTAATAGAATCTTCAATGGTATTAAGTTTTGGGGCATATATATATTTTAGGGCTTGTCTGTGAATAGAAAAATTGCTTTATTCACATCTGTTAATATTGATGCAACCATGGTGCTATTGTAGACTAATTACAAGATGAGAAACAAATACCAGTGCAATTTCATTCAAATGATACTTCACCAGGAATAACTGAGTTGGAGGAGAAGATTAAAAAATCATACCCAGGAAAACCTTTTGTGCAAGGAGAAAAGCTGTGGGGAGATCAAACCCTTGGTATATAGTACTTATGAATCAGTTGGGGTTTAATTTTCCTTTTTTATGGAAGAAAATGCACCTGAATTAAGATCTTGGTCCTAAAAGTCACCCTCATCTTTGAGAAGGCCGTCTTCAGACCTCACTGATATGTAAAGATACTGTTAAAGGAGAATAATTATTTTCAGTGAGGGGTTATATACTGTCAGTATCAGGACTGTTAGAGGGTTGTGCTTTAATATTGCTGCCTACCATCAGTATTTGGCAGCTTCAATGAAGATGCATGTGCTTTGGAATCTGCAGGTATCTCCAGAGACAAGGTAGCACAGCTAAATATATAAATAATCAGAGAAATTCAAGTACTATCACTGAGTTTTCTGAAACTGATGTAGGAGCAATTAAAACAGAGTATCTGATACATAATGGGAAAGCAAACTTAAGGACACGTGTAATTTACTGCAATATACAGGGTGAGGAAGCTCACAGAGATCCAGACCAGCTGAAGGCCTTAAAGGAATCAAGGTGAACTTTCAGAGATCCTCAGGAAGCAGAGAAACAAATGTGGGAGTGCATGTGTCACAGCCCAGAAACACACACAGGGCTCAGAAGGGTTTAAATTCATGGAACCAAATGCAAAGGTCTTGTGCCTTAGGGACCACTTTGTGTTCTGACAATTCCAGAGACTTGCCCATGCCTCGCCCTTGTTTCTCTCTCCTCCAAAAAGGAGAAAAAGGGAATATGGCATTTTGTCTAATAGCTATTACGTGGTGCTCTGGTAGGAAGGAGCACTCTAAAGAAAAAAACCCAACCTTTCAAGTCTGATTAGTGCTCAGAGTCTCACAGGGCAGAAGAAAAGAGGCCTGAGAAGTCCGCATTAGTCAACATCTAATTTAGAAAGGTGAGCTAGAAAAATCAATGGAATTATGGGTGGAATGAATAGCAGAAAACAGAAAATAGTCTGCAACAAGCAAGCAGTGAGGCAGCAATTAGAAAAGCACATTATACTGCTTTCCCCATATTGATCTGAGGAAGGACTCACCACAGAAGTATTGGAATGGTCAGAAGGGTGTACAGTCCTTCCACAAACACAGCAAATGAGAAAGAAAACACAAAATTATTTCTCTCTTGGGCACCTGTAGAAGACAAAGTTAAACAGAACAGCAGGGGACAAATAAAAAAAGATGCAAAATTACCTGTGAAAGGCATGATGACCTCAGACTGTGACTAGCCTCAGGGAGCACCTGCTGTGTGAATTGCTTGGACTTTTATTAAAAATTCAATTAATGTAAACAGTAGTAATAATGGAACACAAACTCAAGAGTGGTTATGTAGAGCCAAGACACAGTCCAATAACCCTGTTTCCTTTCTCAGGCAAAAGCTTAATAAAACCAACAAAGCCTGCTTGGACAGAAAGGACTCAGGATGTAGCAAAGCAAGACAGGGCATGCAAGTGCCTGGTCACTGCATTTGGAAGCCACAGGCTCCAAACCCATGTCCAGTCTGAAAACACACACATGAACAAAAAGGCACCTCTCCCTCTGAGGCAATTTGGTACTGAAACACAGTTGAGCACAGTTGTGTGTGTCCTAGACTCCCACGATATCTAGCTACCACAATATTCAGTGCGTTTTGGCAGCAGGCAGGTACAGATGTCCTAGACTGCAGCAAGTGCCCAGCCTCTTCTGTCAGGTCCTTAACAGAAGAGGCAGGCAATGCACCTCTACCTTTGTTCACATTCTTGAATTTCTCTCCTTCTCTGCAGATATTCAGCTGAGGCAGATCTTCCTGAAATAACCCCTTTCCTTTGTGGTCTGAAACAGGATGTCAGAGGAGGCAGAAGCGCCACAGAGGAAACTGTCACAAGATAAACTGACGTGGTTTACTTTATAAGGTAAAGTTTGGATAAAAAAGAGATTTAAAAAACCAAAAAGCTCACTCCCTAAAGCTCCAAGAAAAACACAAGCTCCTCTTTGCCCTCTCCACAAAATACATGCAAATAAGTAATTCAAAACCTAACCTAACTTTGCTCTGGGCATGAGCACAGGAGTAGGAATGTACCAGACTCATCTAACTAACTAACATATCAGACATCTGCCATATTGTGTTGCCCAGCAGTAGAAGGAGATCAGAACGGTGCAAGAAGTTTCTAGAAGAAAAACCTGTGAAGATTTCAAGCTACCCATAATGTTTTGGGTTTGGGTTTTTGTTTTCAAAAATATAAATATTAGTTTCTGATTGCAATGCATAGCTGTCAAAAAAAGAAAGATCTTTCACATTCACCACCTAAGCAAACTATTTCAAGGCAGAGAAGCAATTAAAATGCAAAATAAGGCAAAACAGAGATAGAGTTCTTTGTGTTCACAGCTCTCAGTGTTGTTTGGAGTTAAGTTTACATGGGCTTATGCAGGTATGATTGAAGGAAAAAACTCACCCATGTTATAATTAAAAAAGAGCACAAAACTGGGAGCAGCATTTATGTGTTGCCGCAAATAAAGTCTCCAATAGAAAATATGATCAAAAATCACCCATGCCCTAAAAGACATAAGCACAAGACATAAGTATTATTTTTACTTCTCACTACGGCTTCTGCCCCAATTCACAAGCTCCTTTAAATAATAAATAAATAAATAAAGTATTAGTATCTCTCATAGAATCTTGAACTCATTTTGTTGATTTGAAGGCCAAACAAGCTCATGAGGCAAAGCCCCACTGCCAGTACCTCCAAAGCCAGTCCTGAAGATAGAGCTTCCAGAAAATCAGGATAAATTTCATAGTGCTTGGCACTGGTGCCCTTTCCAGAGCCCATGAAGGCAGGACAATTTATTTAGGGCCTGTGGGAGGCAGCCTTACTGCAGCCTAAAATTGGTGCTTACTGCTTCAAGGGTTCCCAGGGCAGGAAGGAAAAGGTTGTCTCCCTGTCTAATCCCTCATCCAGGCACATATAAAGAAGAAGGAAAAACAGCAGCCTAAAAAGGAGTCCAAATCCACTGGATTATCATTTGCTTTCTATGATATTTACATTCTTATAATTTAATTTCCTTATGCATTGCAACTTTGCAATGCATGTGATGAAACTTGAACCATAACAGAAGTCACTTAGGCCACTGTCACCCCATTTCTCACAACCAAGCATATTTCAATTAAGAGGACAATTTGACATTCAAAAACTTTCATTGGGATTTATGTGCACAAGATTATTCTTATCAATTTGTGCCATGTGGGCCCTTTAATAACTTCCTGTGTTAATTAGGGTCACTTTTATTGTCAATACTGAAAGAAGGGGAATAATGTGACAAAATTAGCTGGTTTTCTGACATCTTAACACTTGCTCTTCCTAATATTCCAAAGTAATATATTTTTACACCACTACTTCAAATTCAGCAGTATTGTTACAAAAAAGAACATTAAGAATACTTTTTTCTGAGTGCTATCCCATAGGTACTTTTATATCTTCTATAAAAACACATGCACATGCTTCTGCAATGACTGACCAAAACTGTTAAGAATGTAACTTTGCATCTATTTTTTCCCCAAGATTAATTTTATATGGTTTATCTGTAAATATAAATACAAACTGAGCCTAATTCTGAAGTTCTTGTTGCTTTTTTGCATCCAGGATTTTGGTTTGCCAATCACACATTTCAGTTGGATTGTAAATGTGCTTCATCTAGCCTGATGTTATGCAAAGAGAGCTGTGAGTAAATTGAAAAAGATTTTTTTTACGTGTTTGAGAAATTTTGTGTAAGCTGTAACTTTCTTGCATGCATGGAAGTTGCATCCAGAATTACCATAACACTTTGTATCTAGAACATAAGGAGACAACAGTTCACAAAAAGTCAAAACTCCCATTTTCTTAAACTTGATAACGTTTATGCAGAATGATCCAAAGTTGTCCATTAGCAACCAACCTCTGCAACACTCTGTGAAAAGCAAATGCTGCTGTATATTTTAGGTATGGATTATGCTAAGAAGCCATTCTGTCTAATCTTTCTTTGCTGTTATCTCTAATTTGCTGCAATTTCATTTTGCTGAATCTCAAAAAGTCTCAAGAACTAAAACCATACTGAGCTCCAACTTGCTTAGGGACACAGCATGAACCCTGCACAGTTTACATTGCACAACAAAGATCACAGAGAGCTAATTCCCACCTGCAAAATATCAGAGGCAAGAAGCTGGAAAAAGACTATAATTTATAAAGGTTCCTCACAAAACTTTATCACAACCCTTAAATAGTTGATTATTGAAAGATGCAAAATAGAATGGACCAGAGCACAAATAAAATGTAGGTCCAGGAAGAAAGTTGTCAACAGACAAGTTGTTGACTTCTACATGCTGCTTTCCCACATGAAGGTGGATGTCAAGAGCCAAGTGACACTGTTTACATGTGGTCAGTAGCCTGAAGGTTGTGGCTCATCTCATGTGTAGTTTCATGAGTCTTTGCTAATACAGACCCTTTGGACTCCCAGCATGGGCAATAAGCATGATAAAACATGGGGTACTCCCTAAGATGAAGAAACCAAAGAACCTCTGTCCCTGGCTTTTCAGAGCTGTTAAACTACAAAACTAACAAGCTCTGGGGGTTCCAAACTAGAGAACTGTAAAAAAGTTTTGTAAAGACAAAATCATAATTTTCTTATTCTCTTCTTCAAAGCAGGGTCTTCAATCACACTATATGACAAAAATCAAAATGTAAAAATTTTTTCTATTTAAAAATTATTTTTTCTATTTAAGAATTTCTTCTGATTTCCTAACAGCCGTGATATATAATTACAAATCCATAATTCTTCACTTCAAAGATGAAATTAATAAGAAATACTGTGATAAATACCTTGAAAATAAAGAATGTTTTTCTTATTTCATCTGGCAAGTCAAAAAAAAAGGGATATTCCAGTAGAACACACCTGAAATTTATGCATAAGAAGACATTATTTTACAAGGTACAGACACGCCTCTAAAATTCAAATCTACTAGATATCTGCTTCTAGGCATATCTAGACTTCCTAGAGAACTTAAGTCCATGCCCTAGTTCATAGCTAAATTGAAACATTTGGAGACAAGACCACATCCAGGCAAACAGTGCTACCCAATAGAAAAAAAAAAAAAAAAGGGAACAGTTTAAAAAAGTTCCCAGGGAATGAAAATATTTAAATGCAAAAAAAAAAATAGATTTAATTAGCAGCAACTTAAAAAGATGTTGCAACACTAAGCATTTTATCTCCAGGAGCATACTGGTACATCTGATGAGGGAGCTGAAGGAGTCTTTCGCTCTTATGTGCTTTCTTAGCTACAGAGTTCCTTTCCTCTGATACAGCTGTCGATGTCACTTTTAGAAAGAAAGTATTGAACAGAGACATTCAGACTAATGGATGTCAGAACACTTCAGGAACAAGTCAGATGCCTAAATGCTTTGCCAAGTGGGACTCTGATGACTACACTGCACTTGTTGACTAACAAACACTGATCCCAAACAAAGGAAAGCATTTGTTGGTGTTGGGTGGATGAGACAGAATGAAAATAAGAACAAAATTTATCATTTTACTGTACCTGTGGTTTTGCTGAAGACCTAAAAAACAGTACAACCAGGCTTTGCATTCTATGGCAATGCTTTACTGAGCAGATATTTCGCTAGTCACTTCTCCCAAAAGTTTGAAGGGGTCCATCATACTCACTATAACTGATAATTGTCACATAGACATATCACATCTTGAAACTTCACCACATGTCCTCTACAGTTCGTCTCACAGACTCCTGGCTAGAAAACAGATGAACTTACCAACAGGTATGGGCAGTAGGCTTTGAGCAACAGTAATGAGGATGATGATGAAGCCAGGAAAACTCCAGAACTGCCGCAATGACTAAAAGGACAAGTGGACATTATGCAATTCTGATAATTCTTGACCCTGTGCTTGGCGGTGGAATTGCTCTGAGCACCTTTTGTGATTTTATAGAAATAGCTGAGGATGAAGCATCACATACCTGTTCAGCATAATTGATTTGAAGAGAAAACATTGGATTTCCAAAGAACTTCTCATCAGTTTTAATCTGTTCATGTTGTCTTTGAACAGGACAGGGACTATTGTACATTTTGCTGTCATCACATTAAATTGGTTTTTTAAAGTGATTCATCTGCACCAACAGTTGAATAAAATATCAATACACTGAACTTCCATGTCATTGCCATGAAAGCTTTCCATTATCATAAATCTTGTCAAAATTACATATCTAATCAGTAAGATATAACAGCATAAAATTTCAATTTGTTTTGTTCCTGATTACTTCTCTGGTTTTAGACATTTTCTTCAGTATTTTCTGCATGTCTTCAACTGCAGCCGCTGGCTGAAGGAACACAGTCCAAAGATCTATAAAGTGCTAATAGGCACTGTTCTTTGTTCATTGTTACACACTTTGTCTGCTTCTTTCCTCTTCTTTTGTTCATTCTGATTGGCACTGAGGAAAATAGTACAAAAACTTGGTATTGTAGTCATTTTTTATATGCTTCAGTTGCCTTTACACACCTAAACAATGTGCCTGAACTTTGCTTTTAAACATACTGCTTTTAAAGTCCAAGGTTTGCAAATAGCTGCAAAAAA
This sequence comes from Campylorhamphus procurvoides, assembly GCA_013396655.1. Taxonomy (NCBI): domain Eukaryota; kingdom Metazoa; phylum Chordata; class Aves; order Passeriformes; family Dendrocolaptidae; genus Campylorhamphus; species Campylorhamphus procurvoides. The sequence goes on along the minus strand of WBMV01003664.1, from coordinate 3,585,633 downwards.
ATAAATAAAAAAAGCTACACCTATTCTCAGAATCTGGAATAAGCTTCACTGAATTTCCTATGTACTCAGTTAATGCTTTTTTTGATTTTGTGTAATATTAAGGTTTCAGATGAAATCTGAGTTGCCCAAACTTGGAGTCAGGTCAGCACAAACAACACTGTAGTCACTAGAGAGAGACAGCAGCACATTCAAAGGGTGGTATATATCATAGAAAATTAGATCTGTCTCCTCAGACTCCTTCTGTTCACCTACTGATTACAGAGGAAATCTAGCATGACTCGGTTCTTGACACAAAGACCTTAGCTACATTGCTGATAGTAGGTCCGGTGAGGAGAGTGTAAATGTGAAGTCCCAGGCTCAGAGGGGCTCAGGTTTCATTTAGTAGGGTACTAGACACCAGATGAGGTGTCTAGTGTCGGGTCAGAACCACCTTTTGGAGGATGCTGTGTTGTGTGTGCAGGAGGAACGGATGGGTCAAAACTCATGGAGGTGGGGTGGTATCGCATCCCTCACAACAGTCCCTGAAGCCCACATGGGGAAGCACTGGAGCAGCTGCCAGTCACAAACAGCCCAGGAAAAATATAACACCCCAGAGCTCCTGGAGCCCCTGACCCAGCTCAGATTGACAGGGACAGTGAAAAAACAGCACCTGATCCTGGTCTGGGACCCCAGAGTGGCCAGGGGGTCAGAGGTCCACCCCGGGGGTTTGGCCACAGGGACCAGAGCAGATAAAACCAAAGGCATGGGGGTACCATGTGTCACAGCCCTGCCATCTGGACCTGTGAGAGCTGGTCTGCCACAAGGTTCAGTGGTAGCTGTATGATCTGTCTTTATTTCTTTCTCTCTCTCTTCTTGCTCCCTCTGATTCTCTTTTTTTGCTCCTTTCTTGATGCTTTGGGCGGCTTGGAGCTGAACGGATTGGATTTTGACTGAAGTATTGTGGATTAATTCATGCTGGGTCAGTACTGTGATGGAACGTTTTGTCTAGCTTGTGTGGTGCCCTTTTGCCAAGTTTGATTATTTGCTCCCCTAAATTGTCAATAAATACCTCTTGGGAACATGTCTCTGTCTTATTCTCTTGATGCTATCTTGAGGTAATAAACAACCGTATATATATATATTTGAAAGTAAAACTGGCTGAGCCCATGAGCCTGCAGTTCCAGGACCAGAGTGTTACACAGAGGTGGAAACATCCTTTTAGAAGAGCTAAGCACTATAAAAATTAGAATCCTTGCCAGTATACCACTGTAGGTAAGGGAAATCTATCCAATTGTCTCTGTCCCAAATACTTTTCAATCTTTCTTTGACAAATCCACATGCAGAAAATTAAATCTGTCTCTCAGGAAGCCAACAGGAGTGTTGCAATTATCTTCAATTAATTCAGAATTTCATTCAGGAAACTGAACTATGAGATAAAAACAAAGGTATTATAAATGGGTTTTGAGAATCCCTTTCAATGAAGTGGCCATGTTGGACAGAGCTTTGTGCAACCTGGTCTAGTGCGATCTTCCCTGCCCAGGGCAGGGGGGATGGAACTAGATGACCTTTATGGTCTCTTCCAACCCAAACCGTTCCATGATTCTGATTCTGTGCTTGACATACAAAATGAAAGGCTGGTCCAAGCACAGACATATATTAAAAGAGGCACTAAGGTATGAAGCACAAGACAGAATAATAAAGTGAGAGCATATGTGAACAGATGGAGCACTGGCAGCAAAAAGAGGAGCAGGGGCTTGAAGTCATGGGATTACTCCAAACTGACACTCAAGTATTAAGATCAGAAACTGGCTTCTCATACTGTAAATTCTGCCTTGTTTACCAGAAAAGAGAAGAAAAAATCTGTTTTCCATTACTTGATTATCACAATCTAGAATCAAGTCAATTTTCTTAATCCAAATTTGCTCCACTTCGTATCCAGTGTAGGAGGAACAATGCACAAACCACATGTTAAATAACAGATTGTGAGAAGCCAGGTCTGAGTCCGTTGTTTACATTATTACCTAACCTCTAGAAAATGGCTAAATAGCAATAGCAGTTTCTCTTAAGAAGCATGTGTCACTCTATGAGTTACTGGCTTTGAATCAGGCAGAAGATAACATGGGAGTATGTTTTTGCTGATATCACTAGCTGATCCAGTGAAAGTTTCACAGTATTTTCCTAAAGCAGCGCTCAGTTCTGTAAGCACTGATTAATACAGTGTAAGTGGGTATTTACCTGGCATTAAATGAGAATTCTCATTTTTCATATGATTGAACTCTTCCTACCTTCATAGACATTAGAAATCATTCGTCAGCTCTTCCTTTAGTGACTGTCTACATTGCAAAGTCAATGGAGCAATGTCAGATTATATCAGTTGTGAAGCTGGCCAAGGTTCAAAGGTAATTTAAAATTTCTAAGCCATCACAGAGCAGGTAACAGTTGTGCAGTTGAAAGCATTACCACAAAAAAACACCAGGAGAAAAATAATTAACTTCACCTGCTTATTCCAAACCTGAATAAGTGCACTTATTGTCTGGGGATTGTAAGAACAACTTCAAACTTCTAGGCGTTCTTTTTCAAATAATCATGGAAAAATAACTTAACTCAGCTTTTTTTTTTTTTTTTAAATAAGCCTTTCTGCCTTAAGGCATTGTTGTAAAATTAAATCCTTGATATTCTGCTAGAAAGTGGTAGCAGATCACCAGTAATTCTTATGAGAAAACCTTATTGTGGATATATACAGAATCATCCAGCTTCAATTTTCATCTAAAAGTTCCAGAAGGAAAGGCTGCGTCATATTGTTACAAAAGATTGATCTGGCCTTCTTCCAGTTGAATGAAATCTCTGTTATGCTGCTATCATGACATTAGAGTCAGGCCCAATGCTTTAAAGGGGGAAGCTCTTTAAAGATCTTGATTAAAGCACATTGGGGCTTTATGGTTAATTTCATTCCCTGCACATGTTCAGAGCCACAGCTGAGTTCCTCAATCCCTTCATTTGTATGTGGAATTATCTGCTTCCTTTTGGGCTAAAGCACTGTAATATGAAATTTCATCTCATGGTAATTTTGGTAGACAGACAGAGAGAGAACCAAGCACCATTTTCATTTGTTGTTATCTTATACACTAAACAGAGGCATGAAGTTAACCAAAGTGCAACTGATGGCATGGAATATTCTGATATTTCAAGAAGTGTTTTCAACTGTTAAGAATTCCTCCAGTACGCTATCGCTGTATTTTTGGATGTTGACTGGTACAGAGCAAGAAGCAGTGAGTGTCATTCCAAGTCTGGTAACCCCTGATCTGGTTTATGGCAATTCTTGTATGCTATGAGGGTTCTCTGCCAAACACCTGTCCAAAGATATTTTTCTCACTAAAATGGGTATTTATTCTTAATGTGCTAAGAGTGTTTCTTCTCTGTAGTTTGGCATAATGATAAAATTAAAAATCATTCAACCTCTTTGGCATGAAGTGGTTTTCCTGAGCTTACAGATTATTACCATACATTCTGAATCAAGACTGTCACAACGGCTTCAGGATATGCTTACACTTGCTGCATTTTTCCCTGCAAGGGGACAGATGAGCTACATTAATTAGTCCTGATAATAAATTTGGAAATTTGCATAGCTGTTTGGTTTTTTGCTTGGTTTTTTTTTTGTTTGTTTTAGTTTATTGGGGGGGGTGTTGTCGTTTCCTGTTTTGTTTTTTTCTGCAACATTTATTAGTCTAAAACATTAATGGAAAATATTTCTGTCCAGCTAGTAATCTGTTTTGGAAGTCTTTTACATTTGCTCTACCTTCTTTTGACCCAATGCTATGAATGCAATACTCAAAAGCCAGAGAAAAGGAAGACTTATATCTGCAACACATTCTTCAGAGTTTTGAATTAATTATAAGCTTTATACTTAACTAAGAAATGAAGAAAGATTTCTGGGATGCAAGCTGAACGACTGTTAAAATTACATCTTTACAGTCTGCTTCTCTGACCAGGGGATGTAGATGCGTATTTGCATTGTATGCAAAAGTTTTTAGCTAATCCCCATCTGCATCTGTGACTACCCTGCATCAACCTAGTTAAGTGTTATGGCATCCAAAAAGCTGCACTGGGAGCTAATGATCCAGAGAGGAAAGGTGGAGAAAAGGATCAGTAGTTTTCAGCAAAGGCAAGTCTCTGTAGAGAAAGCCTCAACATTTGAAACATGAGATTTAGGGCCAAATGGCACTTTTCAGCTTCTGAGCCTGTTTGCACCTGAGCCAGTCACATCTCATTGTGATCCTGTGATTCAGGTGCATATTTGTGTTGCAGGGAAAAGGAACACCAGGCAATGTGACACCGCTAAGTACAACTTACTAGGTGGACCAAGTGAGGGATAAGCTTTGACTGAAAAAGATTTACACTCACAGACACCATCCAGGACCCACCCCAGTTACCACCTGAGCAAGTGGGCTCAGTCTTGCCTGGAGGAAGCACAACACTCCTCTATGACCAGACCTAGCATCAGGCTCTGTTCAGCGGCTTAGAACCAATGGTTTCCCTTTATGTCCTCCATCTTCTCATCCAGGGTTAGATGTCTGCATGCCAGTGCTTCCCTTGGTGTCAGTTATTTGAGGGGTTTATAGCCACTATTTGTCACAGGCTGCCAACCACATCGGTATGCAGCAATATCACTGTCTATCTTTCCAGCAGTTTCAAATAATGCACTTGCATAACATGTTGATCCATGGCCCGTGTCAAGGCTCAATACACTCCATTCCTGTTTGCATTTTCTTGTCAGCTGTTATTCACTATACTTACTGTGAATCAAAGCATGGTCATGAAGGCACAGTGACAACCAGCTCGGTCCCTTTTTCCTCTTGATCTTCCCTTTAACAGTCTCTCTGTCACATGCTGGAATCACTTATAGAAGCAAACCAAAAAATCTGAACAAAGATGTTCCTGCACCATGCTCTGGACACATCTCAAATCATTCTGTCTAGATACACCTTAAACATCCAGACTCAGAGTACCTAAGCAAACAGTTAAAAAGCAGATGATCCACCTGTTCTTAAAGCCAGTCCCTGTGTGAACCTGACCATACAATGCCCTAAGAAAGCTATTCTAATTTAGCCCTGATTTGAGTGGGGATTGAACCAGATGATCTCCAGAGGTCCTTCCAGTTTAAAAAGTCCTTTTCAAACTGTTTTTCAGTGATCCTCTGACATGATCTCCCTTCAACACAAGCTGTTTGCTGTTGACTTTGCCACTTGCATCTTTTCAACAATGGAACCCTGAAGCAGCCCTGAGGCAATTTGCATGCACCAAGAAGACAGACAAATCGGGAACAGGCATCTGGAGAGTTTTCAATATCTCAAAGTACAGGATAGAAGCAAGATTTTGGAAAATATGTTTTCAGATCACCTCTTAGTTTTCATAATTGAAGGTGTCATAGGTAATAAAAATACAGGTTCTTCCAACTGGCCTAACAACCCTTTTTGTCTTTAGGGTTGCATTCAGCAACTATAACATGTTGATTCAACACTGCAACATATTGAAAAAAAAAGCAGTACCAATGTAATGCAAAAACAATCTATTGATCATCCTGACATCCAACAAATAACTTTTCCTCTTTAATCTGGAAATGGTGGCTGTTGCAGGTGTTACTAAACCATGCTATTGCTATTCTACAGAGTCTTTACTGTTGAACTCTAGGTTTTGGAGTTTTTTCTTTTCCACTGGTACATATTTCCAGCTTTCTCCTTCCAGGTGTTATTGTGACATATCCTCCACAGTGGTATGTGGGTTGAGTACTTACAGAGTATAGTTCACACATTTGCCATCTATAGCTCCCATGACATCAGACACCCAACCTAAAGAGACTACCAAGTCACAGCTGGGAATCCTGCTGGGATAAGAAACCAATACTTGATTATTTCAGTTCAATAGATTACCTTTCAGCTGATTGCTGGCCTTCCTCATCAATACCAGTGAAATGTTACAGTGATTGAAGCACTTCTTAACAATTGTTCCTTGTCGTGGTTTGACCCACGATAAATGCCTGATGTCCAGCAAAACTCCTTCAAGGCCTCCCCCCACCCCCTTTCACCTTCCAGAGGGAAGAAAGAAAACCAGCTAGTAATTTACAGCTAGAGATAACAACCGAAAGGGGAGCTTTGATTAATACCACGGGCAAAGCAGAACTTAGAATAATGCTTAAATTTATTGCTAACAAACTAAAAACTAAAACTAAGAAATAAAAACAGGTTAGAAACACTTTCCCACCACCACCCCTTGATCTGTCCATGCCCCCTCCTTTCCCTGATGGTGTGAGGGACAGGGGAATGGAAGGTTTACAGTCAGTTCTTGTTGGGTCAGCCATTCACANTCCACCTTGGGGGCCTCCCACGAGGTAACAGCTTCTTTCATGCCTCCCCCTGCTCTAACAGGGGGATTTTTGCACCCCGATGGATCCCATGGACTTCAAGGGGACAACTCGTAATCACCATGGTCATCACCAACGTATTCAGGGAAAAATAGTTTTAAGTCCACTCCCTGATCCGTGGGGTCCCTCCCCCTCCTTCTCCTCTTCCCCTCCTGCACTGACCTTGATGTCTGCGTTGTGATGTTGTTAACCCATGGCTGCCGAATTCTAACTGCGCCACAACTTCTTAAATATGTTTTCACGCAGGGGCGTAACTTAATGGTTCAAAAGCAGGAAGTTTTCCTCGGAGCTGGCCCTCATTGGCCCTGCTCTATAGGATGGAGGGAAACTTCCAGAGGCTTCCAACAGACGCCAATCTTCCTCTTATATAAAAAAAACCCCTAACCAGATAAACCCACGACATTCCTTCAAGCAAATGATCCATTAGCAGATTTTCTATTAATTACCCACTTACTGCTTTTTATTTTGAGATATATATATGTAAAAAAAATATTCATAGGAACATAGACCAGAGATTTCCAGCAAAATACTTATCATATCATTTTACTAAGCATTCACCATTTATGCTTATTGCAGCTATGCAGCTGCCATGGTATCTAATTTACACATCTTACTCAGCAAAACCCAGATATTTCCCATGGGATGTTCAGCCTGGTGGCCTGAACCGCAGGTCCTTTCCATCTCCCATTACCAGGTTTCTTTCACATGTGGAAGAAAGAACCAAGGCCAAAGTCCAGCACATGCATCTGATCCTGATGTTCTCAATTGCTGTTTAGAGTGGTATCCGTTTTACCAGCATTAAATACAAACTTGCAAGTCAGTTCCTGGGAAGGACCACAGACCAGTCAGCATTTAAAAAAAAAAAAAAATTGCCAAGAGTTGCCAGTGCAACTGTGTGAGTATCATTAACATCATCAAAGATATTCAATTGGCTTCTAATTAGAAATGTGACTTAATATTTTAGCACTCTTTTTTTTTGTTTCCTTTTTGAAACATCCATATGTTTGACATTTTGTTCATAGGGCTACAAAAAAAATTAACAGAAATGAATAGACATGAATTCTGTGTCCATAGCTGAGATACATAAGGAGATGAAATTTTTGTTTCAAGTGTAAGACATTTTTAAAGCTTCATTTTTAAGTCAAAACCAGTAATGTACATTCATAGTATAACCTGTCATACAGTTTCATTATTAATAATGAATACTAAGTATCTGATGAGCTGGTAGAAAAGAAAGGACTTTTCCCAGAAAAATGCTAACAAAAATGAAAAACAATGAAAAAGAGCTATCAGCATTTTTGCAAAGAATGATTTCTGTTCCCCACCACCATATCCACACCCCTCCCACCAAAGGAAATCTAACAGCAAAAATTATTTCAGAAGAAAAGAAAATATTTCACTTCAGAAACATTGCCAAATGGGAGATCCAGAGGAACTGTAGTTCTAGTATTTCATATTACTAATCTCCCTCACAAATTTATCTTCCAGCTTGCACTTTTTCACTGTTGCAGCATAATCTTTAGCATCATGAGAGAAGCCAGAATCATGAGAGAAGCCAGGTATATCACGGAATTTTGTGGTCAGAGCACATCAAGAACAATTCAATGGAGCTTCAGATCTCAGTCTTGTCATCTAAGAAAAGACAACCATAATTCCCACAATGAACTGTAGCAGAATTTTTGAATGAAATGTCTTATTATCGGCCAAATATTGACCTATTCAACTGTTTGAATTTTTGAAGGAAAATTATAGACCCAAGTGAGATACTTGTGAAAATACTTTTTGTCAAAACCCCACATTTTTTGTACAAAATACCAATATTGACTATAAAAAAAAAAAGGCAATCAGCCTGACTATTTGGAGCAAATGGAGGTAAATACAAATAGCTACACTGGTCAGAGAAATTATCTAAACATTTAATTTTGCATTTGGGATGCTAAAGCATTTCTATTTCTGTGGACAAGTCTGGATTTCACAGCAGTATATTGCCCCAGCAGTACAGTGGCAGAGAAAGAAGTTGTGCTGCAGCTTCCTCTGGCACTGGGCAGACAGAATAAGGGACACAAGGGTTGACCATAGAAGTAAATATTGTTTCGAAATGTAGAAGCAAGATAAACATAAGCAGGGAAGTTTATTAAATAGAATAGCTACCTTCTTCAAAAAGAACTTTTTCTCTCACACTCCTGCATACAATCTCATTGATTTCTATGAGATTAACTGCATACATCTGGCTTGCAAGAACCTCAGACAGACAACCTCTGAGCAAACTGAAATGGCTGCCTGAACTGAATTTTGCATTCAGAACAAGTTTTTTCTCTGCTTGCCATCTACCATAATTATTATTGTTTCTCTGGAATGTTCATTGCATTTGAAATGTGTTTGAACAACATTGTTCTTACTAGTCATAAAATGGTTCTTATAATGGATTTACCAAATTATTGATTCAAAGCTTTGTCATAAGTCAGCCACAGAAAACAGCACATTCTATAATTACGCAGTAGCTAGAAAAAATGTTTTTCCTTGCTTCTTTTACATTACTTATCCACCTCCTTTCTCCTAACTGTATTTTCCACACTTGATCCAAAGCTACAGCAGTACTATGCAGGAAGAAAATATCTGCACAGTGTCCATTCTCACATCTAGATTACTACAGTGAGTAAATTTTTGATGCCCAAGTTCCCAGAGTTCAGGGACGATATGAAAGATTTAGCAAACTTTGAGAGAAATCGAGAGAGTTGAGATGCTTGAGAATGAGCCTCACACATTTCCTCATGTTTTAGAGAGCTGAATGCTTTCTGGAAAAAATAGAATTAATGATTTTTACCGACCCTGGAGGGCTTTGTAGAAGTGTAAGTCCATTTTGACAGTTTTTTATTAGGGGAGTATGATTAGCAGTTCTTCATACAAAAGCAGTCAGCTATTTAATATGGTGCAGGGCAAATCTCTATTGTGGTGCAGAGCCCAGCTCTTGTGGTGTTATGTGCTGGAAAGGCACTTTTTCCATTCCAGACAAAGGAATGAAATAGTCTGCATTACAGAACATTCTGCTGAAGCAACAGCCCCTCCTTGACCGGTCTGTAATGGACTTTGGAGAGCGATTTGTTATGGGCCAGGACATAAGGCAGGCATAAAGTGCTGCCCACTTCCATTAGCAGCCCACAGGGTCTATGAGGACTACCTCATGCAGGAACAGCCAGGCCAAAACTCTATAAGTGATTGAAAGTGCATCAGTTTTTTAAAAGCATCCTCCTAAAGCAGGAGGCCAGGAGGGGCTATGAGAGTTCCCGAAAACGCCGCTGCAAATCATGTCTACCTCCAGTACACCCAGAAAACATCAAGCACCAGCTCTGGATGTTTTACTGCAGTGCTGATTCACCTGCTCCTCCCTGAGCACAGTGTTATAAGGAGCAGCTGACAGGACCCATCCCAGGTGACCCACCTGAGGCACACTCCATCGCTGGCCTCCACAGCAGCACCCCTGGAGGGTGGCCACTTCAGGGCTCCCTGCTGACAGAGCTACTCCCATCTGGAAGCTGTGGGCGGACACGGTGGTGAGACTTCATCGTTCCTGCTGCCTTCCCTTTCCAATCTGGTGTACTGATGTGTCCCACAGTATGTGCCATGAGGCATGGCAGTCTGGACCTGGGGAGTCAGCTCTAAGTTCTCCTGAATACCTCTGCAGGAGAAGAGTTCAGTGATGCACAGCTCTTACCAAACCTGTATTTCTTACAGCAACAGAATACTTTCAATTTTTCCATGATCTATAACTTCAGATTGCACACCTGAAACTGCGGTTGGTTATTTCAGGATACAGGAACTGATTTGCATAGCAGCCTGCAGATCATAGAATCACTGAATGATTTGGGTTGGAAGAGACCTTAAAGATCATATAGTTCCAATTCCCCTGCCATGGGCAGGATCATATGCCACTAGACAAGGTTGCTCAAGCCTGGCAGGACAGCATATGCTTTTGAAAATCTGCAGCATTTCACCAATAAGGCAACTGCAACTATTTCTCAAAATAAACCAACCTTTGAGCAACTGAGTGGAAGGGGGCTTTATTCTACTTTTATATATAAGACTTTGAAGACTGTAAAATTAAAAGATATCATGGGATAATTCAGGTTGAAAGGTAGCTCAGACAAAAACATAACAACCTGCTCAGGATTTGAAATTTTATTTGCAACTGCAATAAATATTAAATAAAAAGCTTTACTTTTACTAGTTCATGTCTTTAAAATTTCTGTTTTCTTGAAATAAGGTAGGAAACATATATAGAAGCTTGCAAAAAACAATGTAGAGAGTAGCCTGTGCATGCAAGACAGCACTTTGCTAGGACAAGGCATTCCTTGCCTACCAAACAAACTGCTGAACTAAAACTGTCTTTAAAAAAGGCTCCTGTAATTTAGCAAAAAGATATTTCAATTGTGCTATTCAATAACAAATGGTCTCCCTCACATTGTGAACAAACATGGCAAACACAAGGCATTAATTTTCAGAGGGGGAAATGCTCTGACTGTGACAGAACCATTACCAGGCCTTTACTGTCATTACATGAAAAAATTGAGCTCGGCAGATACAAACATGTGGTGAGGGGAGAGGAGATCTCCAGGACTGAAAAGAAATAGTCTTTGCCTTAGAGCAATAGCATTTACTCATGTGTCTACCTTACTGGTAGAATACTGTTCCTCATGGTTAAAATGGAAACATTTATTGGTACTTACTAATGATAAACATTATCAGCTTGGCTTCAAATATTTTACCTCCGAAGTACTTCATGAGCATTGATTTTCAGAGGTTTAAACTTTTTCTTAGAAGTGGTTAGCCATTTTACTGTAGCAAATAAAGGAGGAAAAAACAAGTTTGTTACACTAATACAAAGATATTCACAAAATCATTACTTAAAGAAATTCTGCAATCTAATATATGGATTTATTGTTCTTATGCACTTAATACTACAATGAGTCTTTAAAGAATATTTAAAAAGCAAGTTTTGCAAGAGTGTTTGCCTCAAGGACCTCACAGTCTTAATCAACCAACTTAATTATATGCCTTGTATATCAAAAGGGATTAGATATTCAAATATTCAATATCAGAGTCTAACCATATGAAATTAAGTGCTTCCATCCACTTGGATTTGTGTGGTATTTCCATGGACTAAGTTTAGGACCATGTAAAATCGCTGGATTAAAAACTTAGAAATGTAGAAAATTATATGGGATTATTTAATTTCATATTTTTCTCTCATTAGCTTTTTGTTTACTTTTATGTTTTGAGGCAAATTACAAATAAGAGATTATGAAATTTTGCATATTGTGACAACTGTATTTCTAAGGACTTGCTTGAGATCAAGTTTGTAAACTCCTGGAAAAACAATTTTAAGTAATATAAAAATATCTAAAGCTATGCTTTTACCAACAGAATCTTAGTGCTGGGTGAAAATTACTCATATTAAAAGCATTCTTTTCTTTGAATTTCAAAAGACTGTTTTTAACATTTTCCTATATTTCAGAAAACTCTTTTTCCCCCTGCTACATTTTGGTTTAGTTTCGGAAGCTGGTTCTTTCCTATTTGTGATACTTAAGTCTTCTGAATCACTAAAAAAATTGGAGTTGGTTTCGCCTAGCTAGGCAAATGGCTGAATTAGTTCCTGGAAAATACTGAAAGAAGTTCATGAAAGTGTTGCACTTTAATTCACTGTATGGAATAGTACTTACACATCAGGCTTATTATATCTGCATAGAACAGTCTGAAGTGTACCCATCCTGACATCTACATTTAAAACCCATTTGAAAGCAAGTGGAAAGCAGATGCTGTTCTCCCTTATATGACACCAGTACAATTCCACTGGAATTCAGAATATTCTGTTGCAAAGGCACAGTCAAAATTCATGCTGAAATCTTAGGGGCTGCCAAAGTCAGCTTTAGCTGGAAGGCACAGAGGCTCTTTCCCGAGGCAGCTCTCTGGGACTGCACAGATGTGTCACTGGCAGATGGGCTATGGGATGAGCAGCTGCTCCATACACCCTGAATGGGCAGTGTGAAATTTCATGATTGGGCTTACCCATACGAGCACTCGCAGAGTCCAGAGAAGCATAGGGATCCCAGCTGCTAGGAATTTATTGTTGTAACCTAACAAGTAACACAGGTTATACTCACAAAATGCACCACAACTCCAACCCTGCTCATCCTGAAAGATAAGAAGACATCCGTAAAAAAAAGAGAAATGTATTTAAGTTTCCCACATACTCAAGACTAAATTGGGATATTCTATAACCAATCTTTGGTGATTACCACATTAAGATTTCTCTCCACAGCAGGTCTCTCTCATGTTCTTCCTACACAGAGCATGCCCTGTTCTCAGACTCTCAGTAAAATTTTTGTCGTTACACACAAAATCAATTTCAGGGGACTACCTTCCATTCACTAAGAAATGTCACAAATGATTGCCCCATGCCCTAACTGCCCTGTCAATTGAAATTTGCCACATCAACAATGCTCAACTCTTCAAGGGACTGTGGGGAACAGACCTACATCAGCTTGTATGGCCAAGTTGCAGGCTAAGAAGAGCAAAGTGCTGTGGTACATTCCACAGCAAGGAAGGCCATGGCCAAAATTTAGTATTTGACCTCATTGTGTTGTGGTTTTTTTCCATATCGCCCTGCGAAGCAAAGCAAAGTGTGTAGCAGAAATCAGAACACAAAGATTGAATGCCATTACATTGCCATTACTGTAATTCCAGCAAAACCAAGACCTGGAAAAAGATTTTTCATTCCTATTGCTCAGAGCTAGTGACTGAGCAGCTAGGAACTGTCTAAAAGCTAATAATGCTCTTAAAGGGTGAAGCACACTCAACAACTGCACCAGGACTATTTAGCCTAGAGAAGAGAATGCTCAGGCAAGATCTTATCAATGTATATATAAATACCTGAAGTGAGGATGTCAAGAAGATGAAGACAGGCACTTTTCAGTGGTGCCCAGTTAAGGACAGGAGGCCATGGGCACAAACTGAAACACAAGATGTTCCCTGTGAATATTAAGAAACACTTTTGTACTGTGAGGGTGACTGAGCACTGGCACAGGTTGCCCAGAGAGGTTACAGAGCTTCCTTCCCTGCTTGAAGATACTGAAAAGCCACTGAACATGGGCAACTGGCTCTGGGAGGCCTTGCCTGAGTAGAGGACTGGTCAAGATGACCTTCAGAAGTCCCTTCCAATCTCAACGTTTCTGTGACCCTGTGACAAATGTTAAAAAAATGCTAATATAAAGTACCAATTCAAACCATAGCTATTTTACTGATTGGTATACCAAAATTGTTTGTCAGTTCAGCTTTGGTTTGTTTGTCAATAAAACTGGTATTTCTGTCCTATTCAGTTATTAGATTACTCATGCAATCTGGGCAGACATGATACTTACTGTCTTCAGTACAGTAGACATATTGCCCTCCCTTCCCTAATACAGGAAATCCTGGTGAATTGTCATCTCTAGGGAAAGGAGCAGTTTATCCAAGCTGTCCCTTGGAATTACAGCAGAACACTCCACCTACTCTCCAGTTAGAACCACAGCCAATCTGTGCTAACTTCCCAGCTCTAAGGGTTCATTAATTCCCTTACTTAATTCCTGTGCCATATCTGAGCATCAAAAAGAGGTAAACCATAATCAACTGCAACGGGCATTCCTACTAATCTTCATGCTATCAGAAAGAAAGAATAAGACCATAATAAGCCCACTTGGACCTAAAGAGGGGCCTTTACAAGTAGCTGACACCACTTCTCTGTGCACAGACCCAATGCCCAAAGTTGTATTTTTGTGCAAAGCTTAACCAGCATTACCATTTAATACCATTTAATACCATTTAACCAGCATTACCATTTTATCCAGGAAGGTCACCAGTTTCATGGAGATGGAAATATTATTCATATTTGAACCTCATCAAAATTCTAATTTTGAAACCTAGCAAGAGCCAACTGAGAATGAGGTTCTACTCCACCCACTGCCAATTATTCACAAGCTGCCATGGGTTACAATGGGTTCTCATATCCAGCTGTATTTCAGTCCTTGAGAATGTTTCTGCCATGCAGTCTATGCTGTGATGACATTTTTAACAGCGTGCTTGTGCATTCTTCAAGATGACTGGCATTGCAAATACCCGGGTTTCTTTCTGCTCATCCAAGGAGATATATCATTTCAAGAAGCATGATTTTCACAACAGTAAGTCAACCTCCTTAATCTTAAATTAAAATGGATTGCTAAAAAGAATTACTTTCAGAGAGATGGAGGTTTAGTCCCCTTCCTAAAAAAAGTTCCCCTCCCACTGAAAACAAAATTCCCTTGTTTCCTCTTCCATGAGCATGACAGCCAATCCATGACATTGCACATCACATTGCCCAATGAGCATTGCATCGTGACTCAAATATTGCCAGTGGCCTCATACCTCATTCAGAAGTTTAGAGGTTACTGTTAGCAAGTGAGACTTTCCTGTTATGCTTCTGGGGAGTTTGTCCTAAAGACAAAACAATAAAAGTGATACAGTGAGATCCTAATGTTCCCTTCTTGACCATGAACAGCACAGCAACTATTCATGATAAAACAGGCCTGTGGAAGATGTTTTAACCATATTTCTCAAAAAACTTGTCTTAACCTCTACCAGAATGTTCCTCAGTGGCTGCAGGAGTACCTATAATCCAGGTCTGAAGGGAACTGAGATAGCTACCTGCAGCTACACTAGTTATTGTAAGTAACACTTGCCATTCCTAATGGTGAGTGCAGAGAGCATACTTTGAATAAGCACCTGGGAAAGGAAGACAAAGTCCTTTCCAGCTGGCATCACCATCTCTGAAAGCTCTAAACAGGACAGAGAATTTGGAGACCCACTGATTTCTGGATGAGGTGAGCCTCTTCAGAAGACCTGTCTCTTCATAAGGAGAACTATGTGCTCAATGCTGTAAGATAAGAGCACAAAGGGAATGTTTCTTTTTAGTAACACACCTGAAATGGTACCTGAATATTCAAACACTTACTGAGATACTGTTTTCCTAATACAAAATACAAGAAAATAGAAATCTGAATATGATTCAAGCACAAGGAAAATGTATTTGAGTCATACCTAATCTCTGGATTTTTAAGAAATTTAGGGAGAAACACAAGGTCATAGAGAAAAGACAGCTGGCATATTTTTCTTTTTATACAGGATGTGACAAACTAGAGAGCTTGAATTTAATACATTGTGATTATTTGCTTTATGGAAATATGAGGATTTGCTCCAGATTTTTAGCTATACTTGTCAAAAGGAACCTAAGACACAAAGTTATACAGCCTCACGTCTGCAATAGTCTGGAAATGAGGGATGAAATAAAACCCAGGTAGTTTGGAGTAAAGGACAGCTCCAAAGGGTGTCAACTACTTACAGGCAATGATTCTGAAGACAGGGAATTTTACAATTGAAATTCCACATTTTCTTTTTATAGTTTAAAAATGTACTTTTGTTTTTTGATTCGATAAGCTTCTTCAAGGTAACTTGCTGGAATAGGAGATGTGCATTAAAATACCACTCTAATATAGCTAATAAACCCAAAGCAAAATTAAATCCAGAAGAAAAACTACTATCAGTGGGAGTATCTAACTAGAAATACAGATCACAACCCAAATGGGAAAGTCAGTCAACAAATTCTTGGTCTGATCTTCAGCTGGTGAATAGGAAACAAATTAACATTGAAATCAGAAAAGATGAGTTGATTTACAGCTGCTGAGAGTCAGCTGTGGATCTGACATGATAGACATGTCTGATCATATGATGTAAAACAGAGTCAGAGCTCAGTGGTTATAAATCTACAAAGACAGGATTTGTTTTAACCGGGAAAACACAGACTGATTGTACCTAGTTCATGACAAAGAATATAGGGCTTGCAACACTGAAAATGGGACCAGAGAATTATCTCTTGAAACATGGTAGCTGTTTATTCCTGCATTTCTTTAACTAGCTTTATTTTGTTTGATTGTTTATAAAAGTAGTCTTTTAAGGAAAAATATTATTAGTAGAATATCACAATTAATGGATACGTTACTGTGGGTTCTAGAGAAGCCTCATTCCCAGGTAACAGCTTGGAGTCATAGAATCATACAATATGCTGAGCTGGAAGGGACCCATCAGGATCATCAAGTCCAACTCCTGGCACTGTGCAGAACACCTCAGGTATCATTCCATGTGGGTCCCTTCAGTCTACTTGTCATTGACAAGTTCCTTATGGATACAAGGAAACACATGTCCCTGATCCCCAGCGTAATCACTGGGAACTTTGTCCTGATCAAGGGTTATACCCTTTCTATGAGCTGTGTTGGCTACGGAGTTTGTGGGAAACTCTTATACATGCATTAAATGACCACTCAAACTACAAATACAAGCAGACCAAAGCAGATGTCTGTGTGGGATTTCCTTGCACATCTTTCCCTGACAGATGATGATTTCCAGCAACTATCCTGTTTTTCACATCCAGACCAGAAACCATCCTTAATGCCTGTGGCACAATATTTAAAGAGATCCATTGAATTAATAGAAGAAAAGGTCACATGAGAAAAATGTGACCTGGCATAAGGACAATTTCCAGTTCCCTGCTGCCAACTGAAGTACTGTAAAGTTCCTTCAAGCAAAACAGTCATCGCTGCATCACGATGGCTCCTGCTGCAGGAGCAACTGCACTGCTGATGCAGCAGAAACTGAATCATAGCTATTTGTGCAAAATATTTAGAAGGACAGGTACTACAGTCAAATTACTTTCGTATGCTGGGTTTTAATTGTGGTGTTTCAGCAGAAGGATTCAGATAGTAAATACACTTTGCAACAAACTACTTAGGCCATCTCAGGCTGCTCTTGTGCCTGCTAACGGAGAATAATCTTAAAGCATGCACTGGAGATCTCTAGATGAGTTTGTACAAGTGTAAAATACCCTGATAAGCTTGCTGGTAGGGAAGATGGAATAAGGCACAATTTCACTGAGTTACAGAATCGCTGATCATAAAGGGCCTAAACAGAAAAATGAGCAATATATATATTTGAATATATTTTGTTGTCTATTTGTATTTTGTTTTATCTCACCAATACACAGGTTATCTTCAGGAATAAAACATACATACTAAAAAAATTATAGGTCACAATAATTTCCAGACATAAACAAGGAAATTATTAACATAATCTTATCCAATTACTACTGAAAGCACAATATGCAATAGATCCATATGAAAAAAAAAAAACAGTCATAAAGGATGCTCTTTGATATAACCATAACCAAATGTTAGTCTGCTTCTCATTGTTTCTTAATTTCCCTGTTCAGAGTCATTTTATAAATACTGCCTGTTAAACAAAACAATTCTCCTAGGGCTAGCTGCTTCATTTTTATAAAATCAACAAGATTTTAAGTATTACTGAGCTGCTTTCAGAAGTTAATTATATGGTGAGGAAATGGGAACATGCAGGCATATGGCCTTCAAACTCTGGCACAAAGAAGTATTGACTTACAATGAAAAAGAAATAGTTGAAGATTTCAAGTCCCTGCGCTTGCAAAGAAAATAATAAATAAATAAATAAAGCAACCACAAACAAACAAACAAAAACCAAAACAAAAATGCAGATAACCCATTCGTTCATCAGGCCGTCTGTCTTCTTCATGAGATATCAACAACTAATGAACATCTGTTAAGACAGGAATTCACTGAGCTCAGACTACTCATTAACTTCACTAGTGGTGTTCCCATAGCACATAGACAGATGACTAGGTCAGGGAATTGGACCAGTTGCCACTTTTTCCACAGAATGAAATGACAGAAAAAAAGACAACATTTTGAGAGAATTATAGTGTGCCTCTCAGGATATCTCTTTCAAAGTCATTTCAGAGCTTCTGGCAGGAAGCTTGGAGTGCTGATGTTTACACTTCCCTCTTTACTGGTATCACATCAGCAGCTCTCTCCTCTTCATTCATGTCTTTAAGAACTAATTGTTTCCATTTTAACATTCGGTATGGGACTGTCAAAAGGACTCAAGCACAGTCCCTTGCTTGCCCCAAGTAGCTGCACAGACTGCGAGCTCTGTGATGTTAACTCTGCCTGTCTTCAGGCTGCAATTCATGCTGGGTTGTCCTTTTCTCACCCCATGTGATATGATTGCCCAAACTGCTTCACCCATCCATTAGATTTCATCTTTTAAAGAAACTCTTGGAGGGGATGGGGACTGAAGAATGTTTGCAAGTAGACTTAACAGTCTTTAAGTATTACAAAACTGCTGTTGGAGAAGAAAGGACTTAAGCTAAATCAAAGTGCTTTAAAAAAAAAATGTCCTTGAAAAAATACATATCTCTGCTTCCAAATTCTCCATTAACAATCCCATCAAAAATTACAACTTCAATGAAAAGGCAGAATGGCAAAGCTCTTGAACCATGTTCCAAATGATAAAATCAAGTCCTCTGAGACACTGAACCACTGAAACAGAACTTTCTAAGAGACAGTGCCACCAAATTCTCTGTGCTGTGGGCTTCAGGTGAGCAAAACAATTCCTGTAGTGTTAGAACCACATGCTGAATTCTTAGGTTGGTGATGTTTTCTATGCTGCATACCAGAAAACAACAATTCTGCCTGAACTTTGGTGAGATTGGAATGGAAATCATGCCTTAGTGATGTAGAAGACTACAAGCCTTTTGATATGTGTGTGTGGGGAGAGGTAAGGGCAGTAATGTCGAGGGCTTCTAATTTCACAGTCCTTATAAATCACTTTACTGTGGCTTTCTTCAACATATTTCCCCTAAAGGGGAAATAAGCAGCTCCTGTCCACTTTCAAGACTCTGACAGAGTACACATTTGTGTGTGTTTTTGTAATCAGTTTACATATTCAGATCAGACAACATCTGGTTTGCAGTAATGTTTTCCTTTCCAAAAGAAAAACTGAATTAGTCTATTATGAATCATTCAACAGTATTGATATTACAATCTCAGCTGAAATAAATGTCATAAAACTACCAGGCTGTAAACACAACACTAACAACAGTAGGGGATCTAACTTCAACATTTTTTTAAGTTATTTTCATGAATGCTTGGCGTTCTTAATTTTCTGCCATCTCACCTGAACTTACACTGAGCCATCCCTTTCTTTCTAGGCCAGTATATTTTCCATTTCGTATCTCACTCCTAGAGTACACCGAATATTGAGAAAGGGATAACTTCCTCTGCCTAACAAGGCATAGTTAAGACTCTCATACTGCAGAGTCTTAGCACAGTTCAAAGACAAAACATTTTTGGATGGAGAAGGCAAATCCTACCAGAGGATTCCTCTGAAACAAGAGTTTACTAAATCTGTTCCCTAGATCACATGGTGTGCCACTGTCACACACGCAAGGTGATTACCAGCTTTCAACCCCAGTGTGCAACAGCGTGACTCACCATAACAGAGCTGTTATCACTTATTATCTGGACAATACATTCTGAAAATGCATTTGATGTGTGGCTTTGGTGAAAAGTTTGCAGGTTTTCCTGCACTAGAAACTATGTGTCTGGGCAGCAAGGCAGTAAATTATAGGCCATGTTCAAAAGCTTTATCCAGATACAGCTATTAAGCGTTAAAAAATGTAGTTATTGATCAGAACCATTTCAGTTTAGAGCCAGGTCACACAGAAACACTGTAGAAGCAAGGAGCTCTTAAGTTTGCCAGAGCACATGGGCCTGTTAGAGCCAGTGAGGTCTATTACCAGAACTTTGTTTGAACTGAGAAAGATAAATGCCCCAAATAAGCTTTTTTCCTTTCGAAGTCTTGTAAAAACTTGATTCTCTGGGTGTAGTTCTACCAGCTCTGGCTTTCATTTCTGGGCTTAAATTAATACTGGTTTCTCTGCCAAAGCAGCCCCTCTATAATTAAGTAATGGCAGCAAAAGTAAGTAGACTCTCAAGTTGAAAGTTTTAAAAAATCTTGGTAACGTCCCCTTCCTTTGCCTCCCAATTCCCAAAAGAATCATTCGCTTGATGTACACATCATAAGTTTGGGTTTTTTAAAAAAAAAATCTAAGGGTAGGTTTTGATATCCTCTGATTTTAAAATTACTCAGAAACCAGAAGTACACATGGGAGCAGGAGATCTTTCTGCCATCTCAGGAACTCCTGTAGCAAGGGGCAGAACTCTGACTGGTGATGGATGCATGAGAATGAGTAACGCCCCCCAGCAGCACCTCTAAATCCTGCTATATGGAAGCAGGTGAGGTGACTAGAAAGAGGGCAGAAGTTACGGCCAGAGGGACTTTGCAGCAGAGGTGCAAACAAAACATACTGAAAAGAGCAGCATGAACTTCGTTAGCAATGGTAATAACAGATGGGCTGCTCTCATGGCATGTCATGGGGCACATGCTAATACGAGAAACAGCAGCATGCTGAGCTTCTTATAAATGCACTCACTCTGATCCAAGCACACAGGAAAGAAATTCATCTCTGACTGTATTCCAAGTCTGGGTAGATCTAGAGAACATCTGCCAAGACACTTTTAGGTGAAAGCTAGGGGTTTGGTGGAGAAGGTAGTATCAATTTTCAGCAACATGCAGGACTCTGTATTTATATTTGCATGAGTATACAAATATGCATTCGCATTTGGAAAAAAAGAAAAGTTGTCTGGTTTTTTATTTTTTAATCTACTTGTCAATAAATACATTTATTTTTGTGTATTTAATTTATTGCATTTATTTTAAGTGCAAGCAAGTGATTAAGTGAAGCACAAAATAAAAGGGGGAGTGGGCTCGCAAGAATGTTTGTCATTTGAAGCTTGTTTTACTAAAAGTTAACAGGACATGAGCTCTGATGTGATTTTTTTTCTTTTTTCCTTTGAAAACATTCCGGCACTTCCACTGCTAAGTGTCATAATGAGCTGGCCTCATATTTATTTTTTAAATGATTTTTATCATGCACACTAGATGGTGCTCAAGGTAAAAAATGAGTAGCAACTTCAATGGACTTTTTAGGAGATTAGCAAAATACATATTCTTCCTTCTCAGTACTTTTTACAAGAAATCATGGAAAACTGACTACTCACCTGAGCTTCCTCCTAACTGCTGATCATTTTACTAAAACTGTCTTTTCACTGGCTTTGCTCATAATCACTTTTGATTTGAAGTTGCATATTTATGAAATTTTTGCAGTCATTTAAATCATCCTGAATTATTGAAAGTTGAATGAATTACCTGAATATAAGTACACAGCTATAAACAACATGGGAATACATTTCACCAGCCATCAGAAATTCAGTACCTGTGTTCATGACAATGAGTTGTGAAAACATTTGAAAATAGAATTTCTTTCTCAGTGATCATATTGGATTAACCTATTAGTTTATGGAGAAGTTATCATATGACTTGACATTTCAAACAAACTGTACCAAGTATGTCACTGACCTTTATCCTAGCCAGAGTCTGAACTTTGAGCAAATCAGGTTCTTTTCAGCCAGCACAGAGAGAAAGGACTAAGCTAGTCAGAGTCTGACACTGTTCAATATGTGTCCAGTCCCCGCTGAGGATACATCCTCCCGACCTGGCAGTGATTGGACACGAGGGGTCACAGACACAGATGAGGACAAAACTGGTGAGAAGTGGGCACTGACAGCAATGCTGGACTGGTCACAGACAGAGGTACCTGGAGACAACTAGACAGAAACATATAAATGCTTGAATCTGGCTGATGACATTGCACTGATTAATTTGAGATCTTTCCTACTTTTTCAATACCTAATAGCTCCTCATGTAGAGTTATTTATTGCTGCAGGGTTAATAATTTGTTAGACAAATCCGGAGGCTAACCTGGTCTGTGGACAGATGGCCACTTCTAGATCTGGCTGTGCAGCTACAGATGCTACTGATCTGAGCTATTTGTCTTCCATGGCCATCAGAGGTTCTTCTCTACTCCCCTCCCTCTTTGTTAGTGGATTCATTTGAATCTTCTTTTTTTCATTTCAGAAAATATTATACAGTTATGCTTAATTTTCAGTCTAACTTTGAAGCAGAAAACAGCAAAGTGCAGGCTACTCTCTCTGCTGAAAGAGGACAGAAATGCTCAGCAGAGGACTAGTAGCAAGCAGCTGTTTCAGAGTGACATCTTCAGCCAGTGTGGCTGTTTACAAAGTGGACACCAACCCCAGAAACATCAACTGGGCTAAGAGCCCAGAGCAGCTACCAGCTCCACTTTTGGAAAAACAGTGACAAATTATTCCAGAATTGCAAATCAATGATCTAGGAAAAAGGAGATAGCAAGCAAAACTAATTGCATTTTACAGTACTTCACAAATCCCCCTAAATATTTGCACAAAACCCAAAACCGACCTTGATTCTTTTTGCCAAACACCCCCTCCTCTGCCACAGTTCAACATTAAAAAACAAATTACTTCAATCTGCTGGAAATAACAAAAGGCAAGAGAGTGTCAAGTGCTGTTTGCACAAAGAGGACTGTGCAATAAAGAAGTTCATAAAATCATGAGCAAAGTTCACCTTTATCCTCTACAAATAACATTTCAACTTCCCTGTGCGTATATAATGAGGGGAGGAAAGCAATGTTTCATCACATATAACCATACTGTACTTTCAATGTATTATCCTGTCTTTTTTTGCCCTGAAGGCAAAAAGATTTAACAAGTTGTGAATGGAAATCACCATGGGTTTAAATATGGGGAGACCATTAGGAGACAGTAACCCTCACCCAGCCCTTTATTCAGAGAAGAAGAATACATCTTTTTCTTCCTCACATCAGATAACAGCACACCTCTTCTGTAGAAACTAATGACATCCACTGCTGCGTCTGTCGCTAAAGACACTGTGTATACTACTGGCTCCTGAATAGTCTTTTTTTATCACAGACATTGCCACAAAGCTATAAATCTTAAAAGCGTTTTTAAATAATTACAGGAGGATATTAGCCCTAACCTAAAGAGCTTACAGCTTAGCCTACAATCCTACTTCAGGATTCTTTATTGCTGTCAAGGGGATTTGCACAAATGCAGCAGTTTGACCAGAAGGCCATTTCCAGAAGCGTCACGTGATTTCACAGAGATTAATTCTACAGTTTTTATGGTGAGTGTGGGATTCTATTGGAACATCCCCAGGCAGAATAAACTGATCTGCCCAGGAAACAATTTCTCTGACTATGCAACTCCACAGTCTAATATACTGTCATCAGATCTGAACACTCAGACAACTGAATGGATAAACAGCAGGTTTTTTTCTATAATCTCTCTGATTCTCTTTCAGGAACAAGAGAGAATTAATTGCAAAGTAAAGCCTCCTCTTTCACTGAGGATTTTACCAACAAGAAAACAGGGTTGGAACCCACTGTTGCAAACACTTTGCTGAGTGACAGCCTGAGTTGTCTGAGTGTCTTTGACTTTGGTTATGTGCTCCAGTAAGTTTATGCACTGGTTTTAGAACAGTGTTTGTAGCTTGGCCTAGATGGGCAGAAGGCTTTAATCGAATCAGCAAAATGAAAAGAGCTAGTGAATCAGATTTTCTCAAATTAACTGCTGTTTAAAAATAATAAGAAACTGCAATTGATTCTCATTAGTGCATCAAGGGAAGATGGAGAAAATCCAGAGCTAGGCAGTCACTTCATTTCTATTCTTCTATTGAAATCTTTCAAATTTAATCCATACAACCAGTAAACAGAAGAAAGCTACTCAGCATTTAAGTAGCAGGTCTAATTACAGGCTGGCAAGGCATGTGTAACAGGCACAGTCAAGCCAAACCCTAGAGCAGAACTCCTCTAAACTTTAAAGAATGGTAAAAGAAAGACAGACATGTTGGGATTGTAAATCTGCAGCAAGCCCCAGTCTTTGGAAGGGGCAATACAAAACCACTGGCTTCAAATAGCTCAGAAACTCAGCATGTTTAAAATATGAATCTGGATTCGAATTCTGATGATTTAGCCCATACACTATTTAGGCTTATTGAACTATAAAGCCATGTCAAATATTTGCTGCCCTCACCCCAATAGGTACAATTTTTTTAGTTTTGAAGACTATAACATATTTCAAATAAGGGCTGAGCACATTACCTGGATCTTTATCAGTAAATGAAAGACCAATGGAAAGGAAGGGGAAAAGCAAAGTGTAATGGAATTAAAATGGCCTTAAACTGAAAAATGAAGAATGAGTGAGAGAGCAAATGCTTCTAGATGCTTATAGGATCCAAATTACAATCTTCTTTGACAACATGCTGAAAACTGAGTTAAAATTCATAAAGGCTAGGGTTAAACAAAGCAAACAAAACATAATATGGTAGGATTAGGGTGCCTGAACATTGATGAAACAACTCAGAAGGGGAGTGGATCCAAACATACCATTAGGATCCAAGTATGTCATTAAATGAGAGGATATTCCAGTTATGCAGCAGTGGAATGGGAGCATCTCCAGAGAGCTCAGCAACTCTGAACGGTTTATTACACTTCAAACTACAGCAGTGCCATGGAGCCTGCTTTAGCCACACAGCAAGACACTCTCATTCTATGGGTGACAGCTGGGCAGGCTGTGCCCATACTTAGAATTTCAGAGAAAGAAGTATTGGGTAGCTTGTAGTGCACAGTCTGCACACAAAGGGATACTCATTAATGATTCAATCTTTCCTTTTCCCTGGTATTCAGCAGCAACTGAGCCAACCCCACAAACACTGGGTGCTGCTCCTTTCTTCTGAACATGTACAAGAAGCAGGAGAGCAAGCAGACAACATAGAAAACAAGAAAATATTTAAATATGCTTTAACTGTGCATGTACAAATTGCAGGATGGAGTCTAGTCTGCTTGAAAAAGTCAATCAATACTGCACTTACTGTTCCTAACACAGAAGATAAACAATGGGGCAGGATTATCAAACAGCTAGGATAGAGTCAGGCTCCTGCAAGCAGACTGGGCAAGACAACTACCTTATTATGGATTAAATCTATATCCTAAGGATCAAAGGCATTCAGCGTCACTTTTCTTGGATTCACTGCCTGAAAAAAAGATAAAAATTCCAGTAGAATCTAGGCTGAAGGAAAGAAAGCAAATATGGAACTATTCATCAATATTATAGTCTCTAAATGTCCATTGCATCTGCCTCAATAACTTTTCTTATTGAAAAGTTAAAGTATCAGTAGCTCATTTCCCCAATATGTGATTACTGGGCAGAGCAAACAGCACAAATGGAGGAGTTTGATGAATACAGAAAAAGCAAGTGCAGTGCCCAGTGAACTGGAACAGAAAGGGCTGCTGGAAGGAAGGATCCTTCAGTCATGGACAGTTATACCCATGTAACACAAGAAAATCACATTCAGTATCCTATTCTGCTACATCCTGCTAGTTTAAGGTTGTACACTCTTTACTTATTTTTTAGTTTCACATAAATCCTTGTGAAATTCCTTTTTTTTTTTTGCTATCATACGGAATGTGCCTAAGCAAAAGAAACTAGGGAAAGAGCCACTTTTAGCCCAAAAGAGATATAATCTGCCTCATTCACATTAATGAAACTATTGATTCAGATTACTGAGGAGCAAATCTCTGAAGTAATAACATAGCTAGCAAGCAGGGGAAAAAAAATCCCTACAAATAAATGTGGGAGTTGTTATGCTCCTCCAGACTCACTGGGGCTTAGTCTTGGTGAAGAAATTCTGCAGCCATGAATTGATAACTTGGTAGGAAGAGAATCAGCAACAAAATCTGGCTCTAATCCTTCTCCTTCCATTCTGCTGCCCAAAGCAGTATAGATTAAGATTTATTTCTGCAGGTGATTTTCTTTCTTATAACGCTCTATTAAACCATTTAAAAACAAATGTCCTTATCACATAATATCAGTGCCAATTCTAATGCGTAAAGAAAGCCCCAGCTGCACAAAGCAGACTTTGACTTAAGTGTATATATTAAATATGATTGTATGCAGACAGTTCTTTGGCCTGGCATCTAGGTTTTATCATCATTTAAATGAGTAATAAAGAGTTTTAATTTCTATAAAGATCCCTCTGCTCAACTTATAAGGAACACAGTTCAGTGTGTACACAATGTATATTTGAAGAACCTTTGGTCTTCTCACAGTGGTAACAAGTGGGTGAAATATAACAGGGTCCTAAAGACCATGTAGGACTTTCATATTAACTGAATTGGTAAGACTCATGCACCTACTACTTTCTTGTTTTATAAAGCAGCCATTGCACATCTGATTTCATGGAAAAGGGTCATGGTGTCAGACAGGGCTCACAGAAAGCGCTTTCTGTATTTACTGTGTTTTATGAAAGTTCTGCATATACCAAGGACCAAATCAAAACTCAGCTCTTAGTAAAACGCCCTCTCTAATAATTTCTGCTTTCAAGTAGACAGCACAGCCATGTTTGGTTGGTTGGTTGTTTTTTGTTTGGGTGGTTAGTTGGTCTTGGTTTTTTTGGGTCTTTTTATCTTTTTCTTCTTTTCTGACTTCTAGTGCAAAGGAAAGAAAAATGCTTTATGTCCTTTCATTGCTGAGGCTTTGTATATGATCAATACCTTTACAGTAAACTAAAAAATTGAGAGGCTAAAGCGATCCATTAAGTACCTATTTCAGCTAAACAAGGGAAAGGCTTTACATTCGTACTTTGAAAGCAAGAAGTATCTTGGATTGCCTCCTTTTTGACTGAGATTCCTTGTAAGCCTGTTCAAAGAGATGCTCAGTTCCTCATTTCTGCCAGCAAAGGACTGCTTCCAGAGATTGGGAGCTCCTTGCTCCCAATGCAACTCACCCAGAAGCACTAGTAAATATAACTCATCTTGCCAAGTGAATTCAAACACCACAGAACTTGAGTTTGGCTACTTGGAATGTGCACAGGTCTCTTTAGGGGAGGGGTGGGGGGAAAGAAAAAGATAATCCATTTTAACTCAAACATTTAAAACAATAGTTAGGGTGCAGACCAAGCACCCTGCATTCCCCAAGACAGACCAGGGAATTAGGAGATGGAAACAGTTGCTTTGAACAAACCTGTGAAGCAGCAGCCATTACTCCTGTTCAGCAGCCCTTTATACGATTTTCCTTCTCTGAAAAACACATCCGATTAATTTGCAAAAGTTACTTTAGATGTTAGTGTGGAAGCAGATTCAGATAACATTTCATATTTACATAGAAGCCACCAGTTCCAGGTGTTACCAGATGAACAACATGCAAAGTTTTTGACACCAATACAGACCTGCAAAGTTTAAATAGCACAATGAACTGGAGACCCCAAGGCACTGTAGTTTCTAGTATTTTTTGGTGGACTGAGCCCTTTTGTCTAGAGTTCAGTTCAACCCTGAGAAGTCTTCCAAAGCAAGGACCAATACCTCATGTCTCTCTTTCCCCAACTTTTGAGTCTTCTTTCCTCATCCCCATCTTATCTACTCCTGTTTTTATCTCTCATGCAGTTCATCAGTTTTCAGTCTCTTCAGTCTCAGTAGACTATTCAATAGCCTACTGTAAAATGAGATGACCATATCAATGTAGAAATTTGGGTTCCTGCAAAAAGGGCCAAGAGTCACAGAGTTTGTACACAAAGACACTTTAATGCAAATCAAATAGTACTGTTTCATTCTAAGGTGCTCCACATATCCTCAAACACCCAGCACGGAGCTTCCAAGTTTTACCATTCCATCGAGAAATTAATTTTTAGTCTAAACAACAGAATTTTAAAAAGACAACTCTTTAATGCTTCTTGGTTTTATTTTATCAATACTGTATTTCAATACCAACTGTTAAATTTTTATGAGCAGCAGGAGCATATTCTGCAAATTTGTTGATCACTATATAGTACAACCTCAAAACTCTTATCCAAAACTCAAAATTTCCAAAATTAGGTTTTCTCCTTCAACATGCAACATTTGAATAAAAAAGTCCTGACTTACTCAAAAAAATTCCACTGTGCAGTTATATAAACTTAGATCTCTTGACACCCACTCTGGCTTATGAAGACACAGGTTTATATAAAAGACCTTCAAAAGAAAATGAAAGATGAATATTATTTTTCTGACATTTCCAAAGGTTTCTAACGACTCCATGATCATAGCAGTACACATATATAAAGACACTGTGTCCAGTATATCACACTATGCAATATAGTATTTCTGGAGGACTACAATTGTTCTCTGAGAAAGGCTGTGGCATGTTATGCTGTGATTACATTGAAAACTACTGTGCAGCCATTCCATTTTATTTCAGCCTTCACAGTTAGGAAAGTATCTCTGTTGAAATTATTTTGAAAAGAAAAACAAATCTTACTTTAGATTACTAGAAAAAGTGCACATTCTGTAAGTGCAGGCTCCATTTCACCATTTCTACTGCTTGTTTGTTCTTAATTTCAGTTCCAATTCCAAGTTTTTCATAACATGCTGCAAGGTTTGGACTGTAGAAAAGAAAGCTATATTTGCCCTTAATCAAAACAGTAGTTTAAAAGATGTTGTTTTCATATCACAAATACATCTCAAGCAATCTCAAGTATTTTGAAACCTCCTTTTTCCATCCTACAGATTCAAAGCTTCCATCACTAAGTAGGGGCCTTTAAAAATAATCTGAAAACACAATATTTCAAGAGAGCAGAGTAGATATATAGATGAAAATGGCAACATAGACATTCTAAATGTTAAAACAATCTTCCTACTTCCTATATGAGGCCTCTGAACGCAAAAAGATTGTGCATTTTGCATGGTTTTCTAGCCCCACATTTGAAAAAGGAGAGGCAAATTTTCAGACATTTTTTTATTTAGCAAACAGGAAAATAAATTGTATGATAAATGCAGCACTGATGTTGCCTAGATTCTCTTGCTCATATCCATGGTAAGTAGCAAACCTCTTGTTCTTGCTTACAAGGTTTATGTTTATACTCAGTGTCATTGTTGATGACTGATCTATGTTAGCTAGTTTTAAAATAACTAACTTGGGAAGCTTGATTAAAAAAGTACAGATCTCTGATTTGTTGTGGATATACTGTTACAGTTTGTACAGAAATGTGTCATTTTTGCTCACAGCCAGTGAAAAATTTTTTAACTCAACAGAAAGCATGGAATTGCATGATTTTGTGATAAGGAGTGTCACAATTTCTAGGAAAGTTTAAAACTTTATGCCTAAACACAGGAACGTGTCTTCAGTAGGTCTTCTATCAACAACTTCAGTTGAAATTCACAGCTAAATCCTGTATCCATCTCTGGAGAACATCTTGCAGGAATGGAGAGAGAGCAGGTAAAGACAAAGGTGCAATACATGGCGTGCAGTTTCTCTGTGTACTGTGTGCGGTTTAGAGGAGAGAAAGTCTCTGTGTAGCTGCATGCAGATCAGTTTAAAGACAGAGCAGAAGTTATTCCAGCAATCGGTCTCCTCTATGCCTTACCCACCCCAAGGGCTGGTTATTGCAACCTGTGAAATGACCTTGCTGGGCAGAGGCGAAACTCTTTCCAGTGTATCCAGATGAAACACCTCAGCTTGAAGCCACAAAGGATTCTTCCTTACCTTGGCTATTTGATGCAAAAAATAATAGTATCAGGCAGCTGGCTGCATAACAGAGAGCTGGGTTAGCAATATCTCTCTCCTCAGAAGGAAAGAAGCAAAAATGACTTCACATCAAACTGTTACAGATACTAATGCTATTGTCAAAAGCAGAAACACACAGAGATTTTACAAAACATTTTCTAGACACTGGAGCACACTGACTAAAAGAAGTAATTTGAATACAAGCTTAATAAGGCAGGGTAAGAAAATCTACCACCTTACAGCTAATGACACTTTGAAAATGAGTCTGCTGTGTGCGGTTTCACTGATGTCTGAGGGAGACAAAGTTTGTTCTGTTAATGTTTTTCATACTTTCAGTCAAATAGATTGCTGAGTAATCAAGTTTTCTTTATTTTAATGGGTGAGGAAGCTATTGTATAATAGAGGGTGTTTCCATATGTTGCAGTTAATAAAGACAATCCTTACTAATCAGAGTAGGTTGTCTCCGCTCAGCTATCTGATGAAAAGCCCTCCTGTTGAGAGGAAGAAGCAGATCCTGTGCCTAGAAGAGACTCCTAGGCCTGCACACTTCAGTGGCTACTGGAAAGTACTGTAAGCAGATGAATCACAGGTCTTCTCCAACTGAGTCCAAATCAGTGACATTCACTAAGGTGCTCAGGGCACTAGGAGCAAGCACTTCATGCCATGAATCTCTCCATCACCCTTTTCTTGCTGGTGAAGGACAGTGGACAAGACCTGGATCCATCACTCCAGAAAACCATCAGCAAGTCCCCTCAAGAGGTCAGGGTGCTTTCTTCTTTGAAAAAGCATCTGGGTCACTGTCTCGAGAGCTCAAGATCCAACAGAGAGAATATGGCTAGTTACAGGCTGAGATCACAGATGCTCTTTCAGACTGAAACCATAAAATGCACAGGGGCAAATAATTTTGGGGGAATCTCCCAGAGGTATGACACATCACTTACATTTTTTTCTTTCTAACCCCAAAGTTGAGTGCATGCCCACAACTGGATGAAAACCTCACAATTACTACTATACTGTTAGAGCTAACTAGTAAAGAGAGAGAAAAGAGGTCTTGAAGCTCATCTCAGTTTACTGTGACATGTTCAGTGTCTGACCACATCTTAAAAAGCCATACGGAATCCAAACCTATTGAAGGACAACTTGCCTCAGGTAATTGACATATCCCGACTAGGTTTACACAGCAGTGCTACACACTGGTTTGCAAAGTAGGCCAGAGATTGTTCACCTGTAAGTACCTGAGTAAAAAAAAGACCTGCCTCTGTTGCCATTCCCATGTTCAGGGAGACTGACAGTTTCCTACAAGTAGTTCCAAAAGGCACATCATCTCTCCATGGTAAGTATCCACCTGTAGCCTTACATTTATGAACTTCAAAGCATTCTGCAAGACATCTTTTTATCCAGACATATCAAAATGTAGAAATCATTTTGTGGAGAGATATTTCTAATAGGAAATGATTTATTTCTTCATGTTTTCTGGGAATGGTGTTCTGCTGGTTTTCACTATTCAGAGT
Organism: Campylorhamphus procurvoides; assembly: GCA_013396655.1. NCBI lineage: Eukaryota > Metazoa > Chordata > Aves > Passeriformes > Dendrocolaptidae > Campylorhamphus > Campylorhamphus procurvoides. The sequence goes on along the minus strand of WBMV01003664.1, from coordinate 3,554,242 downwards.
AGCCTTCAAGAAATGCAAAAAATACCCAAAGAAATAAGTGGATGCTTGCAATATATAGACAATGGTTCCAGCTCTTACACATGCAACTAGTCCAGCTGGATGTTCACTGCCATACATAATAATTTCCAGGATTTTAACCAAAACTAATATGGCCAATGTTTTTGAAAACTGGCCACTAGTTATGGGCACTTTCTAATTCAGTCTACATTTCAAAGCTGCTAAACACCTTGTTCTTGTTTCAGGGCCTGGATGCTCAGCAGCTCAGAAAGTCAAATCCAAAGTGACTCAAGCCAATATTGAAAGATACAAACATTCAAAGTTTGCAGTTGCTTTTGAAAATGCAAGCCTTCCAGGCTAAATCATGCTTTAAAGACACTGCAATAGTTTTGAAAGCTGCATATTTTTATATCGAACCACTAGAAGGCATAGACAAAAGTAGTGTGTGCACTCTGCATCCACGCTCGTTCAGTGTGGTCAGTGCAAACAGTTCCTCCCTGACCAGCTAACACTGATGACTGGGAATGGAGGGAATCCGGGATAGGTCTGCACAGTGAGCCAGAAGTAGCCCTTGCAGAGGTGAAGGAAAACAAGGGCTGCTGTTGGATCCTGCCCAGAACGCACAACTCAGCTGCAATATGTCCTTAAAGTGTTTCTGTCTCAAAGATGTGGGAAGTCCTGTTGTATCTGCATTCACAATTAAACATGATTTTGACATTAGTATGATGCTGATGCTGTTATATCTTCAGTGCATGATGCTTCCTGGCTCTGTTCGTGCCTGCCTATTGTTCATGAGAGACTTTGTCTTTGCAATGATCGAAGAACAAGGTGTTCTGGAAGCTCTTTTCAGCTGTGATCTGGTGAACTTCTTACGGATTTTTCTGTAAGGAGGGAAGGAGAAAAGGAGAGAAAGAAGAAAGAGACAACAGAAGAGATAAATCTCAGTCTTTAACAGAAGACTGCTTAAGAGCCCATAACAAACATAACAAATACTCTTACCAGAGCAGAAAGGCTAGTTCATGGAAAAAGACTGGCAGTCAACAAGAGTGAGCCCTGTCCCTCAACTGATGATTCACAGTTGTCTGATAATGAGTCAGTGAAAAGTGGGTTGGTGTTAGATAATATTTGGACAGTACTATTTAATGATATGAAATCTTGGGCCAGAATGCTCAAACGGTGAATCTTCATATACGATATTAATGCAGGAATGAAGGAACACAGAGGAAAGATTCTTGTTAGCACGCAAGGGAATGTGGTACCTCTGTAAAAGTGGTGGACTGGGAGCAATTGTTCTTTGCACTGTACCACTTCTGCAGACAACACATGGCCCAGATCTCTCGGCTTTTTCACTAGTGCCATCCAAGCATGCCAAGAACCATCTTCAGTGGCAGAGTCCTGAATATAAAATGCTACTGGAAAACTACCTATTTTCTGAATTCCCTCAAGTCAAGAATCCCAGCTTTTGTTTAGGTAGTCTTATAAATTCCAGGGACTTTGAGCTTCCAGAAATGAATTAAAGCAAACAGGAGGCTCTAATAGTAGACGAGACAAGGCTTTCTAATTCAAGCTTTCTGGTTTGAGAGTGTGACCTACAAACTAGAGGGTGATGAGGTGCCTACCTGCATGAAGGTTCTGAAGGGGTAACTCAAGAAGGATTTTTCCCTTTCATCTAAATGAGCTGTTACCTCTGAAACTGAAAAATGTTGGCACGTGACATTGAAAATACAGGATCAGCTTCAAATAAATTCTATTGAATTCTAAAAGAACAGTTTGCATATTAAATGTCAAAAACATATTTAGTTACACGTTGAGTATTCCTCAGGGATGTAAGCTTCCAGCCTAGTGACTGGGCCACAAAAGAGGACATAAATAAAAAGAACAAGGCTAAAAACAGGAGAATAAAATCTGTCATTAGAAGTTAAAGGAAGCCTGAAAAATGCATCTGTTTTAGCTAATATATTTTAAAATTCAGAGATGCATTTCATTTAATTATCTGACAGAAGGATGTCTTCATGGCCTGGAATACCAAATTATGATTTAGCATCATTCAGCAACAAGCACAGCAGAATAAAAGGAATCACTAGAAAGTTAAGTTTAGGCTTTTCACACAGTCCCACAGAGAAAAAAACTTACTGTTTAAGCACTTACTTTACATGGTCATCTTAAATTAGGCCCTAAGAAGATATTAAGCTGATTGACAAGATACCACATACCTTCCAGAACTGTAAGATCATAGAAATGTAACCTGAGACTGGCAGAAACATGTATTTTTAAAATAATGAGACAGCTAGGTTCTGTATGCTCATGTAAACAGACAATAGTCATTATCCACACCAATTATAAATGGGGATAATTCCAGTAAAAGGTTACAGAACTAGATCCCTTTGGATATACATTTTTGAAAACCTTTGTATTTATTTACAGAGCAAATGTGGCTATTCATCATTTGTAAAGCCCATGCCTTACAAATATATCAATAAGTGTTTGCCCTTCTGAATTTTTAATAAGGTAACTTTATAAACTGCTTACTTATAAAAGCAATTTGCAGCAGACATTAAATGTAAGGGCAGTAAAGTATTTGGGATTAAAATTTGTGATTATTTTGTAAGGAGAGTAAGGTAAAAGATGTAGTCATTATCACTAAGTACTGGTTCAAAACCAGCACAAAGAAAGGCAGAACAAAAAAGTCATCCCATCATTACATCAAGCAAACCACAAACAGAGTAAACTCCTCACTTAGTATAACGGAGTTCTATGTAGACTGTCAGAAGAGCTAATATTGTATGCCCTCTGCAAAGACAATCCAGCACTTCTATTTAAACAGGATTGTGCAAAATGCCTCCAGAAATTAGCTTTCTGGGATACAGCCTTTCAGAAATAAAACAGCATAAATGGAAATTCTCACGGACTTCATTAAACATTACATTTAAACAACCATTTCACTGAGAGCCAAAACTGTTCTTTTTACTGGGAAAAAAAAATAGAGAAAGTGGAGGGAACCGATTTTTTACACTGAAGAATTTAGCATCTAAATACAGTCAAGATTTTTGAAAAGGACTCATCAGGTTTTATAATTCTTCAGAGTTGGGTTTTTTTTTAACACTTAAACATAGAGGTTGTAATAGTAGCTGATGAAAGGCAGGAAATTCAAAGATAAAGTTGTTTTCACCCTTTCACTCAGAACACTTCTCCCTCCCACCAGGATACACTGAACTAAGGGCAGAGTCACCTTTAATATTCAATTTCCTGTCTCTTTTTCACTCAATACCAGCCATATGTTTTAATTACATAAAGCTTTTATTTGGTGATGGCAAGTAAAGGGCTTTAATATCTGTTTCATGGGTAACATCCTTTGCAGTTGTTATGAAAGAGTAATTGCCATTTCCCCTGCCTTTTTTTCTTTTGACTTTTGTACTAGCGCTTGAAGTATATTGCTCTACAGACTTGAAATGCAAATTCAAAAGTGTTTTAAAGCTTCTGCATTGTATTTCTAGCCCTCCTGAGACCAAAGGTATGAGAATCAAAAGGTGATCAATATATGAAGCCCACTGTGATCATTTTTATGTCAAATGTGATGCACTGCTGCTAATGTAGAATTAAGATAAATTCTTTATTGTCTGTATGATACTTCAATTAGTAACTGCAGATAAAGGTACACAAGACTAACACCTACTCAGGGAAATATGGAAATGTACACAAGTCTTAATAAAGGTCTTGATGAAGACCTATCACCTCTTTGCAAGTTCCATACACAGACTGAAGCCTATTGGGTAGAACTAATAGTTAGGCTGTATAGGGCACTTATGCCACACCTAAATTTAAGCAGGTGAATCATTTCAATTAACCAACTCTTTCTCAGGATCCGAGTGCGTTCCATGTAACTAACCATCTGGAGAACTTAAACGCAATCCTATGTAATCTATTATATCCAGATTTCTCAGGAACAAGATAGCTGGTGACAAAATTTCACATTTGTGAAAGCTGACTCAAAGTTCCCATCTCTAATTGTGCCACACACTAAAATCTTATCAATTTTAAAAATTGAACAAAATAAAGAGAGGTGACTTCCAATTGATGCTAGTAAAGAATGTGTTTTTCAAGCCTTTTCCAGTAGGAGTTACATGCATTACTTGCTTTAGCTTTGTTGATATTGAGCTTATCTATCTGCTACTACATATATAAATTGTGCATCGGTCTCACCTCCTCTGCATTAGACTCAGAGTTGTGATGACTCGACCAACAGTACTCAAGAAGTAATACCAAATAAATACAATTTATGGCAGAAGTTTTTACTGTGAGAAAAATTAATTGCATGTAGAGACCTACTGACATTTTAGCAGATGACAAACCTTGTTTTCAAAGAAAAAAACATTATCCTATGAAGAGGAATTGTCCCCAACACATACGCACTTGTGACATGTCCATAACCCTTCTTAAATGCCAAGGTCCAGAATTGCTTTTGATGCTGTTTCCACTATAAATATATTAATGACCTAACACAAAGCTGGGTACAGAGTTTGAAGCTGAAGGACATAGTATTATTTTTCACACTCTGCTTAAATTAGCTTGATATTTTCGCCTGAGTCTTTCTCAGACTGATGCCATTTGAGCAACATTCTTCTACATAAGACCTGGTGCTGTGGAAAAGTATTGCTATTCAGTTCTTGCTGGTAGCACAAGGAGCATACGTAGGCTGGTAGCAGGAGTAAGAAAACTGATTCCCTGGACAACCATAGTTGAAATCCCACCTAATCTCTCAGCTGGGGTAAAGTATTCTGCTATAACTTGCCAACTGCAAACAGCAACTTAAATGTGCCTCGTGAATAAAATACTGCCAACACTGGAAGGCAGGATTTTGCATTCTGGCACAAATTTTATGTAAAATTTGTAATCAGTCTAGCATCATCAAGCCATTCAGAGAGAAAAACTAAATTAAAAAAAAAAAGAAGAAAAAAAAACGCTTCTGAATTTGCTGCTGCTTCAAGGAAATGTAAATATTGTGCAATGTAAATTTTCAGTGCAAGCTCAAGGCCAGTTAATAAAATCAACTATTTAAAAAACAACCATCATTCCTTGGGAGTTATTAGATGAAATTATTACTCAGTTCTCTGAGGGCTTCTTGTATCCAGAGGTATATTATGACTATCCAGTGGATTAAATTACAGGAGGGGGCACTATCTTAGGAAGCTGATAGGCTTTTTATTAATTTCAATAAGCTTTTTGAAAAAGCAAAAGGCCAAAATGCACTTATTGCAGTCTACTCAAAGAGAATTTAACAGGGATGAAGCTGTAGGCACAGATCCTTAGAAACCTGGCAGGATGCAGAGACTGGGTCACAGCACTTCCTACATTTCTATCTGTTTGGAAATGAGCAATATTCCATTTAACCATTTTGCCTTACTGGTTTAGACTTCTTTTTTCCTCAGCACTTTCAGGGTAAACCTCTTGCATATTCCATTAAAATTTTAATCTAACCCCAAAATGACAGAAACTAGGAAAAATTGGATTTAGAAGGCAGAAGTACGTCAACACTGATACAACTTTTAAAAGTAAGGTCCCTGGGAAAGATTAATTTATAAAAACAAATTGGAAGGTTTTAATAAGCATGGGGGTATTGGAAAGCTGTTGCCATGAGCCATGCAATTGCCTTACAAAACTCATACAGATGGCAGATAGAGTGATGCAACCTTTATAAGATTAAAGAAGTGTTGCTGCTGGCATGCCAACATCATTTAAATGTTTTAAGAGCTTATTTTTCTCCTGCTAGCAAGGAAATGTTTTCCTTTGCTGGTGTTTATCTTCCAATTTGTTATCAATATTTATGGAGCAAGACTGTTCTCTATGAACAATTTTTAGATGCACAAGTTACAAATTATGGTGTCAGATCATCCTAAGCCACAAAACAGAGCCTTTTTTCAAGAATTGCACCACCTTGAGGACTCCTTGGATGTTTTATGTTTCAGAGCAACAGCTTATACCTACTATGTATATATAGAAAGCCATAAATAAAGGTGTTTAAGCATTTTCTTTATTGGGAGAAAAAATCCAGGTCAAGTGTTTAAAGCACAGACTTCTATGACTGTGTCATGCCTGACCTACTATATGGCACAAGCCACCTCTCTGTCTCTTTCTGATTTAAAATCTACTCAGATCGAAATCTCCTCAGAGCAGAAACCATCTATTTGTGCACTTTTTTAGAGTGCTAGAACAACAGGAACCTCATCCACTATTGAAATGACTTCTATGCAGTTTTACTGAAAACAGCTGTCATGGCTTTTGGAATAATCATTCAACAGATTTTTCCATTTCCCCTGAAAATAGCATATTTCATTAATATTTTAAGTGGTTTAGATGCTAGAAGAGAAGGAATTAAAGAAACACCAGTTTATTTTCAGCATCACTATTCCTTTTTCAGTCAAATGCTGGACTTGAGAAAAACTTTTAACCCCTAAGAAATGTTATAGAGATGCTGTCATACACCAGTTGTCACATGATGACTAAATTGAAATCTTAACAATCAGCAATGAAATTATCCTCCCAGTTCATCTGTGGGCTCAGTACTTACCACCAAGGGACTAAGGTTACCTACTGCTGAGACAGCAATGATTATACATTGATCTTGGGGCAAGACTGACTTCTCACAGAAGCCAAAAGCATGGAGGCCCTACCATTTGTGGTAGGAACAGCTGAAAAAACAAAATCTTGACTAGTTGTTAAGAACAATGGACACAACAGAGCTCAGCATGGACTTGCCCTGCATGTTGGGTGGAGCTTTGTGAGCTCAGCAGACATGGTACCTCATCGTCATGCAGCAGTGATGATGGCAGAGCCATGCACTGAGCCATGTTCCTCAGACAGTCCTTCCCCCAAGGAAGGCAGAAAAACCTGCCTTTGGATTCACAGCATTTTGTGACAGTGCCCAACTTCATGGAGTGAAGTAGAACTGCCAAGTCCTCGCAAAGGTAGCTTGATGGAATGGGTAAAAAAAGTATACTCATACTGTTTAAAACAAACCAATGGCTCAGGCTTCAACAGACTTATAACCTAAGCCACCAGACAGCTGCTCTGCACTTTATCTGAAATTCATTAGCCTCTCCTTAGTTACCTTACATTGCAAAGGCTGCAGGGCAAGAAGCCTGCTCTATTCAATAAAGCGTTGCTTAACCTCTTTTCTCTGTGAAGGTACACACAAGATCACTGCAGATTTGTCAATACACAGGCACCCTGTGAATCCTAGGAGCCAGAAAGCCTGTCCTACAGCTCACAGGCACAAACACCAGCAGATTTCAAAGCAATTCCTTTATTCTTCCTAACAATACTAGCAGGATGTGGATGAATTTCTACACTACACAACTTCATACCCTACCAACAGGAATTTTCAAAACCATCTATTTATTCTGCAGAAGGTTGGCTATTCTGTATATTGATTAAATATTACCCGCTATGAGATGAAAAAATTACCCACTTGGCAACATATAATTTTTCCTGAGACAGGCTCTTACCTGAAGAGAAGACTCTTTAGAGCTGGCTAACAGAAGAATGCAATGTTGCTCTCAATTACACCCCAAATATCTTGCATATTAATTCACAATTGCAGCCTCATCCCAGAGTCTAAGATGACAAAAACATTCAGAACATACAACATCTGTTTCTGGCCTTGGGCTACAAGCATTAAGTGCCATTTCCCTGGCAACATTAAATACTAATTGAAAATTTTCAAAAATTTGGTGTTACATTAACTGGCTTATTTAAGTCCAAGATGAGGGAAAACTTTCTATGATATGTTCCATAGGGGAAAAAAGAGATACTTTACTTTTACATTTTTATTCATATTTTTCATTCTTTTTTTCCTTATCTTGTTTATTTCAGGATAGGTTTCATTTGAGGTTTTTGGCCTGAACACTGTGTTTACAGTATTAGAGCTTATACTATTACCTGAGGCTTATAAAGATTGACAATAGGTTTCCTTTTCACCAATTATGCATATACTTTTCCTGGAATAACATATGTACAAATAGAGTATATTTGGAGGAGCTTCTTGGCATCCTGGCTACTTGCTCTTAAGCAAGTGCTGAAAAATAAAAATTAATCAGTCTTACCAGAAAGAGTTGGAGAACAAAAGTTTGCTCACAAAACTATCCCCTAGGTCTCTGCTCCACACCATCCATCTCTGGCATAATCAGCAGTTCTCTACACACAGAAGTTACAATACAGAATACGGACCAGAAAGCTGTACTGTGGCATTGACAGAGCAAAGCTTTGCCACAGAAGGTTTTGATGTTAGTGTCTAAAGTAATTTTCATGTCAAAGATTGCATATTTTTGTTTTGGGAGTTTTTTGAGTTTTCTTTGTCATATTCATGTGATCAAAGGTCTATTTGAGTTCATTTTCTGGCACTCATCCTGCTCTCCACCCTTATGGTGAGTACTTTTCATGTCAGTGTCTCACAGTGTTCGCTGGACTACTTAATTAAAAACTGTGCAGCAGCCTAAAGAGTAGGCATACACCAATTTTATTCAAGCTTAATGACAAAAAGATGGAGCTGCCCAGAGGTTAAATTACTTGCCTGGTGTCTCACATCAAAGAACAGAGGTATTTTAAAGTTTGGATCTGTGCTTTCTCCATGAGAACAACACTTCTATTATATTTTGTCAGGTAACTGTTTCAGGCTCTATCCGTAGCACAACTTATGAAAACAGCCAGCCAAGTGCCCTCAGATGTTTGACATGAACTGTTAGCTATCTCTGTGATTGACTTTCACAGTCACATTCATTATATCCTCTTTAGTGTTTTACACTTAAAATGTCCATGTAGCTACTTAGGCAAGCTTTTTCATAAAAAGAGACCAACTAATACCTATTTTTCCATGGTCTTGCTTACATTTATGTTCAAGGGTCACGAGTTTAAAAAAAAGAAAACAGGGAAAATATTAAGAATAACTGATTACATACACTAAAATATGTACTAGCTCAGAATTGTCCTTTATCGGTAACTTTAAATGAAGATTCCAATTAAGGGCAGCTCATAAATTAAAATTAGTGGGCAATTCTGTGTGAATTTTAAAACTGTGAGGATCACTGACACCATATTTTTGAACATGTTCACTGCAATACAGTTTTATCATCTTTTTTGCTATTTAACTTTAGCAACAATGTGTTCTAAACCACAGGACTCACCTAGTTTCTCTGTCTACATGCACATTATTGCTGCGTATATCTCTGCCTTTAGATGAAATAACTCTTAACCACATGTCCAGCTTCTACTAGTTACTATGGCTCACACAGCACAGAAATTGCCAAAAGTGAAAAATATCTCTGAAGACTGATATTGTTCAGTCCTTCAGGATTACAATCCTTAACAACTAAGATTTAATGTGATAAACCTGTGTGGTTTAGGCATAGGAATGGTGAGAGAAGACTAATTCTAGCCTTAAACTGGTGTTACTCTAGCCTTGCTATAGGTAACAATCGTATAATTAATCTTTGCTTTATCTTTTGTTTGATACTTGAGGATGCAGATGGCTATGTTGATCTGGCAAGTTCACAATTTTTATTGTTATTTTGTGTTTCCTAAATCTTTGAAAGAGAAATTGGCTTTCCATACAAAGATGAGTCTTTAGAGAAAAAAAATTATTCTTGTTCCAAACCAAATTAGTTTTAACTCCCACAATAGGAGATGGTCAAATATTACAAGATGACACATTCCCACTGGGGATGTGGATTTAGGAAAAAGCTAAGCAGCAGGCTAACAGAAAGCTAAGCCCTAAGACTTTCGGTTAAAACATCCAGTAAAGAGGATTGGGTTCAGCTATCTCAAATCCTCTGTGCAAACACAAAAGACAACTTCTGAAGGAAAACCTTTCGAAATGGCCAGCAATACTGCAGGAAACTCAACATTTGTCAAGAAGTGTAAGAAAACAGGTTAAAAAATTGCATGTCATCCCAATTTAACAACTGACATATAAGGTGCATTATGGACTATGTGATCTACTCAAGCAGATGGACTTTGCTCAGTGGGAGTCAGGAATGGATTTAAGAGCTTTGCAGAATTGGGTCTGGAAGGTCTATCAAAGCAAAGTTCATGGAAAAGTCAAGTGCTTATACAGAAGCTTCTCTGCCAACTTCTGTGTTTCAGGCAATTCTTAATGCACTTATTATTATCCCTGTGTTTCAATTGGTATATTTTTTCTCCCTCACAAGTTTCCCAAGACAATAAAATTTGGCTCATTTCAGAAATCGTATTTCCCTTCCCAAATATAAAATGTTCAGGCAGTTACCATCTGAATGTGAGAGGACTTTTGTCAAAGGCAGTGGAGAAGATTGCAAGTGGTTGAGTAACACCTCTAAATGTGCCATTGCTTTTTAGCTGAGTCATGTGAATTAACCACACTGAAGCTCCTAGCTAGGATGCAATTGCAAAGCATACTTTGGTATCTAAGCCACCCTAGAGAGGTAGCATATTTGAATTTCTGCTCACAACAGGGTAGGATCAGACAAGATCATTTTACAAGAGCTAACAGTGTGACTTTTCAGGCAGAAGTAACTAGGTCGTTTACAACAACCATCTGTTCCCAGCCTCAGCCTCCCTGCAGTCATCACCGAAGCTCTGTGCTAATTAATTTTCACCTGCTAATCAGTGGAGACAGCTCTGAAACTAACAAATCAACCTGTTTCAGTCAACAGTTTCTGGACTTTTGTGGGTAGCATTTCAGTGAGACTTTACTACCAACAAAGGTAAAGGGTTTTCTCTGAAAGAAGATCCCCTGTAAGGCTTCTGACCTGCTCTGCTTATGACAGCCCCGTGAAAGAATGAAGAATGCTTTATCTTTGCTTCAGGCAAAGAACAGGAGGTACAGCGACAACTGCCTCCAAATCTTCAACAAAGTATTGAGGCACTTTCTAAATTTTTATATGAGGAGTTAGGTATATAAATGCTTGGAGTTACAGACTTAAAAGACCCACTTGAGGTTTCATGGGAAGTCTGTGAGGAAGCAGGGAATGGAATCATGTTTTCCCACATCATAGGCAAGCACTTCCAACCATGGCAACATCCCTTCCCTACCATGTAGCTTTAAATAAAAGGCTCACTATGATGTCTCAAACTCCATTTTAAGCTTTGAGTAGATTAATACATAGCATCAAACCAGAATGATTATATTTTATTTGTTTTGAAGACTGACAAAGCAAAACTCGTAACACTATATATGCTCTTCAAGCCTACCAGTTCTGTTTAATGGCACAACTCACACTGAGCTCTGAGATTAGTTTAGGTATGTTTTTTCTTGTAAACAGCTATGATTCCTTACATTAAAAATATTCACATTCTTCAAATGAGTTGATTTTAGTATAATTTGATGGTTGTGCTTTTAAAAAGAAATATTTGCATTATCGCAGTAGTGTTACTTTGATTTAGCAGGTACTATAAATGGGCCAAGAGGAAAAACTCATGTAGGTAAATATTGAAAGAAAACATCTGTATACCCATGAAAACTGCTCAATGAGAAATGTCAAGACATTATGATCTAGTTTCTACACTGCTTCTTGCTTATCACTGTACCTCAGCTAGGGCTCAGGAATTTATAAGGTGAGAGCAGTGTGCAGGCTTCATGAACAATCCATGCTAAATAAAATTAAAATAACAACTCTCAGAAATTATTATTCTCTCTCATGACTATATAACAATTTTGAACAGGAACTAGCCAAGTAGGACGGCTCCTAAACGATAGCAAGGACAGTTCCTCCCCAAATTCCCCATACGCAGTTTTGTCATGGTGACTGGAGTTAGTTGTCAGTTCACCTGTACTCAGCTGTGGCCAATCAATAAGATATTTGCAATACTATCAGTGGGGATTAGACTAATCTATATCCCATAATTCTAAGGGATACATTCTGTAACCCCTGCTTTTCAAGATGTATGACAACTATGTAATATAACAGAAGTAAAGGAACCAGAAAATTACATGTTTAGAGGCTGGGGTGTTTTTTTTCTATTTTTGTTAGAGACTGGTGCATCACATTCTCAGGCTTGCAGCTGACGGTCCAAGAGTGCAGCCAGGCATCTTCTTGCAGCCAGGACTAGGGTCTAGTGGCCATGGTGCCAAGCAGGAAAGAAATGAAAATGCACTATGCCCCGGATCTAATTATGGTGTAGTTCAAAACCAGGATCCCAATTCAAATCAACGTGCCTCATTTTTATGAAAAGCAGAGGTCAGCCCTGCGTGTATATTAAAAATACTTTTTTTGGTGCACAATTTTTTTTGTTTTCCTGCACAGCTGGGAACAACCGGAAAACAAAGAGTAAACATACCCATGCACATTTCTGTGATAGGAATTGCATATGTGAAGAGGAAGGAGTAGAGCAGTTAGCACTGGAACTCTGACTTGGATATAGACATGCACTGTGTATCAGACCCCAGACAGCACAGCCTTAGTCCTCCAGTTTTCCCTTTTCTCCAAGCAATGTGCTACAAGTGATAACTCCAACACAGCGCATGACCTTGTCCAAGCATTGATTGAAACACGCAGGAGGGAGAAGGGCAGTGGCAGATTGTTCACAACTCTTAACTTTGTGTTGGGTTCACCAGAGTTGTTTTCAGTTTGCTTTTAAAGGTACAGGTTAAGGTTTACACTGATAAAGCTGCCCTGCAGAGTGATAACAGTAGGCACAGGAGCACAAAGGGCTGTGAGCACGAGCTTGGCTCTCCCCCACTTCTCCAGGAGAACAAGACCACTGACAGCACAAGACAACAACTTTGCAGAAGCTGGTCATCAGCCTCACATTCTCTTCTTTCTCAACATGCAACTTTTGGGTTTAAGTTTTTTTTGTGTGTGCTATGAGACATGCATAAATAAAAATGAGTGATATCAGGTAATTATCACAGCAATTGTGACATCCTTACGTAGTATCTTAACAAATCAAGGGAAGCTTTTCCTTTAGAAAACAGAACATGAAGTGAGGAATACGAAAATTTGCCTATAAAATGCTGCCATGGGGATGCCTCTCAAATAATTTTATCAGGAAAAATGGAAGCCATGTCTGCTGGTAACAGCTAAAGATCACATTCTAATTTTAGCAGTTGCAGTTAACTCATTCCCAATGGAGTTGCACTTACCGTGAGAAGGTTTCTAACTGCTTCAGCACTGAAAGGAAACAAGCATCGAGTCATTCAACTGCAGATCTATATGCAAATATGCTTTTTGGCCCTTGAAGGGAAAGCATATAGAATCTGCTGCTGTAACGCATTCAGCCAAACATTTCCACACATTTCTTATAATGCAAATGCTGAAAAAAAAAATTAATTCATTTACCAACCCATGTTTTAGCTGTCCCTATACAGATATGATCATTAGCATGCACATGGGCTCTGTTATGGACAGAGCACAAGTATAGGAACTGTATGCACACTGCATACCTAGAATTGGTAAGAAAAGTTTTAATCAACAGATAAATTCATCTTGACAGCCAACAGTTCAACATCTACATTAATAATTTTACTCATAGATTATAGTAATGCCTTATATAATTAAAGAGATATTAAGCCGATATATTACATTTTTATTAAAATTTTGAAGACCATAATATGAACTGTTCAGTTTTTTCAATCATTATTTAGCTCCCAGAATAGTGATTCTGTATAAAGAATTTAACTCCACAGAACATGATAATTTGCTGTGTTAACCTCTAACCAGACCTACAATAGAATCCACTTCACAGATAGTTACCCAAAATGCTTCCTTAGAGTGAAGTTGATTTAGTACAGTGTCCTGAATAAAATTAATTTGTAGTAGTGAGACTTTTGGTTGATCCTAGAGCATGCACTTAGTGCTAGGTGAATCCTAGCAACTAATATCTAAATACATTAAAAAGAAATAAGGAGACTGTCTTGGTGAGCAGTGATAGATGTGAGGCTCTTTAAAGAGTGATTTTTCAATGAATCAAGTAAACAGATTTACACTTTAGAACAAAATGTTGATATATTTCGAAAATGTTTTGAAATAGGGAATGAAAATTCCTTTTTCATTCAAAAAGAAAAGAAAAACACAAAAATGTTAAATCCAGAAAAGGTCAACATAAAATTACAACGTAATGTCAAAAGGTAAGTGTTCTAGAACTGTCACCTGGTTTTCTGCCTAGACTAACCCCTGCTGTGAGCCTGTGACTGAACAGAGGCGTGGAAATCCCATGTGAGTTGGATGCACACAGGCATCAGGGAGCTTTTGGAATGGAGAGTGCAGCTTGTCAGTAGGGATGAAATAGGAAAACTGGGAACCTCTGTATTTATTGGCAAAATTCACTGAGCATGCTGACAGGTGTTCAGGAAGTGGATTGGCATATACATATAGAAAAAGTCATAAGGATGATTCCTTCATGCCTCTAATATATAGGCATATGAAAAAACACTGCCTATTCCCCAGACTGGCCCTGGAATGTAATGATGGGGCTCAGCACTGTCCTAATGTGCAGCCCGGCTTTGCAGAGGCAGCTGGGCTGGGAATTATGCTGGCACTTCTCCCCAGATGTGCAGATACTGATAAACAACAAAATAACAGGGGAGGAAACTGCATTCAAACAGCTACCATTACAAAAAAAAAAAAAAAAAGAAAGCTGAATTGTATGAGGATGCACATTACAACTGATATAAAATACATTCTTGTTCTACTCTGAAGGCCAGATTAGCACCTAAAAATATGTTGAACTTCAGATGCAAACTCCAGTCTTTGTGTTTCAATGATACATATTCTCACACTACATTTTAAGTATACCTACAGGCACTGTTGAACTGTGGCTTGAGTGAAGGGCACTGCCATAAAATCCTAGGGTAATTCCAAGGATTGCCTTGCAAAGTGTAGATTATATATAATTTCCATAATTATTTTCATTGCTCTGAATATTTAGCCCCTACTCATCCATTGCTACAAATATCTTGATTCTGTGAGCAATTAGATACACAAAAATTAACTTTACAGAAATAGGATTGATGTTTAAATTCAGAGAGGGAAAGGATGATAATTTGTTTACAACTACCTTCCAAAATAGAGCTTTAGTCATCAATACATATATTTATCTTATCTATTGTTGAATAATAATGTTTAGAATACTTATGCGCATCTTTGGTTTGATTAACGTGAAATAGACTGGTACCTTATTTAGTTTAGGAGCAATAATACTATTCTTTTTGTCTCCGATGATATCAAGTCTGTTACGGTATAATTTTTTTAGCTAAATCTTTGTGAAAATTTGCCCTCTAGACACCCTACTTGCTGTTTTATAGAAATGTGCAACTTAAACCTTAATTCACTAAACAAACAAAACTATTTTAGGACAGAGAAATAAAAATGGTTAAGGACTATTGCAAACTAAACATTATACTGAAAAATATTTTCCCTTTTCCAGGCTTCAATTATACTAAAAAATAATTTTTCCTTTTGCTATAATTAGCATGTATGTAATTTTATGTAATTTTTGTAATTATATGTAATTTTAATGAATAAATTCACAGGATAAAACAGACCACGTTGTTACCTCAAATGGGGCGATTATTTCTGAGATGAATGTTCAGAATATGGTCAGAACCCAATAGCTGCATCCCGGCAACTGATTTTTATTTTTCACTCCTTTTTCATTCTGGATTAGGACTGCGTAAATTGTGTTCTGCTTTTTCAAATATCTCCTCTCTAGATATCTCTTCCCATTGCAATTATATTGCATTCAACTCATCATGGCAGTGCTATGGCATATCCTATCACAGGACAGGCTGGCTGTCAGGGACTAATATCATCCTCCACCTTCTCCCAAAGAGCAGAGCATTTAATTGCCATCTTGGACATCAGTGCATTCCTAGCAGCAGAACCAGGCAGTGCTTTCCACTTGGAGCTTTAAAGGCTGGAGACAATTGAGAGCCCAGACAAGAACAACCTACATTGTCTCTTCTAAATAATCCTGGAATAAAGGTGAAAGGAATCAAAGGAAAAACTTAGAAAGAAGAAAGCACAGCTGAGGTAGGAACAGAATCAATGGGGATGGAATGGGATTAGGAGAGGAAAAGAAAAATATAATGGAAAAACCCTATGAGAGAGAAGGAACAGATCTCATATGAAACAGAGTTTCAAGGGATAAAAAGTTGTTCTTTCCCATTAATTAAAGTGTTGAAGATGAATGTGAGAGAGGCTCTCAGTGCATTGCTATCACAGTAGGAAAGTGCATGCACATGTACTGGCATCAAACTGTGGGGTCAGCTCTTGTCAGACCTGGAACAGCTGTGCTGAGAGGGCTCAACCCACGCCAGTCCCTGAGCATTCCCTGCTGTGTTGCCCACAGCACATGTGAGGCAGCAGCACATGTTCAGGCAATTCCTTGTCTGAGGAGTGTCAGTGAGATCTATATAACTGCCCTATGTTTTCCATACCAGGAGATTTAAAATGTTACTCTTTAAACTTTTCACTGTTTGGAGAAGAGCAGCAGATGCAGAGCACTGAGGACTAAGCCCCTTGCCTACACACAAGCAGAGGTGTGGAGGGACGGCCTTGCTTCCTGGCCTGGGTATGGGTATCCTCCCCTAGGATGGGAGCAAGCAGAGCTATCATGGATAAGTGATTTGCAAAGGCATGACTCACCTCACCTTACTTTGACCACTTAGTATTTAAACATGTACTCTAGATAAGTTGTCTGGGCTGCCTCCGAGATCACTGGGGAGTCACTGTCAGTGTAAGACTCATCTAACCCTTTGATAGGCACTTCTCTATAATAATTGAGAAAAAATTCAATTGAAAATTCTAAAACTTCCAAAGGTTACCAGTGTCACTTTCAGGATATAATCACTAGGGATTAGTCCAATACTACTAAGCTCTTTGCATCAAACAACTCTCAAAATAGTGAATACCGTCAGTCTGGGCTGGAATCAGAAGTCTAAAAGCTCACCAGCCTCCTACCACTCCCTCTGAATTGTTGCATTCCTCATACCAAAGGAAAAAAAAGGTGCCGTATTTAATTGATCTTGAAATAACCATCGAATTGCTGCATGTTAGTATGTTAATTTTCCTAGATGAATCTATCATTAATGGGACTAAATGTGTACATTTTCCTTCATTAGCTCTATATCTGCATAAATTCTTTCTTTTCCCTCATTTTATTATTTCCATTTTTCTTTATTTACCAGCTTTTCTAGGCTTGTGAATTAATCACAGAAGTGAGGAGCAGTCTGATGTTACTTGCTGTAATAATCCCCTTGCTTAAGCAAGATATTAAAGGTTTTTAAACAACAGGCTCAGCAAGCACAGCTTACGAAAACAGATTATAACTTCTTGTCTTAGTCTGAATTAAATCAGGAAATGGCCAGATCTTAACAGGGAAAGAAAAAAACAGAGCAACCTCCAGAAAACCAGTAATTCTTCCATGATATCAAGCTCTACTGGGAAAAGCAAAAGCTCATTAAATTTTACCAATTAATCTGTAAATTAAAAGCTGAAGGAGATTGTCATCTTGGTTGCTTTTAAAGGAAATCAATTTCTAGCCTGGAAAAGATGCTATTGGCTGTATATTTCTCCACTGTGTGCTATTTTTCCAGTTCTGAAAACTGTAGCATATAACCTACACTGTGAATGCATTTACATTTTACTGAATGATCAGAGGTGCCTTAAACCTCCTTGTACAGGAACTACAATTAATGATAATTTAAAAGTTCTAATCTTTGCCACGGAGAAGAAGCACTAAGTCTTATTAATGAAATACTGATATTAGAAGATCAAAGTTTGGCATATGCTTTGACACAACATTGCTCGTTGCTGTAACACAACCTCAAATAATAATGTGAAAACTGTTACTCAAGCAGTGTGCAGTGAAGCCTCATTCCTTGCTAAGATTTCATTTTTCTTACCTGGTCTCTTCCGTAGCTATAAAGAAACCGTCTTCAGAAGCATCAAGCCAATTTTGCCTCTGTCTCTTGATCACTGGAATGGTGCTTGTCTTAATGGCACTTGCATTGGCTTGCAAGGCCTTACCGTTAGCCATGTGGATATGGGGAGCTGCATGCTGAAATCACAATAAAAGGGAAAGGTATTTGCCTGAGAATAAGCACAATTCTGTTAACTAGTTCAACTGTAAGGGACAGCCTATACACATCTCAGAAACAAGATTATCTTCCTCAACCAGTACCTGAGGGTCAGACAGCAAACAATCTGTGCCCATTGCCACGTTTTATTCACAGGTCTTAACGATTTTTATTAACTACATTAGCTCACTCTAATGCTATTTTATACAAAGTGATGCTGAGACATAAATCAGTGCTATGAACTGAGTAGTTCAGAAGCAGAAATTTGTTGGTTTTAGGAGAGAATGAACATTTTCTGAGCAAAAAACTAACATCCCAAGCAATGAGGTACAAGACCTACTTGTCATCCAAGTATGGCATTAAACCAATTTCAAAAAATCCATACTTCTCACTTCACAGGTCCTTACTCTGCCTGTCATTCTTTTTAAATAAAAATCACTAAATAAGTGGTTCAGACCTGCTTCTAACCTAAACAGAAGCAGGAAAGCAAAGGTTTATATCACCACACCCCTGCCATGGTTCTTAGATTTACTCACCAGTCACTATCTGTTAGAGCCACTGCAATACACCTGCTTTCATTTTATAATTAATAACAATAAACAAGGCATTAACTTTTATTAAAACTTTACCCAGAGTAATTGTGCAATGAGAGTGAGTAGTGAGATTTAACAAGAGAATCTGCTTTCTGATAAATGAGAATGAAAATGTTTTCTGTATAATCATAGGTAACTTTTTGGAAGAATATACCATGAATATATCATGACAAATATATTAATCTTGGAGATCTGAATCTTGTTTTCCACATAACTGACTACCAGCAGGAATAATCAACTTTGATTAAAATATATGTGAGAGAAGAAACATTATACAAAAAACAAAAATTTGCTTCCTTTACCTCATATAGATTAAACATCATGTTCTCTTAGGAAGAAGTGCTATTTTCTTGGTGAAATAATACCAGTATTCCACATTACTGATAGCATTTTTGTAATGTGCTAAAATGCACACAGTGCTGCGCATTCATGGGAGTATTCTCTAATCAGGCAACCACTACCACAGCCACTGAATAAGAAAGGGAGTGGTAGCACCCACAAAGACCAGCAGAACAGAACACAAAACTGATCCCTGAAATCATGTCATAAAAACATAACAGCCAAAAGAGAAAAACAAGGGCCTCAATTCCTCTGAACAATTCTTACCCTTCTATTCAATGCATTATATTCACTTTATGACACAACTTTCACCTCACCCCGTTCCACGCCATTTGCTCCCTCCAGTCGGGCAAATTTTATACATTCAAAAAAATAAATTCACTGTTCATTATGCTATGGCAATTTTATTATGCTACAGCAAGAGCCATCTCCTCTATGATTCCTTAGGTCTAATGCAACAAAGCCAAACAAGACGTGAAACAAGACATTGAATTTGAGTGAGTCACATATAAATCTTAGAGCTAAACTATTTTCCTTTGTCTTAGAAACCAGCAAGGATTATGGTGAATTCAGTTGTTTTTGCACAAAGGGTTATAAATCTATCTTTGTAGTTCTTCTAAATATTTACCTAATTTTTTTTCTGGTTTTTTTTTTCATTCAGTGTCTAAACTGTAGTTTGGCTTTCACCTATTATTTTTACATTGACTCTGGTGGAGACGAAGAACTAGAGGACATGCTACTAGAAGTAATTCCACTGTTATTTAGAATAAATTCAGGATAAAATACATAGGTGGAATGAAATTAGAAATTCATGAAGGTATTTAACTGCCCATTTCTTAGTGTACAAAGTGGGTAATGCTCAAAAAGAGAGTAAGAATTCATGCATGGGAAACACTGCCTTACATCGGATTTCCCACTAATACTTGTATCCAGCAATTGCTAATGCCATACATTCCAGAGGAACATTCAAGGGCTCAAATGGTAATTTTTCTGTTGTGCTTTGCTCATCAGAAATGGGTTTATGCTACCACATAGAATGGCTCATATCTTTTCTCAGGCTCCTTCCTAATATTCCACTGAATATTTCCTTTGCAAAATACAAAAGCTGCAGTCAAAAAGTGTTCAGGAAATGTACAAAAAGTGTATTTCCTATGGTATAAATTCTGAAGCACAGTGAACGCTGATGGAAAAAGGATATGGTTTTTCATAATCCTTTTTGCCCTGCCAGATGTTCTGAACTTCAGGTTTTTTCTGCTTTTATTAGCCCCTAACTCTCATTCCAGGCAAAAGATAGCATTAGAGAAAATGACACAAGGGTTACAATATAATCTCATTTCTGTTGCATCAAATTGTTTAGAATTTTCTCTTTTATTTTCTTTCTCCCATGGCCCTTTCAAGCTATTTGAAAAAAATTAATTACTTTTCACGTAAGGATAAGAGAAAATAAGATCATTGTTCTCCAGTCTGTGCTAGGGAGCACATTATCTTTAATTTCAGGTTAATCAAAACAATTGAAGTTCTTGACCAAGCAATCAGTTAATTAGTTATAAAAAATATATTCACCAGTGTGTATAAAAATGAGCATTCAATGCCCCTGTCATACTAATATCAACACCAAGAGCAAAATGAACTTTCATACAAAGTACTCATTAAATGCTTTTTTAAATTATTATTATTATTATGCTTTCCAATTTTTTCCCTTTAGAACACAGTCATGCTAGAAAGATTCTGAAAGCCTCAGGAATAGTAACATGTGCTGCCACAGAAGCCCGACTCATTCAAAACCCTGCATGCAGAAAGCTTCAGTAATTTCATCGTAATACTGCCATGTGCAATCAGCCACTGGTGTTTTGATTTTGACTGGGAACATCATGTACATCACTAATAAACTGTACTGTGAGTTTGCAAGAGAGCCACTGATATCAAGGGTCTGCATACCAGGGGCACATCACAGAGCAGCACCAGAGCAGAAAGAGCTTTACTCAGGGTTCGCTAGCTGCATGTTGAACAAATCTTCCTCCCTCCTGAGTGACTCCATTCTCCCAAGTTTTCTTCTCAATCATTGAGATCTCTTGTACCTCTAGGACAAAATTGCTACATGCTCAAAAAAACATCATGAGAAAAACCTCTTTGAGGGCACATGAAAGAAAACTTCTCAAGATGAAGGGATCTCTGATCCGGGAAAATTATATCCAGTGAAGAACACAAATATTTATGTCACCACAGAGAAGAGTTTTACCTGCCAAACAGAGGGTCTCCACGCTGCAGACCGAACACATCCTCAGAGGCCAAAGGCAATCTTTTCAAGGTTTTCAACAAGGAGGAATTTATGTGAAGACTGTTTGTTATGCAGCTTCACCTGTGCCCTGTTAAAACATTTGCTTGCAAATGCTGCTCATCAAAACTCAGGTGGCAGGGGCATGGATTTCTCATCTGCATACACATTCACTTCACGGTGGGCAACTGAGACATCTCCAACGTTCAAGGAAGGCAATAGATCCCTTCATGAAGAAGCTAAAATGTCTTTCTCCCTGTCAAACCTTACAGAAGCAGCAGCACAGAGTTACTAATTCAATCAGCTGCTTCACTGAAAATCCAGGTTTTTCATTAGGTGTACTAGGCATAAGGCTTTTCTGCCTCAGGAAAACCATGGAATTGGCTGTATAGAATCACTATACATGTGATATGTGCTGTAGTGGCAGCTACAAGTCCAACAAAGTTTGGACACTGTTCCACAGACACCTACAAAGATACTCCACAAACACTTTATATTAAAGTGGCACTATCTGATAGCATTTTTGATAAGGAGGGTAAATCTTCTGCCCGCATTAGCTCCTGGAGGAACTTCAAGCATAAGGATATTAAGATACATGTGTTTAAGTCAAGAGAAAAATCTTGTACAAATTCAGAAATGGGACTCAGAAACCTCAACTCTGATTTGGGATCTATCTGTAAGTTTCTCAACTTGTATATAAGTGGCTGAGCATTTATTCATTGAGAGCCTCTAAAGATTTTGAAAAGACGCTGAGCTCTGAAAAGACATCCAGCTTTGAAATAAATACATAACACCAACGGTTGTTTAAAGCATAAAAATTAACAGTAAAAGTTTATGCTGTGGTTGAAAGAATGTTTAACTGGATTACCACAAATTCCATGTCGACTTGAATTTTTTGTGTCTTACATTTTCTCACATTCTTTCAAAAAGGAAAAAAAAATCCCACTGCCTTAAAATAACATTTTTAATTATTTTTTGTTGCATCTTTAAACAAAGAATCAATTTAAGCAGAGAAAAAGAAGCTCACTACATATCAAAAAAAAAAAATCACTTGAAGAAACCAGATATGCTCAGATGACTGGTAATAATCTATATTAATTGGTTCAATATATTTTGCATTGACCTAATTATAGAGGATATAGTTTTAAACAAGTTTAGAATTACCTTAAGTTTAAATCAGGTATTGATTCTGTTTTGCCACACCTGAATTGTTCCTATTTGCAAAGGCATTAGCCCTATACCCTTAATAAGCATCAAGGTTTGGGGCTGGTTTAATTATTCACAGAGATGTGAGATGAATGCAAAAATCAAAAACCAGTTTCTACACAGCATGAAGTTGCAAATGTTCATAGTAGCATGCAGACACACGTTCACTTTGGGCATGGAATTTAATTTAAAACCCCAAGGTTTTTAAAAATAAAATATTTTCAAACAACAGATCATGTACAAAAAAATAACCAGTCAACATAAGTAGAACATTGGAATTTCTGGATTTGCTATGAAACCTTTCACAAAACACCTAGAATAGTTGTAATGCTGAAAATCCAAGTCAATTATGTTTCTTCAATTGCAAGAGGAAAAAACACACACACAAAAAAGGCAAATGGAAACAACTGCCCCCAAAAGATGACAGCTGACTTTCCAAAGCATCTGGGCTAAGATACTACAATGTTTATAGCCTCTGTATATCATAAAAGTTACATAAAAACTATATAACCTCTGAATAAATTATGTCTTTAAAGGCATGACTTTGAAGTAAATTCTTATTTATGTAGATCAGTAAATTAGTAATGAAAGACTAACCTAGGCAACTGTCCACAGAATAAGAGGAAATCTATTTAATAGTTTAAACAGAGCATATTCTCTCTCCCTTCTCTCACACAGATGCTTAAAAAAAATCTATTTTTTATTTTTGAAAAAAATCTGAAATAAAAAATAGAGGGACGTCTGTATTGGATATATATAATCTCAGACTGTTTCTAATGCAAGGAATAGCCTATTTTCAGCTTTATTGACAATTTCTACCTACTCATTGGGCAGCAAGATATTTTTGTTTACCCATTTATGCTTTAATTACAGAGAAGATTTAAATTATTATATTGCTATAACCATTTCATACTAAACAGAATACTTATTCTTATTTGTACTTTTATTTCAGTGCAATGGACAATTACTGCACACTGACTGCAGAACATTAGTCTGAGCAGTCTGTTGTCAGCAGAGAGGTCTGAAGAGGTTCTCAACACAGGAAGTTTGAGAACTCAAGCCATTTAAAAACCTTTTGCTTAAGTCTTTAAAAGTTTGGACCTGTTTTGGTGTGAGGAAAAATTTATATAGGCAAAACCCTCACTCCGTCAGGTCAGTTTTTGGAAGTGTTTTGATACTTAGTAGAAAAGAGAGATTGATTATCCTCAGAGTACAATCAACAGAAGAACAAAGTAAAGGGAAACGAGTGAAGGTTTCACCAGCTTCAGCATTAATGCCCTGCTCTTTTCCTGACACCAACGCAGAATTGAAAAATCATTGAAAAATTTTTCAATCCTTTCCAAAAAATTTACAGCAGAGGAATACATTTTAATAACTAGGCATCTTATTTTGAAATATGTCTATTTAAAATGAATTTATGACAAATAAGAGTTATATCACAGACAGTAGAAAACAGAAACATGGCTTTTTACAGACATCTCTACTATTTTGAAAATTTGTGATCTGTAGTCCTTATGTATTTATAATCCATTTGTACTGGATTATTAATGACTGTTGACAATGAGGGCAACAAACTATATTAACCTTTTATCTCCTGTAGAATCCAGTAATCCATGTGGGGATTTTCGTGTCTCACAAATGTACATATAGAAGAGGTAAATAAACTTGGAAGGACACTAAAAACTGTAGGAATGACAAAAATGCAAGCTCACATCATGTCTTGAGGTTTATTTTAAAATTCCAAAATTCAGCTCAAAAATTGGTCTTTTTTCAAACACAGAGAGGCCTCTCCTCAAACGCCCACAAGACAGGGATCAATCATTGCCAGAGAAAGGTTTTTTAATGCAAATTATTGTTCAGTCCTTACCTAACTTTTATGAGGAGTTTGAAACAAAAGGAGACCGATAACATTTCTCTCCCTAAAAACCCTAAGATAGTCACTAAGTGCATGACATTTCTATACGTAAAACATTCTAATCTCATTTTTGAAGGTTATCTGTCTACCTAAAGATTTCTGTTTCCCAAATCCTGAACTATCAAACTCAGGGCAAAGTCAGAAACTGGCCTCCCAGGAATGCGATGCAAGAAATTATTTAGTTATTGTTTTGCGCTTTAAATGTGCTCTGACACATGATACACATAGAATGCAAAAGATTTTTATCAACATTAATTTGACACGTTAAAAAAATCACTTAAACACGCAACACAGACTGTAACTGGATTTTTCACCTGCTCAAACTGACAGCACTGGTACCTCTTAAGCTAGTCAGCCTTATTTTTTTCCCCAAGATTTCTCATGAAGTAAAGACAGACCCATTTTATCTCTACAGTGATATCAGACTTACGGGAAAAAACCCAAACACTCCAAAGTCTTAGCATACTACTATATCCATTTCATTTTCAAAAGAAAAATCATAAATTTAGACAGATCAAATCCTATAAACTCCACTATACTTACCATTATTGTTCTCGTTGTATGGCTGGATGATTCTGGAAAAAAAAAGAACCACAGTATATTAGAGTATTGTCTTTATCCATAAAAGCCCTGTTTTCTGATGCTCACCCTGAAGACTAAGACGCTGTTGTTCAGCTACAACAATGAACACATCAAAAATGCAGAGACTGGAAAGATTTCTCATGAAATGAGCACGAGAATCATCACTGGTCCTGAATATATATGGCACGCTGTAATATGCTGTTAACTGCACTCCATTCCCTTTGCTTAATTATCCTTTTCTGCAAGAAAATATAAAAATGGAACTAATTCATAATTCATGTTTCACGAACTGGCTTTTTTTTTTTCATTTTGCTTTTAACATATGGCATCATTTAACATGGAGGATTAGCTGCACAGAAAAAAAAAATAGATAGTATCAGCATAATTCCATTACTGTTCCCATTTGAAAAAGTTTTGCAAAACCAGACAACCATTTTTCTGAGAATTTTGAGATGGATGCTCAGTTTGAAACTGACAGTATACTGAGAAATATAACATCTAAAAATCTATTCTCTCCTATATGATAAATCAGGAGTCAGTAAACTGAACTTATGGTTATATTTATATAAATTGAAGAGGAAGTACTACTAGGCCAATAGCTAAGATAGATTTCATCCTGCTGTTTCACTGAAATTACTTCTGCCTTTTTCTTTCCCTGAGAACAGAAATTTCACTCTCTTTGGCTTTAAACCACTACAGTTTGATTATAACAGATATTGTTCTTTTTCAAAGCATTGCAACTTCAGCAACTAAACATCCTCATAAACAATTAAAAAACCTGCAAGAAAATTCACTGCTGATCTAGAACATGCAAGGTGATGCTACTGTCTCACAGACTTGCTCAAAAAATTGGGTAAGACATCTTATTGGCTCTAGCAGACAGTTCTTAAGGAAGAGACACTTATCAACACTACGTGCAGTTCTGCATAAAATGCACACAATTCTGCATGAATTGGATCATCAGAGTGTCAATTCTGCAATGAGATAAATGCACAATAAATACAATTGGTGTGTTATTCTCGCCTTGGTTCCAAATCGCCACTCTTACAGGGGTTCTGACTCCCATCACTTACACAAAGAATTCTCCAAGGATTTTGCTAGTGTTAAAAATAGTATTAAAGAGATTAAAAAACATGAGAAAGAACAGCTGTAAATCCTTTTCGGAAAAAATAAAATGGTAATTCCACTCTCAGACAGGCATTTCTCTTTCATTTTGAGGAGTCATCTTAACCAGTCTGAAGATACTGTTCAAACACTGACAGAAACAAAGGTAAGTCATTTGAATCATCTCAAACTATTTAGAAACTCAAATATTCAACAGAAGTTCCTGAATCTAGTTTATAGTTACATCTGTACAAGTTTTCATCCTTAATCAACTCTAATTAAAAAAAACATATTACTAATGTTACACTGATAAAAGCACAGTAATGTGAATACCTACCTAAAGCCAGCAATATTTCAGTTGTGTGCTCCTCTACCAGCCTTCTTTTCCCTCTTTTTCCACACAAAAATAAGTATATATAAAAATACATTTTGGTCACCAGTCTTCCAGATGATTTTTAAACTGGTACAAAAAAACTAAGTACTGTGACAGTCTATTGTTTCCTGTTATCTAAAGGTATTTGGTACTCATATAAAGTAAGTTAAAATCTTAGAGCGAAGAACTCTATAATCTGTTAAGTTTTTATCTTCACAGTAAAGTTATTTTTGCTATTACAACTTCATTTATTTTTATGACACATGTGTAAAATAACATTTCAGGACCTGAATGTTCCCGAGAAAACCCAAAGACTGCTATCATGGAGGTATAACCACATGAATAACTCTTGAGACAAAGACTCAATCCATTTATAAGCCTAAACACCCAGAAAAAAATCCTAACCAACCTATCTCCAAGAGCACACCTGCACTTCCCGAGGAATCCTCAGCTTAGGCAGAATTATGAGGTTAAACAAAAAGAAAGGGGTGTCTTCTCTCTTGAAATATAGAAAAGATACATTGCACAGCACTTTCAGTCACCCCAAAAATGATCACAGCAAATAAACAAAACCCCACACTTTTCATATTCAGATACTAATAATGAAGCCTTCCCCCTTACTCAGAGGTGCTCTACTTTTGGCATAGCTTTCTATGCCAAATCTATAAAAAGCCATGATTGTCCCAAAATGCTCAGATACCATCTCAGTTCCACAGACAACTGAGGGAGAGTATCTCCCTAAAATGAACTGAGGAGCAGCTGAAGGTACCTGGAAGAAAGTAAGCAGTGTATTTTTGAAGAAAACCCGACAGACACTGTAATGCAATCCCAGCAGCTGTTAACTTCAGGATATTACCATATTGATAACCTATTAATGAAACCCAGCAAAGAAGCGAAGAAAGATCTGTTATATTTGTAAATATCCCTGTGTTATATCACACAATAAAAATCATCCTCTGATTTTGGCATATATTTTTCTTACAGTAGGTACTGAAATACCATCTAAGTTGCCAAACATTGAAGACCTGAGTATATCCATAAATAAAAAAGTAGGAAAAGAACTGTTTAATATGTAGACATAGTCAAAAGGTTCTAAGGTCTAGCAGAGACTGCTAATTAAGGTGCCATTGTTACACAGTTTAAACTCTTGCATTCTCTGATACACAAACATTCAGATTTTAAAATTGAGGAGATACTGATTTCTTCCAGAAAATAATTACATCCAGACTTGGCAAGGTTCTGAAAAACATTATGCATGAACACACACCAGCCAATACCATGGACAACTTTTAATTAAGGCAAGTAAGGAAGAAAGCCCTCGCTTAAAAAGGCAATCACGCAGCATTTGAAACCTTCACAAAAGGCCTGCACACCAGTGCAGACTCCAGTGCAGCCTAAGGGCATCAGAGCTTATTTGAAACCCACAAATATCTTGGCATTCAACAGAACAGAAAACTAAACTTTTGATTTTCAGTTTTAGATGCCAAGTTTCAGAATGCCTCAGGGAATTTAATTAATCGGGTGTGAATTTCAGTGAAACCGGAACCAGTGGACACTTGGCTTATAAACGAGTTCTTACAGCAAATGATTTTATGCAGAACTATGATCTGTACTTGCACCACTTCAGTAGAAAGTGAACTCCACTGTACAAAATGAAGTGGAGTGGACTGCTCCACTTTAAAGAGAAATGGTCAGATCTCATCATCACTAAGAAGGGCTTTTGGGGATGTGATGTGAGTGAATTACAGTAAATGCGACTTCAGTGCTGACAGAATGTTTATAAGTGTATTATTGTGGAGAAATTGATGCACCAAAAGCAGAAACTGCCTAAGATTCTCCTATGCTCTTTCTACAACACATTTATTTGAACTCAAATAGAAATGAGTAAGTTGTAGAAGAAATTTCCTCACATTAAAACGTGATTTACCAACCATTCTGATCAGTCAAGTGTTTCTCGCTGTTTACAGGCACTAGGAGACCATAAAATTTCCCACTGTGAAATCATTTAAGGTTAAATCAGAAAAAGTGCACTGCTAAAGGATGGTGTCAGCTATAGAATTATTTCAAGTTTACATATTATTCCCCAGCAGCATGTTATTTTTTATTCCCTTAACAGTTCTTCAAGCCAGGACAGAACTCATATCCTTAATGCCACTCCAGTCCTTTTCCAGCTGTTCATGTGTTATTTGTATTCATGCTATTGTTTATTTCTGCTCATAGACAACTTAGTTATCTGATATTTCTCTTTCCCTTTTATATTAATGGGTTCATCAACAATACTCATGGATAAAAGGTCTCCTATTTCTAAACCTTCCAGAATAAATATGATTGGAGATAATGTGATTTTGAAATGTGGACAATAAATGCAGACTGGCTATAGCAGAGTTGTTTAATCCTAATAAAATTTCATCTTATCATGGTGCATAAGACTTTAAAGGTTCTTTTCACCCAGGACAGACCACCTTGTGAAAGAAGCTGAGAAAGGAAGAACTGCTTTGTTATTTCTTCTCCATTTGAGTATGAATACTTGAAGTAACCAAACATACATATTTTTTCCTACCACCTTGTAGCAATGGAACAAATGATATTTTTTACTTCAAAAGCATTATTAACAATAAATAAATAAATGTCTTATAAGCATACTAAGAATGAGTTTGAGGAAGACCCTTATTCTCCCAAGACAGAAATTTTAAACACTGGAGAAACAATATAGAGATGAAAAGAAAAACCATACAAAATGATCACAAAGTGCTTTCCCCAGACACAGGAACTTTCCAGTTCCACAGACTAAACACTTTCTGAAGGTGCCTTCCCTATTGCATTAAGTATTAAAATTGTCAAGAACTACTGCTCTGCAATGACAACTTACAAAAAATAATCAAGATACTTGAGAGTAGCCATACACTGAATCACTTTGAGTCTGAACTCCAGATCCTGAATCCAGAACACATAGTTCAGGAGATAATGTGCTGCTAATCTTGTTATCACCAGACAGGATTCCCTTCTGCAACAATAATTCTTTTAAAAAATACTAGGGGAAAGTAACAATTCCAGGAATTCGGTTCTGGATTTCTGCATTGTGTTTTAAATGTAAACTTAATTTTAGTGTTGTTGTTATTTGCTGTTTAAAGAGCTGATTTATTGTCCCAATTAGAAAAGTGAGCGTTACTGCAGTTTCATGTCTACACATTACCTGTATCTTAAAAAAAGAAACACCGATTCAACAGTAGAAATGGGGCAGGTCACCATGAAGTGCCCTTCCCTCCACCTGCCAACCCATGTACCTTGCCTTCTAATCCCTGCTGTCAGTAGTGTTATCACAAGCACACTTTGCACTGGTGAATTCAGGGACACCACACTCTTATCTTCTCATAAGCATTCATTTCCTTTGTACAACAAAAAGAAAGTGATCGATGGCACACTCGAAGTAGTGCATTAAAGCCTGAATGTGATTCTAGTTTTGTGCTTTATTTTTTTTTTTTATGAATCAACTGTAGGCAAAGAAGCCTTACAGAAGATTTTCGAAAGAAAAGAAATAAACAGAAAAGAGTATAATAATAGTTCCTTATTCAATTCCTAGTGTACTTGCACCCTGGGAAATAACCCCCAGTTCTCAGGATACAGAAAAGCTGAGATTTTCAGTTGAATGGAAAATCTGGCAAAGCAAAAAGCTCTCTATATACTTAAAATAACACAATACAGTGCTGTGCTAATGCTTAGAAACTGTTCTTTTTCCAACACAATTAAGGAAACATGGGTTTGCAGAAATGGTTTAGCTTCTCCCAAGTGCTCCTTTGACCAAATGACACTGCTTACCTTCTCCCACTGAAAAACACCCTGCAATTGGAGCAGTCCTCAGACACTTCAGAATGGAAACCAGTCCTTTTATTTGTAAACAAAGAAGTACAAATACCTGAGAGATAACTTCAATGTGAATTCAATGTAGGCAAATAATTACTACACATTTGTCATTATAAGAAAATAAATGATTTTCTCAGCTTTAAAAAATTCTAAGGGGAAAAAGATATTTCTTTCTATTTTCTTTCTATTTTTTTTTTTTGATAAAAATACTTTCCTCCTAGTTGATTATTTTTCAGGTTAAGTCACAATACCATTTGCATCGCTGGGGTTGGAGGAATGAATACCGAAGTGGGAAATCATCAACTCGCTGGTTTAGAACACAAAAATTTAAATAAAGAGAAAAAAATTACTTTAGACCATGCAAACCTGGGATGCAGAAGTTTCTTTCTATAAATGATTGACAATGTCAGCAGTAACACCCTGGGGTAATTAAGGCCTGTATCATTTTCCAGGAGCAGTATTTGGGCTCTTGACGTTGTCACTAGTTCATCATCCTCAGCACCATCATTTCTACCTCTGCAAATGCAAGCAAATATACTGACCACGGAAATGTAAGCTTTAGAGCATTTTAGTTTTCTAATAAATATTTAAAATTATTGCTTCCAAGTGGATGGTGAAAATAGATAGAAATCGGCTACTCTTGACAAGCTGCAAAAATTAAAGGTAAGAAAGTTGTTAGGTCAGTTTCTCGAGGGTCAGAGATCGTTTAAATGACTTTGTAGAGAAAAGCAGGACAAGGCTCTTAACATTAATATTTCATATAATGATATAAGCACAGTAGTAATGTATTTGGGGAAATAACTAAGAATCACGAACACCCTTTTCATAGCCCTTTTCTTCTCCAATAAATTAGAGTAACACAACATCAACTTATCCTGAGAGATCTATTTTCCATGCTCACATTTCCATCAGTACCATTGCACACATTAGACAAAGTGATCTGTAGCTAAATATTTCAGAAAGATATTCAGAAATATTCAGAAGAATTTCTGGCTATACCAAGGACCAAGGCTAGAAAGCACACGTCCTAAGTAAACTTCAGAGGAAAAAGTGACTGTGGAACAATATATAACCTTTATTTCTCTTTTGGGAAGAGTGAGTACACACAATTCAACATCAATCATAGTTTGTGTTTCAGCACGGAAGAAACGGCAAAAGTGAATTCACACAGTATCTTGTTTATCACGACTCATTTCCTCTCTTTCAGTTGGAAATCACTGGTATTTTAAATGTTAACAATCCTGGTATGTTTATAGCTTATTAACGTGTCAAAGAAAATTTAAGCTTTTCTTTTTTAAAGTAATGGAGTGCCAGATGTTTTTTGGTATGCAATCCATGCTTATAGCCTGCCCCCACAGACAAACATCTCCATCTCTACAGAAATGCACTATTATGACAAAAGCAATGAGACCTCTTTAAGAGAAAACAACACACCAATGAAAAAAATCGATCCTACAGTGAAAATTCCTTTCCCCTAATGTACTTTCACATAAAGTTACGTGAACTTGATTATGCTGAAGCACATATTTGAATTGTTTTGTCTGTTCCAAGACAACTTGGGACAGGAAAGGCTCCAGTCTCCCTTCTTGTCTGTTAGGCTGCTTATATTTTATGTGTTTGTCAAAGGAGAGTCTCAGATTCCCCATGGATAAATAGGACTGAAAACTAAGCCTTTCTTCCTTGCTTATTTCCTGAAGAGCCAATACTATCAGCCATAAGCAGAGAGAGAAGTATTGACCAAAAGAACATATAAGAGAAGGTACATTTTTTTTTTTTGAGATCTTTCTCCCTTTGCCAATTGCTTGTATCACCTTCTCATCTTGCTGGGCTGGGTATGTGTGGATTCTGAGTAAAACAGACCCCAAAATTGTTGTGTCACTCCTAGATACTTCCTGTATCTGCTGCAAACTTCAGTATATGCAGGAACAGAAATCTGACTGTTGAAAGAATCCTCTTGAAGGCACCAGGACATCTCAGCCTGAAATACAGCAATCAAGGTCTGGACAGGGAAGAGAGGAGGATAAGGGTTGTTGACTCAAGTCTCTTCAGCTATGAACAATCAGTTCTCTTATTTCTGCCCACAAATCATGTAATTGGTACCAACAGGCGCAGGTTGATTTCTCTACCTCATTACTGACGTTGATGTCTGGGACATCCTGTGGATATTCTGGTTCTGATGCATGTAAAGGTACGGAAATATGTGCCAGATGACAGAGATTATTCTCACGTAAAATATCTCTACCTGATGTTTCCAAATACTATAAGCAAAATTATCATTACTCACCCTGCCAAAACAATAGGCTGACGTGGGACTTGACTACTTGGACGTACTGTTGCTCATAGTTAAACAGCTTGTGGGTGAAAGTAATGGCACAGAATAATTTCAGACACTGTAATTTAAAGATCAGATTCAAAATATCTACAAAGCACTTTACAGTCACACCTAAATCTTCCCATCATCAACTCCAGTCATAAAACTTGATACACGTAAATTCTGCAACATCGTGATTTTCTGAGGATGGAATTTTCCCATTTTAAAGAGGCTGCCTTCACTGCAGAGAACCACTTATATATCTTATGCTGACTTTAATTTCAGTAGCAATTGAAATAATGCATTTCAGAGTAGTTAAAAGCACCAGCTTATTGCACAAAAATTTCCTGAAATACTGACGCTTTTTTCCAGAACAGCAAAAATCCACAAACAAAAAACCAAACAAAACAATACCACTCAATGGTATCTTTCTTTACATCATACAGAATGCAAGATTTCATGCTGTTTGAAAATAAAAGAAAAACCACTTTTCTAATATTATCCAGCAACAGTTTTCCTCCTACAATAAGGGACTCGGAAACCTTCAAGATCCTCTATTTAGCTACAATACACAGGTTTAAGTAGTGCAATCTCACTCATATCCATGAAGATAACTACAAATATATCTCTCAGCCACCAGTGACTGACACTCAATAGCAAGATATCAGGGCACAACATTCCCATTTATGAAGAGATAACTGAGCTCCCTCACCATTCTTGACAAAGATGGAGCAATAGCACTCAGAAATGCCAGACCCCCTCACCACAGAATCTTGAGCTGCATTAGCTAGAAGCAAAACTTGAGCCGACATAAGAATCCTATAAGAAATGCTAATCATATTCGTGTTTATTCTTCTTAAAAGCATTTAACTAAATATTAATGATGTTTCTCATAATCTTCCCCCACTTCTCCACAGAGGCATAAAGAAGTGTCATTTCCATAATGCACTGCTATATTCTAAACCAATAATTATTAATTTGCCTAATAACAAATCCTGTCAAAATATAGTACTAACCTGGGCAGTAAGACTGACTTAAATTATGCTAATCTAAATATATATTTATACAAGTCTAAGTGACATTAACTTGAATGCTGTAAATTATTGTATATCTTAACTAAACATATTTATACGGCATCCTTACAACTAATTTCTAATACTCTTGGGAAAAAGGTAAACTTGAACATGCAGACATTTATATGCCAATAACATTAAGAAAATAGCAAGAAATGAGACTGCATAAGTCTCCTGTGCTCCTTTTTGTTTGCTTGTTTCATCACAGCATTCACTGAAAGACAGAATCTGTCATTATCTCCATAGCAGGCTTTCTGGATACTGCTAACTGATACAATGCAACAAACCCTAAAGGAATCAGTAGCATTTTGGAATGAAAAAAAGAGCTTTTTAGTATATTTATAGTTACACAAAAACTCGGGGGACTGGCAAAACCTTTCCCTGCACAAACAGTACGCTGTGGTCAGGGAAATTACGCAGAAACTGCCGGTTCCCAAGTTGGTCTGGTCACTGAGTGTTTTCTGTGTACTGAAGAGAAGCTGGATAAATTACAACCAAAAAAATATATTTTATATTTACCAAGAGTCAGAGGACTAAGTAAATAGGTAAATGGTAAATATTAAAGGCAAAAAATTTGAAGTCAAATGGAACAAAGGACCTGTGCTGTTGAGTATCCTTGCTATCAGTTTGTTATTTTTCTGTTGCATTTTATTTACACTTCACCATCTTTAAGAAATAGGCAAGGATAAGAACAAAAATAGCCATTTTTAAGTATTAAAATAGGGGTTTTTTCCACTAACAAATTCCCAGATTTCAGTTATTTAGGATATATGCTTTCCGGTATGTCATGTTTTCATGGAAAGTAGATAAGCCAGAATTATCTCCTAAAGCAATGACTTACAGTTCTCAGTACTAATTTTTCAAATTAGGGGTTATTTTTTGTAAATTGCCTTAGCACAGTTAGCTGACTGATACAAACTAATCACTGTGGCTAATGACTGATTTTATACACTATTTTGAGGAGAACCAAATAGAAGAAAAATTTTACAGACTTCCAAGCATATCTCCTTATAGGGGCATAAGGAGGGACTTAATCACAATAAAGTTTACCTTGATCTTATTGCTACAGTCTTCTCTAAAGCAGAAATGTGCAGGTTGTATCAAGATGGGAGTCAGTCTCTTCACCCAGATAACAAATGATAGGACAAGAGGAAATGGTCTCAAGTTATGCCAGAGGGGGTTTACACTGGATATTAGGGAACATTTCGCCACTGAAAGGGTTGTCAAGCACTGGAACAGGATGCCCAGGGAAGTGGTTGAGTCATCAAAACAAAACATGCTGCATCTCTGCCTTCACCAAATTTGTTTTAGTCTTTTCTTGTCCTTTTTTTTTCTTTTTCTTTTTTTTTTTAATCAAGATTAGTAAGAAAAATGGTAAATGGAGTTTTTGTAAGAGAGGGCATTAATCCTTGTTCAGGGAATAATCACCACCATTCACTGCATCAATGCTATAAACATACTATCCATATTGTACATTTTTTACCTCAGTACTGTCCTATTCAATGTCATCTGAGGTTCATAGAAAGTTTTGCAATTCAGAGACTTAAAGAGTATTTCTTTTATATTCGTTCACATACCATCAAAACCATTATGATGGCTGTAGTTTCTTTTTCCCAAAATGCTTAATGAAGAGTGATTAGAAGGTGCAAGCAATCGTTTTGCACTTGGACTTTGAAGGCTTGGTGTTGACCTGATTACACTGGGTTTCACAGAAGGATGTATCTCTGAGGAAAAAAAAAAAAAAAGGAGACAGAGAAATTATATATACTTGATTTTAAAATAAAAAAGCAGTCTATTCCATATATTAAATTTACTTTTGATTTTTCAAGGAAAGGAAAGAAATTTTCTTGTGCACTTGTGTGCAGGACCTTGAACAACACTTCAAATGCAAGTCTTTGTACCCAGAGGTCCTCCAAGTAACAAAAATCTACAACACTTTAGATTACCCAAGTTCAATACTATGGTGCAGATGTGTAAGGATTTGAGAGGTTGAAGATCCCATAAATATAAAACAATCTGAATTAGGTCTATGTTTATATTTTCCTACCCTTTTGAGATTTGTACTGAAGCTACACACCTAGAGATTTTTTTAGCAAGGCAATAGTAGCATTTTACTATAATGAAACCACCTCAAGATATTCAATATTTTTCCACCACAATAACAAGCTTTAAGGAAACTTCCCCCAGAAGAGTCAGAAGGTGTAGGAGTCAGAGGGCCAGCCACTGTAGGGCTCTGCAGCTAAAACTACCCCAAAATGGCAGCAGGAACACTCCCATAC
Source organism: Campylorhamphus procurvoides (assembly GCA_013396655.1). Taxonomy (NCBI): domain Eukaryota; kingdom Metazoa; phylum Chordata; class Aves; order Passeriformes; family Dendrocolaptidae; genus Campylorhamphus; species Campylorhamphus procurvoides. The sequence goes on along the minus strand of WBMV01003664.1, from coordinate 3,518,288 downwards.
AGAGTCACTACTTGGGGGCTCCAAGCATCCCAGAGTATCAGTTTCATAGAGCAGGATTATTTTGAAGAAGGAGGAATAAAGAGGGCAGGAGGCAGTAAAGTGGATCTGGCCAGCACACTTCAGGGTGGCAGCTGCATGTGTTTGCCAAGAGCTGATACAGCTATATGGAAATCTCTGTTATCTGCCAGATAAAATTGGCAAAAGCATCAGCAGAGTCTGTTTGAACTTCATCAGGAATTTGCTGAACCAATTAACTTATTCCCATCACATATTTGGGTTCAAAATGCCACCACTGCGTACGACCTTGGGCAGACCCCAAAGTTGTGTGTGAAGTCAGATGCCTGAGGGCAGGTCCTGTCCTTCTGACACAGCCTCAGGGCACCAGCTGCCAGCACTTGCAGCTCAATTACAGCAGCCATCTGACATCCCCCCGCAGCAGAAGACACTTCTGGACTGAGAAGGTGAGGGCAAAGGGGCTGGGAGACAGGAGAGCCTCAAGGGCAGTAAGATCAGAAGACAAAAATTAAGTGCTTTCTCATTTGCTGCCCAGGTTTATGCCTCCTGAAAAGTGCTTCTTTCTGCCGTACTGTGTATAAAATAAAGCATAGAAGATGGGAATATGCAAAATCTGCAGTGAAGCCAGGTATCCAAGAAGGCTCTCCAGACTCTGCCATTCAGAACTGTCATTCAGGAGAAAGAGAAACCATTGCATAAAGACAAAGTCTGCTGCAATAGCATGTTTTTCCTTCTTTGGAAGTGCCAAGGAAGTCCAACATCCACAGGCAAATATTAGAACAGTAGAGAGAGAGGGTACAGGTAATTGCTTCAGGGCAGTCCTGTAGGTTTGGGTGTGCAGCTAAAGGTTAGTTTAGTGTCACCAAATTTCTCATCACTTAATTAGATGAAAGCTTCTAACTGCCATGCACTGCAATATTCATCTGCTTCTCATATAAAAAAGTTTAGGAACACCAAGCGCCCAGCAGATTTCATGGCATGTCCCATTTTTCTTGCTGTAGGGAACAAGCATCTTGTATTTTGCTTTTTTACTAAAATGGGAACTGAGGCGTGCTCAATGTTATGAACATTACTGATTGTTAAGATAGAAGTTTAAACTGAAATAGAAACACATGTGCCATTTGCTGAAGATGATTGGAATTTGAATTCTAAAATGTTTGTTTGGCAATCTTTTGCAATTTCCTGAAGGAAATGGTAAATTTTCAGAGGTAACGCCATTAAAACATTCTTTTATTTGTCAAAGAGCTCCAGCAGCAGCCACAATAATCTCAAGCAGCTGTGTCAACATATGAGAACTCAAACTCCTTCCATCTACAGTGTATCAGAGAAGGATTTTTATATTTTCATGGTAAGCAGACAGTTGAGGAAGAAGCATTTGACTTTCTTTAGTTCAGAAGTCACTAATCCTCCATTAGTTTACCACAAAGGTTGTCTCTTCTCTTTCTGCAGTAGTGGAAGGCAGAAAGAATAAGCTCTACATGTAAGCTCCAGAAAGGAACTTAATTAGACAGCCAGGACTGCTTCCCAATGGACTGAATCCCTCCTTTGGGGTTTTTACACCTTACACTCTCTGCTCCTCTACACATAGATTTGCTTCAGGTATTTTCATGCTTTAAATCTGCACTTTCTAACTAGCTGCTTCATCAGACCTGAGAAGGCAAATGAAGCATTTCAGTGGTTTCATCTGAATTTTCCTATCATATAATTGCATTATGGAATAATAGTAATTATCAATCTTTTAATTCCTGCTGCTCTTTCCCTTGTTCTGTTGCCTAGTAATTCACTGAAAACCTCTTAGCTACCTGAACCTTTTGCTAACTCAGGGAGCTGACTATAGAATCCATATTACCCAAATTATCCCTTTACCCTCATAATAAATAGTCAGTCAGACACATTTGAAATAAAAATAAGACAGAAGTAAGAAACAATGTTTCAACAACATATTAGAAAGCCATTCAACAGGACCAGATTTCAGCCTCAAACAAGTGAGTAATAACAACACTAAAAACTTCTCCCATTTCCACTCATGTCAGTAGGTTAAAAAAATAAAAAAGCCAAAGCAAACAAAGAGAAGTTGAAGTCTCCTACTGAGTCACTTAAATAAGCATCCTGGATTCCAGAGGTGCTTAGGCAGCTGTACCTCTCATCTCCTCAACATGTGTCCCAGCTGGAAATGTTAGCCTGGTTTCCTCATAACTAGGAGATAATATAGGACGTTTAATTAGCCAGGGGTTCACCTTAGGGGCTTTGTTTTAGTAAGCACAGTGATGATTGAAGGGATTAGAGGGGATTAGCCCCAGTTCTGTAGAGGACAAGGTCTAATTTTAATGCTTAACCTGCCTCACCTATGGAACTGGCAGCCAAGAAGCAGAACAAGGATAACGGTAAGCGATGACCCAGGATGTGCAAGGCATTGAAATCCTCTCTGCCCTACCAGAAAGGTTGAAAACAGTGATGCCCTGAGACACACAGTTAGCTGTATGCCTGTAAATGTCTGTGGGAAACGCACAGGAGGATTTTTTTTTAAAAAACTGCCTCCTGCACAAGCTATGACATGATATTTAATGTTAATTTTTATGAGAAAAATATTGCAAACATTACTTGTTTGCTGAACCATGCAAAAACCCCAGATAAACAAAAAGGATTACAAACAAACAAAAACCACCCCCACAAAACAAAGCCAAAAATAACTCAAAACAAATCCACCAAGCTAAATGGCAAACAAAAAGCCATTCTTACAGAGCTAATTCAGATGTATGCATTCAACTGCACTGGGTACATTTCATATCCCTGCAACACACTATTTGCCTTGAGCTGTAGTGGGATTCCTTCACTTCCCATACACTCAAATGCTAAGCAGATTCTAAGGATACCTGGTATATTTTAGCACTGCTCATCTTCTACCAGACATTCACCTAAGTACACAAAATGCTTTCTGGCATTGTTCATCCATTTGCTTCCATTAAACCTACAGACTTTTGCTCCCTCAATGGCTAAATAAGTGGCACTGAAAACATGCAGTGTCTTCTAAGTTTACACACATTAGCATTTTTTCTTTTCACTGCATAGGCAGGTCAGCCAGATGAACCACCTCTTGTCCAGCTTCCCCCCTTAACAACCACAGCTCCACCAAGTCAACCAAAGCAGTCCTTTCGACACAGGTAACACACACAGCCAGGATGCCTGTAGGAAATTGTCACTGGCTTTTTTCTTAAACTCCAGGGCAGGAGTAATCAAAATTCAGTGAGAATGGCATTAGTGCTTCATTATCCAGTTTTCTGAAGTTAGGATTTTGATAAAATTGATATTCTGGAAGAACAGATGTAACTCCATTAATAGATTATTTCTATTTCAGTAAGGCAAAGACTGTTACTGGTTACTTTGTTCTAGTACAAAAAAACCCTCTCCTGCTGAATGACATTTTGAAGAAAACATCTAGACTGAGCTCTACACTCAGCTTAGCTTCTGTAGAATGGAATTAATATACAGCAGAATTATTCACTGCTTCTCTGATCACAGGATTGATTCCTATAGTCATTTGAGGATTAACAGCTTCTGGGTTGCCACAATTCTTATATGACTGTGTAAATATTTAATAGTCAGTGACAGTTCCATAAAAAGTGAGCTTTTTTTTTTAAACAAGGAATCACTATTACGATAAATTTTCATCTCCCCATTTACTTATGGGTTCATTGTCCTCTTGGCTGTGACCTCAGTACAGATTTTATCGCACCTTTTAAACTTAGGTCACCAAATTACCAGATCAGTGTCTTGGTGTGGCTGAGGTCCCCTTATTTGAAGTATTTAGTACTGCAAATGGATTCAAGGGGCACAGCAGAGCGGCACTGAGCGTACTGAGTATCTCCCCTTTAAGCAGTTACTCTTTTCATTTAGACTACCAGACTTTTTTTTCACATGCCAAATTAGATCAGGTTTCACTCTGACATTTTAAACCAGTAACAGAAGGACTTCTGCCTACATCCTGCAAGTTCAATCGTGCAGTTGTGCAATTCACAGTGGACAACCATTATTATTAATCTATTAACTTTGGAGTTTTTTCTTGTTACTAAAAGCATAAATCACTCTTTCTATGCATATAGGATTATAAAGCATCAGTACACACTGAATGTTCATTTGGTTTGTTATTCTCCGGAGGCAGATACGCACCTAAATACCCAATGATACATGACAGGGGTTTTCTGGTGCTTTTTATCTTCAGAGGATTTCCAACAAGTTCACAATGTCGATCTGCATCTAAGAATTTTAAAGAATAAAACTCAGTTTAAACATTTTACCATTAAAAATAGAATTAGGACACACCAACCAGTTTCCGTCTTGCATTTTTGAGGCATATTTATTTTTTCTTTTTAGCCCACATTCTCCTTTTTTCTCATCAATACTTATAATGAGAGATATTTAAAGGCAGGAATGTCCTGTCTTTCATGCAAGTGATGTTATGGTTATTCTGTTTTGGTTTTTTTAGAGTTAATGTAAGTTTAACACCATTTTGATTGTATTTTTTCCTTACAAAGCCTTTTTGGAGACAGTCAGCTAGGCAAATGAAACAGAGATGAAAACATGAGAAATGCAGCTCTGGTTATTGAGAATAATTTACATTGAGTTCTTCACTGTTTTTTACAAGGCTCTTTGTCTCTAAATGGGCTAATACAGAGGTAAAGATTTAAAGCTGGCACTGATGATTTTGTCATGTCTTACTTGCATAATGGTGATTCATATAGCGTTTAATAAGTAAAACTGACCATGAGGATTATCATGGCTTGGGAAAACCAAAGAAAATAAACCAACAAAAGCAATTCCTTCACTGTGAACTTTTGAACAAAGTGGTCAGTTGTAACCAAATATTACAGAGCTCAAAGGTCTCAAAGATTGTAACGTTCTGCAAAGTACATGAAAACTAGCAGTGCAGTGACTGCCTTAAATTTCGTGCCACTGTGAACTCCCATCTCTAAAGGCACTACATATACCCAAGCAGGCACTCCATGTTTGTCCCAAACATGAAGTGCTACTATGAAGAGGTTCATGCTTAGATAATTAATTCAATCAATTTAAGGCAAAAATTCACAAGGTACTAGGTTTCAGTAAACAGTTCGAAGACTATTGGAAATATACTATTTTTTTTTATTATTCAGAATGACTGAGTTATCTGTCTTCCAAAGAGCACATAAGAAATCCCCATATAGAGTTTCCAGAATCCCTACAGGTATTCCGTTCTATACAAAACTGCATTCATATGATCGTGTAGATCAATAATTCTCTCACATGAAATTATTTCCCAGAAATACCTACCTACATGTACTTCTTTCTCTGTATAGGTTTCACAGATCTGCATACTCCACCAAGTTTTAAGGAGATACACATTATAGATAGATTATAACTGCAAAGCCACTTTGTGTTTCATCAAACTGTGTTTGCTTCATTCCAGCACTTGAGATGGAGTTCACAATCACAGAAGAGGATAAGACACAATATAGAACAATTTACAGTCTCCATATATATCCTATCTAGCTCTGTGCAAAAATCATGAAGGTTGTGAATCCACAGCAATGACTAAAATAAATATTTCAGATGTCCAAAGAGAAGTTTGCAGTGCAGCAGACAACGCATAATTTACTTCAATATATTAAGGAAAGTACTTGAAATTCTGAAAATGCCAACTGGTATTTGGGCAGCCCAAAGGTTCCAGAGCCTTAATGCTGAGTACACAAAGCACTTTATTATTTTCTCTTANGAATGCACAAACCTGGTGCCTGGAATATTTTTAATATTCTGCAACAATGGAAATATTTTAAGTGACAGAGTAGAACAATGTGTCTCCACTGACTCCTTCAGTAAAATAAGCACAGGCTATACAGTATTTTATAGTTACTTTGAGAACACCAAAGCATTGCCTAAGAATTAATTATCAAGAAAAATTTTCCATCTACGTGTCTTCATTGTAAAAAAAAAGACAAAAAGAATTATGGAGAGGTATTAGTATGCTAACTGTGAATACAGACTGCAAAGAGAGCACAATTTCCATGCTTGAGGTAAAGCATGTTCACCAAAGCAAGTATTACAAAGTACACCTATCTATTAAAGCTGTTAAGTACTTTTAACAACAGCAAACTTTGATCCATAACATGCTACTCCAATAAAAAGTACAATAAAGTTTATGATCTTCATGCACAACACACAGAAAAACACAAAAGTTAAATTGTGCATTAGTCTCAAGTATAAAACCATGGGATAAAAGTTATGTAGGAAGTTGTCAAAAAAAAAAATTAAAAACAAGTCCTAAAACCAAATATTAGATTCCTCATGAAAAATAAAGATCTTAGTAAAAACAGGGAAATAGTGGAAGCTATGACAAAAAAATTATTTATCAAAAAGGAGTATTATAATTTATACTATATTTTTCAAACACAGCAAAAGCAAAAATTGTGCCCGTGTCTGTAGCAATAGGAGATGATGAAGGTGTGAGGAAAATTAGATAAAGGCAGAGCAGAAAAGCTGAACACATTCCTTGCATCTGCATGCACTGCAGAAGCACTTAAAGTTCACTTCCAAAAAGATTTTATGAGGAAAGTATGAGAACTGTATCACATCAAAGAATCCATAGGAAATATTTCTAATCAAACTGGTAATGAATGAAAACAAGTTACCAGGACCAGGTGGAATTCATCCAAACAAGCTGCTGAGCACATACAGTGCTGGTGTTTAAGGAATGCCAAGTCTTGGTTCAAGAAAACAAAAACAGGGCAAATGTGATAACATTCTTCAGCAAGTAGGTCTGCAGAGCGGCACAAGGGTTGCACTATTAATAGAGGCACACAGTTAAATATGGAAACATCAAGGGAGCCAAAGACCTTGTGAAGGGAAAACACATTTAATGTGCTCACATTACTCAGTGGTGTGTCCTTGCAACAAGGACGATGGCACACTGGGCCTTATGAGCAGACATGCCCCTGGCAGGGTCAGGGAGGTCACCCGTCCCATCAGACTGTGTGAAACAACAGCCAGACTCCATGCTGAGTTCTGGGATCCCCACTACAGAAGAGATATGGACACACTGGAGCACATCCAGCTACGGGAGAGTCACCAAACTGGCTGGAGTACAGGACATATACAGCGTCCAGGTGACTGGGTCTGGTCAGCCCTAAGACAAGAAGGACAGGGGAGAACTGACTGCTCTCTGCAACCTCCTAGCACCACAGCATGGACACCAAGCCAGGCTCTTCTCGGTGGAAAGCAGGGATAGAACAGTCTCTGCTCTCTATGGCAACAGTCACAAGCTGGGAGACACAAAATTGTCAGATTTAAGGAAAAGATTATTTACCCTTTGGTTGATCAAACACTAGAACAGATGCCCGGAGAAGTTGTGCAGTCTCTGTCCTTGGAGATACAAAGAGCTCATCAAGACAAAAGGCCCACAAGCACATGAACTTTATGCAAGAGGTGGGATTAGAGACCTCCCGGGATTCCCTCTCACTAATATGTCATATAAAGCCAGTGCCATAGGTCTGCCAGGATTCTCTGAAGGGATCATGACATGTACACATGCAGCTCATCCAGCACCAAACTTGGCACTTCAACAAGGTTTTAACAAACTGTGCCACAAAAGACCTTTGCTGGCCAGATGTTATAGGGTAAAAGAATTTTTTCAGGGATTAGGACCTTATTAAAATTAATTGTCTATGAAATCCCCAAAGGATCACTGCTGTTCAACACACAAAAGATCAGGAAAAGAGGGGATTACAGAGTTAAAATTTCCTGATGAGAAATTTCTGAACATAATCAAAGCTAAACCTGATTGCAAAGGATATCATCAGCATCAAACAGCACATGTAAATTAATTCTTAAGGGGTAAAATGACTATAATAAACTATCTAGACAATACTAAAGAGTGATCACTTAAAAAGAAATAAAACCTAGAATTTTAGAAATTATGATGGTAGGAAAATGGAAACCACGTGATTCTAAAATTATAGAAAACCTGTATCTTGAAGGGCACACAATTTGGGGCACCATAACCCTAGAGAGGATACAGTACTATTAGAAAAACTCCAGGAAACAACATTATGAACCACAGTGTGAAATGGATTCATTATGAGGTTTTAAACAGACCAAGTTCTTAACCTAGAATAGTGATGACTGTTGTGGGTGTTACAGAGGTGAATAAAATCCTGAATGCTATGAAGAAGATGGTAACAAATGAGGTTGTGCTTTTAGATCTGAAAATATTTTTTAATGATTTCCTTTTTAAAACTAATCTGGCATTCCATCATACCTCTATCAAAATTCTGATTATCGAATGAATATACTGGGCTCTCTGTATTCCCTGAATTGTATTCTTCTTAAAAACTTTGGGGGAAAATTAGTGTGCTCTCTCCATTATTTTCCTGACTACTAAAATCTGGCATAAATTGAATTCAAAGAAAACAGAGAAAATATATTTATCCTAGATGCAGCCAAAAGCTCTTCCACAGGTATCAAAATCAAGGATGAAAAACAGTTTGTGAAACAACACCCATAAATGTTACTCACTTCAGATGAATGGGCAGTTTTATATCAGTGAAATATGAGCTCTACACTTACAAAGACAAATCAGTACCATTTTGTATATTCTACTTAGTTTTGACTTGGCTTTTTTTCATCAAACTAGATCAAGAAGCAAGTACTATGTACCAAGCTTGTTAATAAATCTGAAGATTCAAAGGTATGATCAGTTTTTGTCATGAACAGTATACCCATTTTCAGATAACTATATACATATTATACAGATAATATATTACCATGCACTGAAAAGTCTTGACAGTCACATCTACACACACAGCATGTAGTTATCCAGATTTAAATTACTATAATACATATATCTATACTGATAAAGCTATATCCAAGCAATGAATGAAAAAAAAAACACTTCAAAATCTCCCTGTGCTGAAGTACTAACGTTCACAGATGCATGGCTCACTGCCAGGCATGTATCAACCTGCTTGTAAGCTGGAAACAGACCCAATCTTGTCAGTGACTGTTGAGAAGAATGCCCACTTTGCTTTCCTCTGATTGAGACCTTCCACAAACAGGATAATTTTGCTTAGCTTTCTAAAAAACATGTAATATAATCAAACTAAAAGGGAGGTAGTGCATGAGATTTAGAGCATGAGAATTTCCTCTTACCAAAGCAGATCACCAATTCTAATTATTCCTGAAAATCCATTAGACAAGTTCATTGTCAACAACTACAGAGTCTATTATGTTCAGTAAGAACAAAGTTTGAGGTTTCCGTGATGGGTTGTGCTCCTAGCAGGAGGTGCCGTGCCTTCTCAACCTCCTGGTGGCCATCCCCAGATTGAACTGGGATGTAAAATGCACCATCTCCACTATCGCCTGCTGGCATCTGAGCAGGGGTCATGCCATTGGGTTCATTAATGAGAAAAATCTAATTCTCTACACTAACTGAAGGAACAAAGGACCTTGTTTTCTGCCAGTGGATATAATTGGCTGAGGGAGATGATGTGGGTGGAATTACAATAATAGAAAATGCTTGTCAAAATCTGGTTTCACTTAAAAGATGGTTGGGCCTGAGGTTAGCATTCTCAGAGGCTTCCATGCTCCTCTGAAGCAACAGAAATACCTGCAGATGCAATCAGGTGGAAGGCAAAAATCTATTTAATGAGTAAGCACTGATATGCTTGTTCAGACAGTCTTTCTCAGAACAGGCAATTTGTTTCATTTACAGCCTGGCACTTCAACAAATTACACAAGACTAAGGGGGCATAAAACCTGGTACGCTGCTGGGGTAAGCGCCCTACCAATCCTTCTGTCTTCAGATTTCACAGTTTCTTAGTGTTGTTATAATGCCTATGCAATAAAGTTGTGAAACACAGTTATAGTTTCAAGAACTGGTTTGGCATACACAAAGAGTCAGGTGAGTCTGACATAGCATCTAAGCAGTCATTAGATTCAAGTTTTGGCACACCAACAACTTGGAAAACAAATTCCAAATCAGTTTTTGGATGTCCTAGGCACCTCATGCCATATCACATCATGGGTGATGACCTGCTACTCTGGCCAGGTTATTATCTAAGCATGACTAACTTTTCTAATACCAACACAGACATTCATTCAATATTGTAATTACTCAGCAGACTCAGCATAGGACATAATTTCTGTTAATTTACTATCTCATTTAAAATTTTAAATTACTTGCTTCAAGATAACCTTAAAAAAAAGGATTCAGGACGTTCTAAGAAAAAGAGAGACTATTTAGTTCTAACACTAAAATCTATTCTAACATTAAAATCGACAGAGTGCGCTGAGAACAGGTTACCATATAAAAGTAGAGGAATAAAACTACAAAACAACTTGTTTTAAAAAATTTACTTATTAAGCTTTACTAGAGCAAGAATATGACGACAATGCAGGTAAGAGCATTGTAATTATTCCAGAGAGGGACATTGCCAGAAACAGAGTCTGTGCATGTACAGAGAAAAGTGAGTTAAATTAGTTGAGTTATAATCTGGTTTCCACCATTAGAAAACTATTTTAATGTTGTGTTCAAAAAAGCACTGACAAGTGTGACTTTTTTTTTCTTCAATCTATGTTAGGTGTAATCAGGAAGGATTAGAATTCATAAAGACAAAATTGCAATGTCCAAAATCTGCTTTAAGCAAAAAGAATAATAAAGACAGAGACCATAGGAAAAAAATAAATTTTTCTTCTCTTGTTGTTAATTTGATGTGGCACTTTTACACTCAAAGAAACAAAGAGAAGCGCACACAGCACTGCAAGTCTGATACAAAAATGACTGTTTCATGCTGAAAAGCTCAGCTTTTCACTCCTCTCTTTAAAAGTTGAACTGTGTATATGACACTCATTCTAGTCTGATGATTAACAGTTGGATGAAGCTTTTTCTTCTATTTTTTTTGTCTTCCATGACCTTAGGTTTCTTCTTCTTTTGAATTTTGTTACTCCAGTAAGTGAGAAGAAATAGGGATATGGACAAAAAGGTTCAAGGTTCAAGTGAACTTCTAGATTTTCCTCCATGATTCAGAAGAAATAGAAATTTAAAAGTATAATGCTTTCCTCTCAGAAAGTAACTCTTATTTTGGACTGAGAATTAAAAATCAAATCCTAGTCCAGCCTTAGACAGACTTCTTCCATGAAATATTACTCATTTTATTCACACAGTGGACACAAGGTTTCCTTAAATCTGAAAATTGCTCCTGACTTGCCTAGATTTAAAAGAAGAAAGAAAATGGCCAGAAGGACAACTGAAAAATTAGCCAATAGAAATATTCACCAAGTTTTGGATGCCTGTAGAAGCAGGTGAAGACTTTGCATGTTAAAGCAACATAAAAGAAAAGGACATAAAAGAAAATAATTTCTCAAAATCAGATTTTAAGCCTCTATGGAGTACATTTCTTATAATCAACACTGACATCATCAGCATCCCAGCTAAATATGTTGGGAAAACACTTAGTGTTAATCTAGTAAGCATGGTTATAAAACTGATATCTGATATTCTAAACAGGTCTCTTCAATTCTAATACAATTGACAGTAAGATGAGCCAGCACGGCTCATCCCGGAATACCAAGCATCTGCTCCAAGAACCAAATCTATGGAAGGCTGAGAAACAGAACCAGACAGCATGAACAGCAAAACAATGTGCTTAGCACAGACACAAAAGCTGTTGCAATATTCAGTGAGTTTGCAGCAGAACTTACACACATATACAGGTGAAGAGACTTGCTGTTGCTATCTACAGTAACTCATAACCTTTTGTCATACTATTATCAAATTCATCAGCTCTTTATATTTTGGCTGTAAACAGAACAAGTATAATACAAAATTTTATTTAAAATTAAAATTTAAAACTGGAACAGACAAAACCAAAATGATGCAACTATGATGCAGTAATAAACATGGCTATCACCACCAACTAATCATCACAGTGACGAAGGGCTGTATTACACACCACATTTAAATTCTTCATAGATTTCATGGAATATTCTGAGTTGGATCACTCAGGACTCAGGACCAACAAGGATCACTGAGTCCAACTCCTCAGTGAATGGCCCATACAGGAACTGAACCCACAACCTTGGTGTTATCTGCACCATGCTCTGACTAACTGAGATAATCCCCAGCTCCTCATTCTTTGACCAACCCACTGAGGAAAAGTACATCTACAGATCTATACTTCCTGCTCAGCAGAAGAATAAAGGAACAATATAAAAGCAAACATCTTTCACACTGCCTAGTGGGAAGCATGGTTTTTATGTCATGGCATTGATTTCCCCTTCCTGAGCCCACTTTTGTAAATGGCAATTTTTTTAAGTCCATGAGGTAATAGTTATCCCTTTTTTAACTAATTTGATTAGTTTCCCCAACCTAAAATCTGTTCAAGGCAGCCAGAAATCCAACATGTTGGTGATATGCTAGACAAATGAAAAAAAAAATGAAAAGCAAAAGCGTATAGACAAGAAATGTTTATTGAAAAAGAAAATAAAATTAAAAGACAAAAATGGGTGGAAAGCACAGCACACAGAACTAAGAATTAAAAAAACATCTTACATTCTGCCTTAATGGCAGCACAGTTAATAGGGACAAAGGGACGTCTTGCTGCCTGCCGCAGCCGGAGGGTATTTTTGCAGACCTGACGGGCCAGTTTTGTCCAACACGTCGTATGAAGAAAGAAAGCTTGACGTGTTTTCACTGCCGACTTTGGACTTCCAGTGTTACGAACTGGAACTCCCTGTGTGGCCTGCCGGGACATGTGAGTTCTGACATGCAATTCCTACAAAAAGAAACAAAAGTATCATAACACATACATCTGAATGATGGCACTAAAATACCCACAAATGGATAAATTCTCAAGGTTAAGCAAATATATGCATAAGCACTAAACAAAAAAATTGGAGCCTATGTAGGAAGCTATAAAACACAGAGTAGAGAACTCTGTTAAGAATGAATATATAATGCCATTCTAGAAGAGATATTTCATAGTCGATTTAACATTTCATAGATGACGCACCATTTGATTGACAAAATTACATTTTTCCACCAAAAATGCATGAAGTGGATGTTTCATTACTTAAGGCTTAGTCAAAGAAAGACATGGCAGGACCCACACACTTTACAGTTCCACTTAACACAGGAAAAGGACTGACAAATTGAGTTTTGTAATGCAAAAGTTGAACACATACATTAGAAAAACATTCAATTAAACATACCAATCACAGCAGTCTTATGAAAGCACCATTTTAGGAAAGTTTATCTACACAATCCTACCTCTGTAGGTTGGCTGGAAGACAGTTTATCTTCATCTGTCTGTGTGGGCATTTTCAGGCCACCATATTTCTTCCAATAAATCCAGCAGGATGCACACAACCTACATTGCATATTAGGAGGGCCCCAAGAATACCATTGGTGAGACTGCGAAGCTGAGGAGGAGAAAACAGCACAGGTGAACTGGTGCATGCTACATTCATTACAATAAATCCAAATGATGTAATAGATGGCTATATAAGGCCATACTATATGGCAATAAAAGAGCACTGTATGGATACATGTTTAATACATGGAGAATAATAATGTGAATTGTTATTTGCTTTATTTTTTACAGAAGCAACACAGAAGCCAACTCCAAATGGAAATTTTGGAAATGCTTTCCTAATAAATGCCAAACCAGGGACTTTGTACGTAAAAAAGAGATTTTCCTCCAGGGGACTACCAAAAAACCTCCCCACTATTTCTAATCTTACCCTGGAAAACAAGTTTATGAAGTTGCTTTTTACTTATTAGAATTACTTGAGATCTGGAGGATCTTTTGCTCAAGTCATGCAAAGTGAGTACTTATAAATCAAGATCCACATTCAAAGGACAAGCACATCCTTTTTTGACCTCGAAGATGTGTATGTATTTTTATCTTGTGCAGGTGGAAACCCAGAAGGACACACTAATTTAACCTTTTTCCTTTTCTTTTTCACAAGAAAACTATTCTTTAAAAAATATGACTTGAAAACCAAGCAAGTACAGAACTGGAATGTCCTATATACAAAATATGTTTTTAATTTAATTGTTGTTTAAGAGATGGGCAGCCATATGAAACAAACTTGAATCTAGCATTCTGAGGGTAAAGAAATAACATATCAGTGCCATCACATTATACAACTTAATCCTTCTGTACTTTCTGAATTGTTATAAGAAAAAAACACAAAGTGGATTTGAATGTTGACATATAATTAATATATCAAAGGCAGCTCTAACTTTAAAGTTATTTCTGCCACACAAATAATAGATAACATCATTTATAGCATGCAATCAAAAGTACATACATTTGTTTTCAAAATACAACACATGTTAAAAGTTAATGCAAACTCTTGGATTATTTAAAAAAAATATAAAAATTACTTACTATAGCAGCTTTCACAAGCCCGACCTATTACTGAGGCCTGTGCCTGATAAGAGGCTCCCATGGCTCCATTGACTGCAGTAGGTTTCCCATTGTTGCTGGATATTTGATTGGGATTTGGTTTATTGCTTTAAATAATTTATTTAAAAAAAAAAAAGGGGGATTTTATTAACTGGTTAGTCAACATGAAAACAAGCAATATAATTCTGTAATTCTGATGCATATTGATAAGACTACAAAATCTGCTTTAAACAAGACCAATTTACAGATTTTTAGTGTGCTCACATGTCCTGAGCTACTTGGCAAGCTCATAAAAGACCAAGCCTCAGGGTCAAAGCATTAACAAGAGTCTGACCTAGCACAGAATTTAAGTAGGTGGTTCTAGTCAACAGGTAAAGCTTTGCAAGTTGAGGCTGGACTTTGGACAAAGTATAACAAATAAGAGTAGTAGCACTGCCTATAACAGTACAAGGTTGTCCGCCCTAGAAGAGGGTCAAGCAGCCTCCTGTCTCAAGCAGAAGTAAACTTCTTCCCACTAATTGCAGTAAAAGTGAATGTTTTATAATCCTGGCAAAGCTTCCCATATAATACCAGATTGTTTTGCCTGGGTTCTGTTCTAAGCTACTTTCTCTCTGAGATGGCTCAATAACTGGTCTTGGGGATTATTGTTTGGCTTTTAAAATATTATTATATTTAATTTTTCTTGTAATTATTCTAACTACTAATACTTCAGTGAAGTAGGACTTTGCAGGTCAGTTAATTCAGAGACGGTTAATATGCTCCTCACTAGGGTAAGTACAATATTTCCAAAGCTTCTGCTACGGGAGCGTTAAGTACCCTCAATACAATGCAAGGTTGGATACAGTGATTCCTAAAATGACTAATTGTTACTTTAGATAGCATAAAACATATTCAAGATTAGTTAAAGTTACTAACTGAAGAAACCTTTGCTCTATAATCCTCTGTGTCAAATGCCAACAAGTCTGTCTCTTGCCTTCTCTTTTTTCACAATATCCAGCAAGATACACTTTTACAATTTCCACATACTCTTTATCAAGTACCTTCAGCTCAAGGTAGAAGAGAAGGGATGGAAAGACAATTAAGTGTCCCACGTTATGTTGCTTAGTTACCTTCCAGAAAAGGCATGAATTGAAAGGGACTCTCTGCTATTGAGGCCAGAACCTTGCTTTTACAGGAAATACCTTATGATCAAGTTCAAAAAGGTACTCAGCTCTGAGAATTCTACTCAGATTTCAAATGCAATTAATCACTCTTGAAAGAGTGTTAGTGATCTACCTGCCTACGGCCACCCCAGATTGCACAGTTACCAAAGACACGAGGAGTCCTACCACCCTCTTAATCTTGACCAGGGATTTTATCTCGAAATGGTGGCAAAAGACAGGCAGTAAGAGAAAAACTCAAAAATGCAGTTTCAAAACATGTTTTGTCCTCCAATATAGCTAGTCCCTAGAGGGAACATACTGGTGAAAACCCTGAATTGTCCACATGGACCAAGGAAATTAAATCAAAAAAGCATTCTCTAAAGACTGAGCACCTTATGGTTTTCCTAAAGCAGCCACTTCTCTGAGAGAGTTATGGAACACTCATAGTAGAGTTTTCGGCTTTTTTTTTTTTTTAAGGGCCATTGATTAGAGATGTGAGCTTCAAAACTCAAAATTTCGCTAGACTTGAAGATAAAGTAATGAATTTAACAGTCTGCTGTTTGCATTCTTACATCTTTTTTCAAAGAGAAAATCTGTATGAAATATGGAAATGAAGCTCTACTGTATGCAATTCGTATAAGTCATCAAAAAGCCATACAAAGTACTTCCTTTAGTATTGCAGTCATCCCTTATACAAACATAACAACAGAAACTTTACATATATAAAACTGAATATATCCACACAAAGTTTAAAAAAATGTCAACCATAATACTTTCTCATAATCCTGAGAAAACTATAAATATGAAAGAGGGATTCTATCTTGTTTCTGTAAACTACATTAACAAAGGTAGATACAGCATCAAGTTTAAATCTTTAAAAAAAGAGATTAAAAACCCCTCAGAAAAAAAGCAAGAATGCATTAATAGGACTTGCTCAAAGGTAAAAGTTTTTGGGCTGTGTGCTACCTTTAACTTACAGCCAGAACACCTCTTGTCTGTCTAGCTGAAGAACAGACTTTATCAGCAAGACAAAACTGTAATTTTAAATTATCTGATTTTATTTTATGTAACTATATTAACAACTGCTTCTATTTTGAAATATTGCATTTCCACTAATATGGAGTGTTCTGCTACAGGGATTTGGAAGAAATTATTTGGAAAAACTGCTTTTTTAAATTATAAGGCTCTTCTTGCTTGTGAGCAGTCCACAGGTTGCACTTGATCACCTTCTGTAAAACTTCCCAGCATTCCAGATAGGCAGTTTTCAGGCTAAAACCAGCTTGGTTAAATATGAAGATTTCACTTAAAACAAGAGTTTCTACCATTATATCTCTGTATACAACAAACACTATGAAAGTAACTATTATAAAGATGACTATGACACTACCATGCCTGTAACTGCACGTTACAGTTTTGATTTTACCTGTACATTATTCGAAAAAAAAATTACACTGTTTTTATACTCACTAGGTGGGGATGTATACTTGTTTCAGTTTGCTTTCTGCTTCAGCTGCTTTCAGACGTTTCTAGATGAAAAATTAACACATTAAAATATTTTATTATATTAAAGCATGAGATTTCATAAAACTGCACACAATCCATCTTTGAATTATTTCTGTTTTGTGATTTCACAAGAGCCTCCAAAACAAGCGTAGAAATCTACAAGATGAAAGTCATGAAAAACAAGGTTCTCTATTGTTATTATTAGTTTGAAATTATAGTATACTGTCCTTCCCAGTAAAGTTGACAGTCCCCACATATAAAAACAAAAATGTAAAAACAAGAATTACAATTTCCATAAATTACATCTACATAAATATGTATGACATTGTGAGTAACTCTCATTGCAGAATTAAGTAGAAAATAAATGAATGAAATTGTATGTGATGAGTTCCTCATCAGTCATGTACCTCAGTACTTCCTGCGCACTCTGGTATTTTATAAGCAGTATAAGGAAAAGTAATGTCCACTGACTGTTAGAGACAGCTAAATACCTACTTTCATGAAATGTCATTAAAACTGTGGCACAGGAACATCACAGTAGCAGGACAGCTACACTAATGTTAAGATAGTCTGTGAATTTACTAAATTGTTAATTTCTTCATACTTGCAACAAACTCAAACAATCTTGCAAGTAGTCTTACTAACTTCAGAAATGTTGGTAAGCTTTAGTTACTACCATATATTATACAAGATGGCATTTCTTTTCAGCAATGGCACAAGAAATACAGAGTTCAGATGTCTACAGCTTTTGTCTGTACACAAAAAATGAAAAAAAAAAAGGTTATTTCCCTGCACTCAGGCATTATTTATGTTCCCTTGGGGGGAAAAAACAAAAAGAGAGAGATAAAAGGAGTTGAAACATGGTCAAGTATATTACAGAGGATGAAAAAATGAGGAGACACATTGATATCCAGCAAAAATAAATGAACACTACCGGCCTTTCTTTATCAGGTGATTAAAATTCAGTCCTTCATTTCTCCTACAACAGGCAATTCTCCTCTTTGCTATACTCCTCTTTTCTGATATCCAATCTTTGCAAGGCTTATAATCCAGGAAGATATTTCCCACCTTGAGAACGGTATCATCAGACAACTCTGCTCTGAGAGTCTCTTGCCTGAGCCAGTTACAGGGTTAATCTGCTTTACTGGTCCAGTAGTCTGAGTAAGCCTCCTCATGTAAACTGCTGTTCTTTTCCATTTTGGAAAGTTGTCTCTCTGTTGCCCATTGACAAAACTCTCATTTCTAAAAACTGCACCTTTAAGGAGTAATGTATGACAAATAGACTTCTAAGTACCACCATTAATTAATTCCCATGCAATATGAGAACCCTTTTTAGCTATCTCCAAAATAATCTTCCCCCCCATACCCAGCTTTTTTTCTTTTTTTAATGCAGTTTTTTGCTATCCACAGGTGCCTAGTTGTGTTTGGAACTACAGAAGCAAATTCCATTGATGGTACTGGTGTAGTTGCAGCTTTCCCCAGTGCCAGGCTTGGCAACACTGCTCTGCCTTCAACAGGCTCAGAGAAAACATGCAAACACAGCCTGCTCTGCCTGTGGAGGTCTCAGTGGTGAACTCTCTCTCTGCTTTACAGCAGGTCACAGGCTTTCCACAGCTGTCTCTCTTTCCTTTTCATACTAAACCCAACAACACAGAATTTGTTTTCAGCCTGAAAAAGCATGAGAAATTGCCAGAGAGCACGTAACACACATTCCCCAGAAGGTCCTACCAAACTGTTTCCATTCTACAAAAAGAACGGGGAAATCTCACTGCACACCAAACAGAGGCAAAAGAGAAAAACACAATAAATGGCAAGAAAAATGGAAAGTAGCCCTGAAGTCTGTCAAAACATAAAGGCATTTGTAGGAAGCTATACTAAGTCCTGATGGCAGTGTCAGTGAGAAGTGATTATATACACATTAATTAAATTTTAGCATACTTCTAGTACTAGCAAGGGAGTTGTAAGGCATACAATTTAACACCTGCTTTTGTCCTTTATTTACTAAACAAATGATACACTGCCTTCTAAAAAATAATCATACAATGCCATTTTGGTATAAACTATATTTTTTTACATTAAAACTATGGGCAACATTGCTCTCTAAAAGTAACAGAACATGTCATAACTTGAATTCACAATGACCTATCAACTTTTAAGTACCAAGAGAGAGGAACATGCATAAAGAAAACTATCAATAGTTGCAGTTTCCGAGAAGAAACCTCTGCCTGTTGAAATTTAGAGGATGAAAACTGGGGTAACCATTGGAGTTTGAAACTGAAAACATTTAGACAGGAAACAAAGCACTAGTTTGTAACAAATCACTGGAACAATGCCACAAAGAGAGCTGCTGTTTTACCAGGAAAAAGAATAATAAAAAAAGATTACATCTTTTACAGTATCTCAAACAGGTCTTACAGACTGCATTTTAGGGGAGGTCAAACTACACTACCCCAGCTTTTCATCCAAGGTCTACTACTTTTAATCAACTAGCATTGAAATTGAAAGGTTTTTTAAGAACTTTTGTTATGAGGACCAACTTACAAATACCCCAAGAAATGACCATTTCCCTAAATTAGTACTGTTTTCAACAGTGGAAATGAATAAGAGGCAAGTAATATATTGTTGCAGAACAGTAATTTAGTTACCATTAAATATGTTTTCCCCTTTTTTTCTTGCAAACTCTCAGTAAAAGACTTTGTATTGCATCAGATTTCAAGGAGTACACCACAAATAATTAGAATACTTTTCACTCAGTGAAATCAATCCCTTGGCCTTCCTCAAACACTATATATACATATTGTAGTGGTCATGAGAAGTACCATATCACCAAGACTATTTACCTAAGGCCTCCATTAGTTTTGTGGACACAATGAATCTAATTCATCCAAAGAAATAAAGATAATTAAAAGCAAATTTTCATATTAAATCACACCAATCTAGGATTCAGAGTGTATTTTATGCATAAAATTCAAATAGGTACATCAACTTTTTTGCCTTCCCATTCCCACACATCACCCTACCCCTCAAGCATGAGATTATAAAATGACTCTGAAATTGTCACCTTTTTATTGTTCTTTTGGGAGTGGAAAAAAACCAAAACAAAACACCACCAACCCAACAAATCTACAGTTTTTACTGACTGTTATCAATTTTTACCATTCCACAACATACCAAGTAAGAACAAGATGAAGTTCTGATCCCTTGTTATGAAGGATTAGAGAAATGTTATCCAGGATAAAAATCATGTATTTGGCCCACACTGGTTTTGTTACTGATGATCATACATGCGACCCTGAAAGAACATGTCTAAAGCATTCAATCCTCTGTTATATTGCCATGTTCTGAGGTAGGATGTTTTACATTCACTTAATTACAAGTAAAACACAGGCATTTGCAAGAGCATTCCATTATCGAGGAGATAGCAATAAAGCCTGTGTGCTTTTTCTTGTGTACAACCTAATCCTGTGAAAGCATATGCAATCTCAACACATCCCACAACTGAATCATTGTAGCAACAGAATCGTAACAGAGCCCTAGAGAACTAAAAAGGGAATCTTAGTCTTTTGCCAACCACTCCAGAGCAAATATGTCAGAAAAAAATTGACAGGAAAAAAGATGAGTCTCTGAGCAACATAAGAAAACCTGCACTTCATTTTATCCTTACTCCATGGCACTCAATATGGATAAAATCTTTTTATCTGATTGTTAAAGATAATCTGTTGCCCAGTTCTTAAGAGTTGACAAAAAACACAGCAACTCTCTGCTCGCAGTACCTTTCTAGGACTAACATTAACAGTGCAAAAAAAAAGTGTTAGAAGTGAAATGAATGGTGACAAACACAGAAAATCATGCCTTTGTACAGAAAATATTATTTTCTATTTGTATTATCAATAGTACTAAAAGGTCCTAGTGATAGTCCAAGATTCTTTTAACATGGTGAAAGATATTTCCCCTACTTTCCATACCTTAACAAGATGATTTAGAAGCACCTTTCAAATAAACCAGAACAACCTGAAGCAATAATTCTTCTGACACACTTAACAACTCCAAAGATCCATCTAACAGTACAGCTGTAGTTATTATAGTAAAATATTTATTTTCAACATGCTGTACATAACATTGTCACTAATTATGCAACAAGTAAAGGAGACACAAACTTAAACATTTAATCAGAAATTAAAATGAATTATATTAAAGTATTTTATATGTCTAAACCAAGGACTAAAGAGAGTACAATATAAAAAGTGCCAACACTGAAATTTTGCCTAAGCCTGCTAAACACATCCTGGTATTGGTACCCAATGCAATATTATTACTCTGCTCCAGAGCAATCCAAGCAGCTGAACATTCAATCAGAAGGATGAACACATCCACTGTGTGCAGAATAGTATCCACTTTGGTTTTAAATGCTGGTAATGCCCAAGTAATGTTTGTCAGGGAGTACCAGTAAAGGGTTCATAACACTAACAGCCACTTTAACACACTGTATTTTCATTTTCCTTCACTCCCATGGCACAGCTTCCCAGATTAAAGCATTTACTCTGCAGCCCATTTCCTTCTTATCCCACACTGCAATAGGAACCAAGAATCCTATTGCCTCAAACCAGCATACAAGGCAAATGGCTTAAAAAGCTCTTCACAGGTGTGTCAAATACAGCAGGCACCAGAAGATTTGATAAAGTAGCCTGAACCACTGGTCTATATCCCAAAATATTACCCTAGGCCTCCCACCATATTTCTTTCTAAGATCACAGATTTTTATGCTTTAACATACCACATTTTTTAAGAATGTCATAGAGTGCTTCATGCCGAAATAGTCATTAAATTACCTGCTGCACATATCTGTCAGTGGTTTTCCACATGTAGTAATACTCAATGATGCTAGTCAGAGACTTCCAAGGAAGCTGAAAAACATTGGTTACAAATCAAAGTGGTTCCAAAAAATTTCAGTGTCCACATCTTATGACACACATGTTAAAATCAAGTATAGTTGAGACTAATACTAAAACTTGAATGTATTAAATAACTACATTAAAAGCCATATGCAAATGAACACGTTGCTATTAATAATTGTGCATTAGTAATACACAACCTTTCCTTAGAGTTAAGAAGTATGCAAAATCTCTAATGCAATATCACACAACCAAATCTAAGTGTAATTTATTCTGTTTAAGGCATATGGTTAAACAAAGTGATCAAAACAGAATGCAGATTTCCATCAGGAAACACAGGAGGTAGCATCTTTATAATAAAGTGTATCAGATGGAGAACAACATTAGGACTAAAAGAAATCATCTTGACAAGATTGTGTTCAACTCTCATGTATTTTTTTGTTAAAAAAATACAAATGATACCATACTTACTTCACAGATTTTTTAAGTCCCATAACAACTCAGCCGCTTATACAGTACCACTAGTTTTGCATCAATCTCCACATACTGTCAACCATTATCAAGAAACAGAAGGACATGAGGGACAAACACTAACCTGAGCAACAAGATTCATACTGGCAATGAATATTTCACAAAAATCTTTGTGCAAACCCAGTGTACGTGATAATCGCAATTCTTTTGGGTGCATGTGTGCATTGGTAAGATAAAAATTATTAACCCATGTTTTGTGGAGAAAATTAAGCAAGCATTTTTAATTATTACCAAATAATTTATTTAACTCCGTAACATCTTTAGATAGATTAAATTAGTACTTCTCTTACAAAAGTCATGCATTTTTTCTTCATAACTTGGAAACATGTTATAAACTTGATACCTTCTAGAGGCATGTGTTAATGCTGATATGCTCTGCTTTCTAGAAATGAAGATGAGGTTTAGGAAGTCTCAGAAAATACAGGTGTGGCATCTAATCTTTCCAACCTTATTAACTCCACTCTGGTGCTTTCTGCATGTCTTAAGCTAAAAGAATAGTTTCCTCCACCTTCAGTTAAATTTCTAAAACCACAGAAGAACACCTTATCAAGCTGCCTCTCTCTGAATGCAGGAGCTCATAGCTAGTTTTTCATACCGCTTGCTTGCAGACTCTTAAGAGGAGCTGAGTCTGGCTCACACCTCTGTCTTTCAGGAGCTGGGATTTAAGCTCAGATTCAACTGTGAATTCTTTCTCTGGCAGTGAGTAAATCCCTGAATACTTTCATTTAATTCAAAAGTAGTAGTGTCAGAAATGCATATACTGATGTTCTAGAAAACAGCAACACGGTTCAGTTTCCTAAAATCCTTTTACTTTCTCAGGTAAATTGTGCCTGTAGAGAAATCTGCCCAAAAAAGGCCAGTGACAAGAATACATTTGATGTGAAGTGACAGATGAATTGATTCTTAGTCTCCAAGTCCATATTCTTCCTGGCATCCCAACGAAACACTGCCACTCCAACTACCTGCCATTGTCAATTAGTACATTTCAGCATATCCATATTTATTTTCCATCCTGAACACTTATTAACAACTTCAAGCTACAGCTTATGTTTGCCATTTCTCTAGAAAATCCCTTAATCTGTTTTAACTGTGATTGTGACACCAATATGTTCATTCACTCAGTAGGCATCTACAAATAAAGATAATTAAGGTGTTTGGACTGAAGTGTAAAATTCTTTTTACACTTTGATTCAACACTTGAAAAACCTGTTTGACAGACTGAACACAAATAACCTGTATTCCATTCACCTATGCTCTTAATGCTCTAAACTGCCAGTGAACAGCCATAGAAAAACATATTGTCATTTCTAAATCCTGCTCTTGAAAGAAGTAAATATGCTCATTTGTGTGACATTTTTGCAGGAGAAAATTAGCAAAAGGTATCAACTCTACAAAAACAGAGAGAGGAATTTTAAGTTTCTTTATTGTCTCCAGGGTGAAAATGGACCACTCAAATCAGATCAGCAAAAAAAACTCAGGATTATAAAGCATCCTAAAAAAAACATGGTAATTTTAAGGCATGTTTCCACAGTTTTCTGAAGCTGGAAAACAGTTGCTCCAGCCTCCTATAAATAGTTAGAAGTCATGATTACCAAGGCCTTTCCTGCTACATCTGAGATGTAATAGTTATAAATTTGTGAAAACTGTTGATAATGAAATACTAAGAATTAAGAAGCATAACAGCTGTGTCTTATTGTTAGGAAAACAGTTATATTTGGAGAACATAAAATATTCATTGTTCTTTCATTCTACTACCCTGGGATGTGAAATAATTCAAGTACATCAGGTAACTTGAAATAGCTTATAAAGTTTAGGTTGATTAGGATTCGCATAGTCTTAAAGATAGCAGAAAGAGTCAATGAGTCAACAGCTGATGAAAACAATTATTCAAAGGCTAGACTGGTAATTTGATTACAAATGTGCCTCTCCTGTCTATTAAAAACAGGAAAACTACTTTACACCATTTAATTTATAATAATTACCTAGCTTACTAATATTTAGTGTTTATAGCTTAATGCTTGAGCACATCAAATAGTGCCAATTCTTACTAATTGCTGAGAAAGTAAATGAACCTGCCCTTTACAGAACTATCATTTAGGGGCTGCAATTTCAGCTGCCATGCCTTGCAAATCTGAGCCAGCTCAGGAACAGCCACTCCTCTGGGGCATAATGACTCAGGCAGGTGCTACATAACCCTTCTGCTCCAGGAGACTGCTACCAACCGCTTTCTGCCATGCAACGTGACAGTCTTGCCTGTACTGTGGCATCACTGCGTGACTGCTTAGCTATGACTTTAATCTCAGGCACTGCAGACTTTCATTTTATTGTTAGATCCTACGTGGAGACTTGAACAAGTTCACACGTACACTACCGGTGCATTTTCTTCTTTGTCCTGGCTCTTACAATACATGTAAGTGTACTTAAACTTATCAATGACTTGCTACTGAAGAGAAGGATGATAATTGATAACTGTACTACCATAGAAAATCACTGCTTAAGTGCTACATATTTGTGCCTACCTAACCTTGCAGAAACATTTCATATATCTATGATCTAAGTCCTAAAGGACTATTTTCAAGGATTACTTAAAAATAAAACGTGTTTTATCAAATCCCTATACTTTTAGAATACTACATAGGAAGTGAGAACACAAATTTTACTCTAGAGAAATTAAGACATCCCAAGACTACACAATGATTAACATAATTGAATGATTTCAAACTACATAGAATTAAATCAAGACTGTGCATTACCAGTATAATATAAATTGAGATATAAAATAGATGTTCTTCTAATGATGTTTTTAAAATAACACTTTTCCAAAGATAAAAAAAGAGATGACTGAGAATAGATAATATCCCTGTTCTAACCAAATGAGGCTATAATTAATTAAAGTGCCCCACATCCCTTTGTGCTGCACTCTGACTCATCATGAACATGCCATTGGGAAGCTACACATCACCATCACCAGATCCGTGTGTGACTCTTGTTTTGGGAGGAGAGGATGGGAAAATATTTGTGTTTTGGGAAGGAAGATTCAGTGAGAAAAAAGGAGGGTATCAGGAATCTACCAGAGATAAAATCTGAACAACATAACAGCTTCTAGCAGAATCATCCAAACATCTAGCATTTGAATATTACAAATGCAGACATAATTCTTACAACACATTAGCCCACTGTATCATCTTAATGTATGCATATCAACAGAATTGGGTACATAACACAGAAATTATGCAGAAAATAAAAATACTACATAATTACCAGAGAAAAGCCTTAGGTATACTTGGTCACAAATTGTGTTAGGACTCAACTTGTAAGCAGCCAATAAAACGCATGTTATATGATTAAGGCATTTTGGAAAGCCAAATATTAGCAACCACTTAATTAGAAGGCATAGTATCTGAACAATTGTACAGTTACAACTGAGAAATACAAGAAATAATAAGGAACTGTAGTTTACATTAAAATTTCAATTCTAAAGCTCTATAAAATATTATATTTCAATAATATTTTATTAAACTTAACAGAACTGTTTCATCCATGATGCAACTTTCAACCCAATGTCATGAATGCAGTAACATCTCTCTTGGGAATCTCAAAAGTAAGCACCCAGATATAATACACCTATTAAAATATCAGTTCTTCAGAAAAACAATAGCCTTCCCTTCCCACCTTCATTCAATTTTCTGTTTAATTTCAGGACTGTGAAAGTGAAGTAAAAACAGCTTTGCTCACTGCCAAGCCTCCTCCCACTGTCCCACACTCTATTCTGCAAACACTTCTACATTTATCATATAGTACCCTTTCCCCTCACAAAGATTACTAATAAACTTCTGCAAAGAAAAAAGAATCCGAGATATCAGAGTCAAGTAGAATGAAATGAATGTGAAAATAATTCAATCAACTTCATAATGGAATTACTTTGGTTCAATTCTTAACCTTTTCATGAAGCTCAGCTCAGCTTGAACTTAGTACAACAGAGAAAATCTTTTTCCTTGAAAGAAAAAGGCTCTCCATGAAATGTGAAAAAAACTGGCAGCAAATTACTAACAATTCCAGCAATCAGCATTAGAATCCATTTCATTTCATTACTCTGCATTAGAATTAGCAAATTAAAGCTTTACCACCTTATAGTCTGATACTTCACTACCAAAACCAGTGGAGTTCAGACATATTGGAAAACACTTCCTTTACTTTTCAGAACTGCCAAAACACCTAATATGTCAAAATAACTCCCTGTAGTGCACTTTAAAAGCTATCTGAATATAAATTTCTCTCTGCTAGCCATAGAAGAAATCCCCAGCTTTCCAAAAACACTCTGGGGAGTCAGACATGTAGTTGCTAATGAATTTCACTGGAAATTGTGGAAATGTTCTGCAAAGTTCCTGGAACTTTTTCAGATGCTTATAAAAAAAATCCCTGTAAAAGTCCTTGTTGAAACACCTCAGCATGAGACATCCTACCTGGTATTAAACAGATTATCTTTTGTCACCATCTTTCTAAAGAATGTCATCAAACAAGAAAGCATATTGACTTTCAGTCAGATAAAATGTATACATGTTTTATTTACATTTATTGGCTACACAGATTTCTCCTCTAGCTAAATCTTCCAAACCTACAGAAAGCAGTTATGCTCAACCATGCAAAAAACACAGCTACAGTAAAGTCTACTACTTTCATACTTACAAAGTCTTGTCGAATGTCATTGAAGTCCTTGCCATACTTTTCCAATGCCTCTTCAAACAAACTGGCTTCAGATGCTGACCACTCTTCCATTTCATCTCTACACAAGACAGGCCCTCCAAGTGGCACTAGGACACTGATGGCACTGCTCAAATCATAGTTGTGTTTATGCAGTGTATCCATTGCATGAAACTGGCAAGGACAAGAGAGAATAAATGTGTTTAAACATACAGTAGTCCATTTCAGTTAATGCAAATTAAATACATTATTCTCTATAAGCCAAGCAAGTAGTCTCAACTAATGCTAAATTTAGAATCTATCTTGATATCACAGTTTACTGCTGTGGAATATAAGGAAAATAAATTGTTTATTACTTAATTTGAGAAAGGAAATGCCTTGATAAAATATTTACCAAAAATGATATTAGTTTATTAGTTCCTGCAAATTACTAGCAAACATTTCTAAAGAATCTTTAGTTGATAGAAAGTGGTTCCAAGTAACCCAATAAAGACAGTGGCATATATTGACTGAGAGGCCATTTTCAATTAACAGAAGCTCGAAATAGTAACTAAACAGCAGTTCAGACATCTTTGTGCTCAATATTCTCATTGCTGGTGAAGGAAGGCATTTATTGTTTTCATTGTCATCATACAGAAAGAGAAGAAAGGTATTTGTCTCTTGCTAAATACTGTTGCCAGAGACAGGCAAATTAGGTTTCTTTGGTTGATTCCCGTTCTGTTATAAAAGAGAAAAATAGAAAACAAACAAGTTAAAACATTCTTCACCCTACAGGTAATACTGAACTCTCACACTGCTAACCAGTGATGGGGAATATGAAAAGTAAACAAATTCACCCGTCAGGAAAATTAACAACATGCAAGAAGCCTTTCTAACTCAGCATCCCAAAAGACCCCACCATCACAAGCATAAATTTTTTTTCTGAAGAAGGCGTTAGAGTTATAAAGCATAATAATGTATGTGACTGTGTAACATCACTCTCCTTCCTATTTGTACCACTGCAGTGCTGAGCTGTAAGTGTAACACACACACTCTCACATGGCCCTAGGCTCATGAAGAAAACCTTCAAGGAAGGAAGTCCAGCATTGTATGTCAGCATAACAATTCCAGAGCAATTATGTGTCAAGCTTCTGCATACAAATATACTACAAATAATGGATTCTCCTCACCTTTTTCCATCTCCTATGAGTGACTATTGTCTTTATCCAGAGCTCACTCTAAGTCTTTGAGTGCTATCAAGCACAAGATTCTGGAATTGTTTTGTCTGCAAGAAGCAACATCACTATTATCCTGAAATATGTCATTTTACTTATGGTTCCAATTCACCAGCCTGAAGAAAAGCCATTGTTAAGTATTCTAATGTGGAAATATGTAACATAATGCCTAAAATCCATAAGCTTCACACCAGAGAATGTATATTGCAATCACTGGTTTATTGCATATAATTCAGACAATGAGTAAATCAGCTCTAAAGATTGAACTCTTATAGCAGATGTGTTACCAAGGTTTAATCCTTTTCTAAATTGTAGCCTTGTGGAAAAGGGGTACACACAGGACATTTTCCAGGCAGCTACTGAATCCAGATCTATTCACTGATACAAATTTTCTTTAAAATGACAGTAGAAGTGAATAAATCAGAATCTTTCTCTTGTTTTATGTTTGTTTTTCATCCATAATAAACATCCGATTCCATAAAGCTTTTTTTGACACTAACAAAGAAACAATTCATAATGAACTCTGGGGACAAGCACTGTCTTCACTGAGCTGCTCTGTGACAGAAGATCACTGACAAGTTCTCTGGTAACAACTCTC
This sequence comes from Campylorhamphus procurvoides, assembly GCA_013396655.1. Taxonomy (NCBI): domain Eukaryota; kingdom Metazoa; phylum Chordata; class Aves; order Passeriformes; family Dendrocolaptidae; genus Campylorhamphus; species Campylorhamphus procurvoides. The sequence goes on along the minus strand of WBMV01003664.1, from coordinate 3,489,254 downwards.
TGTCTCCTGCAGATTTGCCAGCCCTCACTTCAATCAAATACCCACACTGCAGTGAGCAAACCGTGGTAGCAAAAGCAAGAGAAGCCTGAAGGCATCACTAGGGGCTGAGAGAAAAAGTCCTGGAGTATCTTCTTTATCCTAAGGAGCAAGAGGCTGAGAGACCTGGTGTTGCCTCTCCCAAAGAGAAGCCTGAAGGACAGAGAAAGAATCACCCCTCCCTAAGAACTCTTGCCAGAGCATACTGTCCAGCACAGACAAGGGTGCCCACCAGCGACAGAGGGAACTTCAAGTCTAAATATAAGCAGGTAAAGGAAGAAACTTTTCACCAACAGCTAAGGGAGGGCTGCATGGAGCAGGGAAGAAAGAGCATGACAGGGCATGCTGCAAACAAGCCTCAACACACAGCTGCAGTTTCAGTAGTCATTACATCAACTAGACTGAATTGACTCCAACAAAGCACTCAAACTGGAAACAGAGTATGGATTCTACAGTTCAGTAATATTTTAAGCAGGTTTATTGTATAAGCCACATATATGAAAGTCTAAAAAAACTTATTAAAACCACATTATTCAAAATGAAAAGGAAATAACTTCATGCTTCTCATTTTGATGAGACACCAAAACCAGATTTATGTCCTTACAGTAAAGTAGCATGGGCTCTTCTGAATAAGCCCACCACAACCAGTAAGTGATTCCATTGACCTGCTTTGTTTTAAATGGCTTTCATTGCTAGTATATGCACTATGCAATGCTCGGGAATCTGAAACAGAAAGGCTTCCCAGTCTCTTACTCTTCTTAGAGATCAATTTTCATTATAAAAGAAAACACTGTCTCTGAGAAGGCCAGAAATGCAAGTTTCACTTGTTTGTCTCACAAGTCTTTATCACATCAAGAGAAGCACATTTACTATCATCTGAGAGGGTAATACATACTCTTCACATCTTCAGTAGGGTTTTCAAAAAGCACTCAGTTTCCTATCTTGTCTCATTACGCCTCTCACTTGCTGTTCTTCTGCAAGACCTCCCTAATGTGTACATCCACTCTGAATTTATTTATGTTTATAACCTATGCTTTTTCATTTTATTTTTAGTATCAGTCTCTTTACAGTTATCTCTGATTGAAACAACTCATTAGGAATCCTGGAAAACCACAGGTGTGGCATACAAAAATCCCATTAATAGTGCTTCAGGTGCAAGGGTTATCTGCCTTGCACTAGGAATATAGACAGGATAATTTTCTTACTGTTATGCACCTATATCCTTTCCAAAGCATAAATGAGATATGCCACAGGTTCTGCAAATGTCTCTACTAACTTTAACTGCTGCTGAAAATATGCTCCCAATTAGCATGGGAATGTCTGAAAAAGTAACTATTATAATGACAAATATGTCTTTTCTTAACTTAGAAGGAAGTACATTGCCAAAAAGCAAAAGAGAACGGTTTTAAAACACTGAGGAGGTAGGAAAATGAGAAGAGACAGACACAATAATTAAGCATAGGGTAGCTCCTCTAGTGCCTCGTTATAAGATATGCCTTTCATTAAGTGTAATGGAACTTAATGGATCATTTGCAATGGAGAAACATTTTCCTGGCACTCAAACACTAAAAGTATCCCTTTATTAGCAGCATTGCATATGTACTTTCAAACAAGAAATTGCTATAAGGAAGAATCTATTATGTTAATCACTGAATACAGTAAGGACATGCAATATGTGAAATTTATTAGAAATTCTTGATCCAACTAAATCTTAATAAAATTAAAAATGTTAAAGAACTATCTTTATGAAATAAAGTATTTGATGTGAATAGAATTGTGTTTGTAAAGTCATATCACCAAGTGTGAAACAGAAAACTCATTTTGATTATTACTGAAAACATTCCGTTTTGTTACTGCCTTTACCATACTACCATAGTACAGACTAAATCAGTTTCCTATTCAATAGCCTTTGAGTACACTACAAAAGGTAATAAATATTTTTCTCATAATACTAGTGAATATATTTTATCCGTAATAAAAGAACTGCTCTACTGAATCTTACCAGTCACCCATCTAGCCAAGCATTGTCTCTTACAGTAGGTACCAAGGAATGTTACACAGAGAAAATGTACAGGTAGGTCTAATTACAATCTGAGGTCATTTCCTACTTCATTGACCAGCATTTACAAACCCTGGGAATTAAGAAGTTTATATGGTACAACTTTCCCTATTCTCCTCAATACTCATTACGGTCCACAATTTTTCTAAACCTTTTTTAACCTGCCCATTCTGACAAAATTCTGTGTAACTACATTTTAGGGGCTCTCTACCCACTTTATAAGTCAGTGCCCTAACTACTTCAAACTGATCTGTTAATTATATCAAGTGCCCTCTAGTTCTAATACTCCAGTATCAAGTGAATAGCAGATCTACTTTAGCTTACATGATCATCTTCCTGATTATGTACACAAATACTTAAAATAATGAGTAACTGCTGATGTCTTTGGAAATATAAGTCAAACCTGATTCTATGAAATAATATTTTTTTGTTCTTACATAATTTTCCTGGCATGTCTTTATTACTGTGGAACATCTTGTCATCTCAGCTAATATGAATATAGAGAAAAACCTTTGGTCCGTAACTAATATATTTTTAACTTTCTCTAAAAGATGCAGATGCTTACATCACAGAAAATATTTTAACAAACTAAGGGAACACAGTAAGAATACACTAATTAAGATGTTCTCCAAAAATATCCTTACAAATTCAGATTACTTATCCTTCAGAAAATTTGATGACAGATATCTAGTCAGCAAAAAGTATTATCAATACAATTTCCAATCAGCTTTTTTACCACATACTTTAAATCACACTGTTGCTCAATTACACTGAATGAATCCCTGTACAATGTGTATTATCCACTCTGCTGTGGAAATTACCACAGCTGAAGTCACAGTTAAGTGATTTACAGTATGATTACAAGGGCTGTACCAACCAGCCTATAGAAAACACAGGATTTTCTACCACGCACACACACACATCCCCCTTGTATGCAGGTATGTAAAGGACAAGAGATGGAGGATGGAGACTCTGGAGTAACAGACAGCATTGAATTCAGACACAGAAGCTGTAGGGTTTTTAAGAAGCCACCTACCAGTGTGATGTCTCGGGAAGCAGCAGCTGCACTCATGTGTAAACTAGGTTGCCTGACAGAGCTACTGCAGTCCAGTGCTCGAGCAAACGTGCCAACCGCACTACAACAGAGAAAGAGTAGAGACAGTAAATACACAGAAAGATAGGGGTTTTTTATTATCAGACTATCTCATATCTACAAAAGTGTCCTTTTAAAAACAGAATTCACATATTGTTACTGTTAAGATTTCAGATCTTTGTAAACAAAGAACAAACCTGATACTCAACACAAATCACTAAACACTGCAGCAAAAACTCTGACCTCCCTTCAAAAGTAACAAAATACAAGTAAGAACAACAGCATGGAAACAGAAAATACCAAGAGAATTCTAATGTACAAACTTTTTAATATACCAATTTTTTTTTAGTAATGATGAAGTCAGAGATTCTGCAGAGTTTGGGTTTTACAACCATGACTATTATGTCTAAAATTAAAAAGAAATAATACTGCTTAACAAATCACAATACAAATTAAAAAGAGGTCCACCATGTCCCCACAAGGAAATTTTATTCAAATCAGTATGACATGTCTGCTACTTCTATTAGCAATCCAAAGAAAGCATATTAGCTTGTCTGAGGTACCTCCAAAATCCTATTTTTATCACAAGTTTTAAGTAACAATGAAGTAAATGGATCTCTCAGCCTACTTAATAAAAGTATTCCAGCACTATTGAAATGGACATGTTTTTCTCAAAACCTTCACCTTTTTTTCCACTTTTGTTGATGAATTGTACATGGCATTTATTACACTTATCAGAGCAACAAAGACAGGTGGAGAATTAGTGTGAATGAGACTGTTCTAAACTGTAAACATTTCTTGGAAGAACATCTATATATCAATCACAGTGAAGGAAAAGATGTGCAGGAGAATTTGACTGGGCTCAGCACATCATACAGGAAATGAGAAAAGATGCAAGGACACAAAAAATTACTAATTAACAGAAAAGAAGTTTCTCCAGAACCTGAAGTAGCGTAATGACTTGTGAGGTGCATTGTGTCACCGTGATTCCAGAAAAAAAATACTTGTTGCAGTTATGGTGTAAAGCCCTTCTAAATTTAAGACAGAGTTCCATAACATTTTTAATGCAGTGTAAGCCTCTGGACTAAGGACCAAATCCTCACTCAACAATTACATTCCTCACAACTTATAAGTGCAGAATGATACTGACAGATCAATACACGCTACTGTATCCTATAATTCTGATATTCATCAATAAAACAATGTGCATCAAGAGTTAAACTCACTGAGGTGTACAACAGATCATGCAGAAACTGATAATAATGTCTGTTACTTCATCTTGAATCTAAAAAGATTTAATACTGAGTGTCTTAACACTTGCTACCAAAATCTTATAAAACACATAAGATTCAACAGCAGTGATTCACAAACTCCTGATATTGATTGCATAGATTTCTAAAGGCTGTGGAATAAATAAGTGATATTCAGATGTCATTACATGACTTTTGCTCCCTCTTTATGGAAATGGCAAGTATGTGACAAGAACACATATACACATTCTATTTTCTATTTTTTTTTTTTAAAGCTTGGCAGTACATGGAACAATATTTGTCCACAAACCAGTCCAAATAAGGCTTGATTGTGAACAAATTTCCTGACAGTCAGTCAACCCCCTTCAACATGTTGGCATTGATAATGGTTGTAGCTGAACAGTCTTTCTTGGTATACTCTTGTCATGGCTGTTCAAAGCAGTGAACGCGGCATGACTGTATTTCCCTTCTGCTGCTACCTACTAGCTTCTTATAATCCTTTTGCATAATTAGCACTATTCTCTTTTGACCACATTCCTAAAATAAAATCAGAGTACACTATAAACAGTACAAGGAATACGTTCTCACAAGTCACACTGCGGCAGATCAAACTTTGAGGTTGGCTTCAGAGCCCCAGTGCACGTAAATTATGTTGCCCAGTATGTAGTGTCAAAATTAAGACATGATGTAAAACTAGGTTCATTTTGAGTAAGTGATAAAGAGGTAAGAATTGATGCACCAGTTGATGTTGCATCCAGTGCTATACTGAGTAGGTGAGGATCACAGCCACAGAGCATGGGTTACATGAGGGCAACAATAAATAAAACATGCAAGGACAAAATAATAAAAATGACATTGTAATAATCATAAAGTCAAAACAAGTAAATAATAAAATGTCAGCAGTATGCCATTTAGGGAGGGCAACAAGGACAGGACAGGGGATGGAGATGGTACAGGACACAAATCAGGGGGTGTGGGTTATGTATGTGTCTGTGGTTTTCTTGAAATAAAAGTAACTTTTAGTTCACTTTTCCCTGGAAAATTTTGAAAAAATAGTGAATTTTTCAGGCAATACAAAGAAGCATAGAAATTCTAGAGCTTTTGGCTCTTAAATAGCAATTAGGCTCAAAACTTAATAGCAATATATAGTGCTGTAGATATAAAATTCAGACCCTAATTCAATACTGATTTTAGAAATCATTAAAATACCTTAATTTTTGTGGTTTTCAACTGAAAATACAGACATGAGGAACACATTGATGCAAAGGTCAAAATATTACCTTTGTCGCTTTCTTTTCTAATAATACCACAAAAGAACAGTTTTAAAAACATTAACAGGAAAAAACAAGTAACTAGCCAATGCCATTTCCAGAAGACACACCATTGTCTTCACCTACCTACTCCCAAAACAAAACTCAGTATTAAGCCAACACAAGCTAAACACATTCTTACTACCCCTTTTTTTTTCCTTTTTAACAAACTCTTCAGTGTTGATATCCCATTAAATTGGTAGTGTCCAAAGGATAACTGTAAATATTTAATTAAAGCTATATTCAACAATAAACTCACAATCCAGAAAAACTGCATACAGCAAGCTACTTACAAATTACTCAAGTAATTAAAACAGAAACCAATAACCAGAAACCCACATCTTCCTAAATAAGCTAAACCCCAAAGTCACACAGACAGGGATTTACACAAGTGGAAAAGAGATGGACGAGACCAACAATTGCCATTATCAGCAAAGAGATCACTCTCTGCACAGCCTGTATCAGCAAGGTGGTATAAGAGTTTTAAGAGTTAGACCAAATGATTCAGTGTTACTTTAATTAGTATTTCCTTGGTTTTATTATCTTCCAAGACCATTCTCTCAAGGACTTATACCAGATTGCATCCAACAACCATAAAATAAAACAACTGGATATGATCCAGTGGCAGGATCTACAATATGGAATAAATCCAGAAATTCAGCAAAACTCATCAAGATCTATGTCCAAAATATACCAAGTGAGATCTCTAGAGATGTTGTATCTGTGTGCCCTACATTTAGGCAAACTTTCAGATTAGATTTTGAACACAGAAAATATATTTCTCCAAATTTGTTATAGCTCAGGTATGACATTAAAGTAAGTAATTGTTCAAATTTTTGCTTAAAATTAGTTTTAGTGGTAGCTGATGAAATCACGAAGCAGCAAACACAACAGACTGTCCTAACAAACTTCCAAAGATTTGGTTGCTCATCAGTGACTAGTTCTGAAAAGGGGCTGCTATTTACCAAAGAAAATCTGGAACTACTGTGATTATACAGCAGGGTGAAAACAGCCACTGATTTCCCAAGGAACAACAGCAGTCCAGCATCTAATCAATTCCAGAAAGTTCTGGATCTAGGCCAGTAACTATTGGTTTTCTTCTACTTTGTATCCTCAAAAATCCAGCTGAGACAGATGTCCTTAATCTGAGGATATTTATTTTAAAATAGTTCACTTTTATACATTGTTTCTGTTTCAGTGATCACAGATAAGTAGTGGGTATACTCTGGCCAGATCTGTGCATGCGTGAATCTGCAAATCCACAATTTTACACAGATACTGGCAAACTAATGAATGAAACCTACACGTCACCTCACAGCTGATATTTTTGAAGAAAATAATTAAGTAATCTTTGGTGGTTCTCTATATATTAGGAAAGCCTTTTGCTTTCCTTATTATTACTCCAATGTTCCACTTCAATGTGAATTAGGGACAGTCCTAATAGATGACCTTTTAGACTACTGTGAATTTCAAGCCAGCTAACAATCTGATTGCTCTTTGAGAGTTCTGTGTTACTTAAAATAGTGGAAAAAAGAAAACAATACTTTTCCAGTGAAGGCATATGTAAGCAGCACAATATTAACTAAACCTGAAAACACCCTCAAGACTTTTACTAGTCAATTTTGCAAAATCTGACCTGCAGAACCATGTAAAACCATGTTGTTCCAGAAGACACATTTTCCTTGCACTTCTAAGAAACTGTCTGTACAGTGCTACGCTTCATTATTATCACTTCAGATATTTACAGCTCAAAGGAAGGTGACATGATAAACATGAAAAGTCACTTGCCACTATTCTTTTGCTGACAGACTCTCAAAGTTAAGGTAAGGGTGGCATTATATATAAAAGTATGCTACAATCAACCTTCACTTCCATTACTGTATGAAAAGAAGTGAAACATATGAAATCTTTCTTATTCAATAGAAATAGAATCTGATAAAAGTAGTTTAATTCACAGGATGCTATTTAAGCAATCCTCTACATGCCATCCTGCAATTGCACAGTCACAGAGAAGATTTACAGCACTCTAAAAGCAAGTCCATAAAAATGCTGCTACAGAAATTCCTTATTTACCTTGCAATAGATCAAAATCCATTAAAAAAAAAGCAAAAGAAATTCAGCTCCATGTCTGAATTAGTTCTTTTCAAATTAATTTGGGTCAAGAAGTACAGTAATAAAAAATGCACAAAGGAATAAACATATATTGGCCAAGCATGACAGACAAGCACAAAAGTAAAATTTTGGATACACCTAGTAAACCTGATGTGAACATAATTTTCCTTTTTATTGCCAAACCATCTGCCTACCATTAGATGCTGTAATTCACCTTGCTAGCAAACGTCTAATTGTGCGAGTGCAGCGTTGGAAGCAAGATTTTTCACCATTTTTACAGCATACTTTTATGTTTCAATTCTGCCGTTAAATTTAATTACCTCTTTAATGAACTCAAATTTCTTTTACTTCTCACCACCTAAAGAGAATCCAGAAGCATAGTAATACTGAAGCTTTCAAACTGGTAACTTATGTATGTATTTTCATTTATGAGCTTTGGGAACCTTGTCTAATGCCAGTGGCTACATTGAATTGTTTTGCAAGAACAGATCATTGCTATTTGATCATAACTGTAAATGTTTTTACTTATTGTTCTTAGTAGGCATGTGTTTTTTTTTTCCTCAATATGATGAAACACACCTTGCCAGTTGAAGCTGCACTGTGTGCCCTTCCTCTCTATAAGATAAATTCATGTAACAAATATGCATACAATCATATACACCAATACACCATGAGCACTTATAACTAAATCAATAGTAACCAAGAGAAAATGAATATAATCACTGTGTTAGAGAAAATGGAAAAGTTAGAACAGTGCAGGAAAGATCATGGTCTAATTTAAAATTTTCCATTCTTCTATGATCCTCCATCAAAAAACAGGCATTCAAAGAAACCACAAATATGAGAGACAAAGGTATGTAATGCCATTTTAATTTCATAGAAATCAAAGTACAAAATTTCAATGTAGAGATGCGATGCTTCTAGGCTATTTTATTTACTTAGATTTCAAAACTCTGATTTAGTTGGAAATAAGCTGGGACCACAAATGTTTGTAAAATAGCTTAATTTAGATATATATTCCTTCCAGAAGGCTATGTTGATAATGAAGTTAGATGAAGCTGGATAAAATAACTAAGTTTAAACTGTTTTGCTGCATCATAAATTACATAAATGAAAACAGAATTTTTAAAAATGTATCATGCAATGAATTATAGAAAAAATTAGCAGATAGAAAGAAAATGAAAGAAAAACATGGGTCATGTTTACAGCTCTCAGCATCTGTGTAGACCAGAGCACACAATTCCTACCACATTTGAGAGGCGGCAGGAACATTTTTGATTCTGACAAACTAAAAAAAAGACAAGACTATTTATCTGACAATGAAATTAAATACTTCTTGTAGATTAGGAATGATAGAGACTGATGAGTGGAGGAAAACAGCGCATCTGTATCAGTCATTTAGTTTAAATTAGGAATTGAGTTCCAAAGCAACTGCTCCCAGCATTTTATCTACTACACTTAAACTAACAACAGAAAGTATTCCACATAAAAACTGGGTTTCTGTTAAAGTAGTTCCACGTATGCTTAGATATTCAGTCCATAGGACCTCATTAGAGTTAGACTAAAAATAAAACTGCTCAAAATGTGCACAGCGTGGATGCTAGGTCCTCGGAACCAAATATTTCAATCCTACAAATCACCTTCTACGGTACTGAACTATTTGCTAATGTGGATAGATCTAAACTGCCGTTGCAGCTTCTCAAACTCCTGTTCTTTGAAGCTTGTAGACACAGAAGAAAAATGGGTTGATGAAGTTGTACCTTATTTGAATGGAGTAGAAAATGCTGTTGTACTTCTCATTGCCAGAGTTATCCTAAAAACAACTCAAACCCAGAATACATTAGTCTGATGTCCCAAGCTTCTCCTAAGAGATGCTTTTGCTAGTTCAAGCAAGAGCCTTTACCCAAATTATGCTTCAATAGTAGCAATAAGGTACTTTGAAGATTTGTAAGTCAAACAAGATTACTTAGGTAGGCCAAGGTTAAGGATTCTTATGTTTTGTTTTTTTTTCAAAATATCCACAATTTTCCTGGCATTGCTACTTCCAATTTCTGTAGAGGAAAGGCATTTTCTTTTGCTTTTCTATCCAGCAAATGATTGCATACTAGGGCTTCATGACAGGCCAAGACTGACCAGACATACAAACCTAGAAAAAAGGCCTCTGTCTCCTGAGATAAGGAAAAAACCTTGTCAGACTCGGAAAGCTATGTGTCTGAGGCCAAATATAAATGTTCTTGGAAATGGACAACACAAATAGAAAGAGTATTTAAACATCCTCTAAAAAAAACCAACAAAGCCTGCTTGTGTGATTGAAGAAACTAAAGCATTTATGGATAAAAGTAACTCTTCTTTCAACCAGATCAGACTGAAAAAGCTGAGAAGAAATACTTGATGCCTTTGATGCAGCATATAAAAAGGATCACTTGAAAATGCATTTAAAATGTCAAATGCATATAGTTTACACACACTTAAAGAAAATCACATCCATTTAGGAAAAAGTTCTTGTTGTCAGATTTTCAAATTTGCAAAACTAAACACAACCAGAGAAAGACAATTCCAACCAGAAGCACAGCAGGCACAGCTAATGCCCAGCGAACTGAAGTTCAGCCCCAGGAGAGCTGCCTGTAAGCACTTTATCAACTCATAATACTAACTCCATTGTTACTCAAGGAGATTTTAATGGTCCTATATAATGGTTCAGTGTAAAATCTGCAAGCACACCGTGTACTGAATTGAAAGCTGCCACAATCATCAATTTCTGCAGAAATTGGTGAAAATCTGCCTCAGAAGCCACTTAAAGGAACAGAAATAAAATCTTGCAGTCTGTGAATACAAGTACATAGGAGCTTGGAAACAGTTTCTGGCAGTTGAAAAGCAACTTACAAAGATTAATAATGTTCTGTGGAAGAACAACCATAAAGATGCACCTAACCTCTGATTACAGATGGCTGTTTGCCTACCACAAGATCTTGAAGAGCTACAGTTAGTCAGCCATGACCTATCAATAGAAGCCTTCTTTATAGAAATTTATCAACTTCTAAACAAATGCAGTCTGGGTCAGGGCACAGCATTGCACAAGTTGTCTTTAAATAACATGAAGAGTAGTATGTTTTTCTCTATGTATTTAATATATTCTCTGTCACTTCCCAGCACACAGCTTACTGCTACACTCCTCTGGGAACATTTTTGGCTCCACAGTATACTACTTCAGCTCCCCGGAGAGACTGCAATATAGGGAGAAGAATAATTTAAAAGCAATGAATGAACGCTTCAAGAACTCACAAAATCTTCATGCAGATGGTTTTGTTTTTAGGGCACTCCAAAATAGTCTGCCCATGCATGCCCAGGTGTTATACTGCAGGTGAAGTTCTGTTTCTGGGGTTCTGTTCTATGGAACACCTACCAGGCATTGTGATCTTCTGAACGGATGCATGTTAACATCTAAACCCTTCTGGCTTGCTTAAAAATTCAACAAGGGCAAGTTTTAGCACTGTCTAGAAAGGATACACCACTACAAGTGGAAGAGTAAGAAAAAAAACTGGTGGATCAGCAGCAGAACTGTAACACAGTAATCGGCATAACAGGAAACCCATTTTACCATACGCATAAGCTGGAAAACAAAAGGCAACTTCTCCATTCCCTTCTTGAAATGCTTTGTTCAAAAGGGAGAAAGAACGAAAACTAGAAACCATGTAAAAGGATTATTTGTCTAAGAAGATTTGAGACTACACTCTGCAACCAGGTTACAGAGAATACAGGAGATGGAGTGATTCAGGATAAAACCCCTGTGTTAACAGTGATTAGCAGTTCTCTGCTATCATTAGAACAGTACTTTTATACCACATTTTTAAGTATGAATTACAGGACCTGCTGTATCTTATTAATAGAATTGTCTTTCAGTCAGAAGTCTACAGATTTTTTTGAAGTGGTTTGTTTTGGTTTTTTTAGAGAAATAGTTTTAAAGGTATTTATTAACTCATAGCACTTTGTTGCTCCTCTCATAAATCTGCATAACCATGTTAATTTACAAAATTGAACTGACTTTATTTTTTCACTAATGAAATGCATCATTTCAAAACTTTTATTTTAGCATTCATCCAAAATAATTGCATTGTATATTATTCAGCTTATACATATACTTGGCAAGTTCAGCATTCATTTATTTTGTTAACATTTTCTTTATTTCTACTCTTAGCTTCTATTTTACACCATGAAATTCCAAGTAGTGTAATACAAGACTGAATTATTAGCACTGAAATCCTGTCTCATTTACTCTGAGGGGAAAGCAGACTGATGTCTAAATTCAAAGTAACAAGTTCTACTAAAACTTGAAATACAGGGAGTGCAACATTATACCAAAACTCACTTTCTTTTTCTGCCTCCTCTATTGGTAGCTTCAAAAAAATATAGCAGAAAGTTATGGTTCAATTTTCTCTTTTAGCTAACTTTGGGAAAGAGTAGGGCTCACAAAATGGCAAACAGGTTGAGTAACGCAATATAGGGGAATAAATAGCAGGAAAAGGAAAAGGATTTTTTATTAGAGGATTTTAATCTTACCGTGCTACAACTAAAAACTGGTCAATCTGACGGTCAGTAAGGGGGCTATCTGGATCCCATACTTTTACTTCCAGCTTTGCCTGTTCTCTGTCATCTAATTCTCCTGTCAAAAGGTAGATGGGACAAAACACTTATTACTCACAATGTTTTTCTCTGTGTTGTTCTTGTACTATGTTTAAGAGAGACATTGTACATTTTTAAACACATAGACACATGGAGTACTTAACAATCAGCAATTATCCATTTAAATTCCATAACGCAGCATCATCAAAATAAATATCTTCCCTTAACATCAGCATTTCCATTTAAGGAGACATTCTTAGGAGGCATAGTATCAACGAACCTTAATAAAATGTGATTATAAAATTGAAACCATAGCCTAAGTAAAGAGCGGTTTCTTTAAGTTGTTTGGTTTTTTTACTATATCAAAGTTACTGTTTCACTTAAGCCATACTAAAATTAATTTTACACTTAACCAGCTTTAGCAATTAAATTCTATACAATTTGTATTCTATGGCCTCAAAATACAAATCATTAGGCAAAAATACTGTCTACCACATTTAAACATTTTTTTCACCTCTTCAGCCACTACATTATCTGCATTTTTAACATAAATCATACTATTAAAATTGCTGTGTACATTGACTAGTTATATCCTCCAATAAAGTAATATATAAGGCTACACCACAAGGAAGTTATTATATACTACATCATCATTTCCCAATTCCATCTGTCTGAACAGAGCAATTTGTGTACATGCACATTTGCTGAAACAAAGGCAGCGGTTCCTGAAATTTAATTTCCCCTTTATTCATTATCACAAGAGCATGGCATTTGTACTGCTTGGAAGAACAGTGAAGTGTGAGTTCAGTACAGTGATTCATGTTCGTCTGGAAGCCTAGATCTTGTCTTGCCTACTACACTAATAACTTCTCCAGTAAAATAAGAAACATCTCAGAGGCTGATGGAGTAAGCACCACATACTCTACTATGATGAGGAGATTTACCTGTGGGATGCAGCTAATGCATTTGGGGCCACAACAGATAACGACAGTGAACTTAAAACCATTGTCTTTTCTTGTTTTAGAACATGAATGTGTTCTTCCTTCAGTAAATGTGAAAAACAATAATGTTTAGCTGGTTGCCAGTACTACTCTGTGACTTCTACAAGCCATTTCATAGCCTTTTACTATACAGCTATTTCATTCCCTTTGAAAACCTAGGCTGTGTGGGTACCTCTCTGAGCACACAGAAGATCACTTTAGTCTGTGCTGTTAATGAAAACAGCCAGCCTAAACAAGCACAGAGTATCATCAGGACATGAAACAACCTGTACACTTAAGAGTTTGGAAGCAAACTGCAAACCAAGAACCGGCTCTTCTGAAATCACATCATATATGGGGAGTTGCTCTAGTGTATTCATTCTGGAAGGAAATTAAAATGTGGTATATATTTATCCCTACCAAACACAAAAGTTAGAACTGCATCATGCTGTCTGGCTAATGTTTCAAGAACAAATTTCACAGTCACATTCTCAGAAAAACACAGTAAATTACTTTCTTCCAATACAGAAGCATAAAGAACTGGCTGCCTAACGGGAATTCTGCTTCTGTTCAAGCTAATTTACATCCAGTACTGGATGTTAATTTCTGGCAATCTTGGATAGGATTTTAGGTCTATACACTTATTCAATGGATTATACACCTGTCAATATATTAATTTTTTCCATCTGTGACAGACACTTTGTGGGTGATGTTTTTCATTTTATAAATAATCTCTGAGCACTTCATTTCAATCTGTTAATATGTATATTTTAAATATCTTTAATGTTATTTAACTGTTTCAGGACATGATATTCTGGAGATCATAACAATACTCAGGCAGAGTATACTTCTCACAAAGATAGAACATCATAACAAGCACAGCATGAGTATTCAAAACATGTCACTCTCCTGAATCAAGTTTGCAAGAAAAAAAAATTGCAATACTATTCTAGAGGTAATTAAACAATTGCTACTACAACATGTTGTTGCAACTCTTGATAAAAGTGAATCTGAAATATTGTATTCTATAATGGCAGTAGACATAAATAGGATATGAGTAATGGAATATTTACACAAAAAGAATCTAAACAAACAATTACAATATTAGTTATCACTGCAACAATGGTAGACAGAGGTTTCCATAATATAAGTGATGTGCGCTAAACTGCACTTTAAAATACTGTTTCATTCAGATTTTCAACCTAAATGGCAGGATATCATCGCTTAAACAGAAAAAGTAACCATAAACAAATCAAATCACAGAGGTAGTCACACAGTGCTGTAGAAATTTTTGAAAAGTTCATTTGAGGAATAAAAATCTTGTTAGCTTTCTTTGCATGTGCTGAAAGAATCAGTATAGGATGATCACATAAGATAAACAGGTCTTCAAGAGGTCGTCTTTCAAAATAATAATTATATGCCTACTGTCTTACTTGAGCTATCTATCCTTAGCTAATCATGCCTGTAGGCATTCATATACTACTGGATTTCTAACATACCAGACCCTTTTAAAATTAAGATGCAATTTCTCTGTTACCACATCAACATTGATCTTCTACAGTGTTGAATTTGACACAAAAGTACAAGACATTCAAACTGAACTGATGATAAAGTTGTCACAGCACTAATTCCTCATATTGCAAAACCCAAAGGGAATGGGGGAGTTTAACTTAAGATTTTTAGCGCACCTGGGAAGGTTCAGCTTTATGTGTGTCACCTTTCCTCACTGCTATCAATATACCAATTACAGCTTCTGAGAAGTGCTAGGCTACTTTTTGAATAGTGGGTATGACATTCCAGTATATCCAACTTATTTTAAGTGATGCTTATAATTTTATAACAGCTAATCTAACATTATGATTAATTTTACTGGAAAACATTAGTACACAGTCAGAAATATGCCTGGTTTATGTTTGATTGATCATTCAATGCCTTACTTCTCATAGTTCTCTTCTAATCATAAAAAATAAATAAATTTAAAAAAAATAGTAAGGCTTTTTCTTCCTAAAAAGTAAAACATTTGTATTTCAGTTAGTAATTTTAAACAAATGAAAGCATGATATGCTCCTCCCCAAAAACAAATGTAAGAAAAAATTTACAAAAGTAAACCAAATAAAACTTTTAATCAAATGCAATTAAGATAAAGTATAAGAAATCAAAGGTCTACTTAGTCTTTTAAACTTCACTTTCTGCAGACAAATACCCCAAAGGTATCTAGTACATTACATTCAGCATGGTCCTGTGTTCTTCTTATACCAAACTAAAAGAAAATAACTTGCAATATAAACTATGAACAGTTTCTTAGATGCAGTTCTTTCAATTTAATACACATTTAACAATACTGAAATATCATATCCTTTTAAGAAACTGAAATATAAATCTATAAAGGTTGGACTCTTTTAAATGAAACAATACAAATTCCACTTTTAATAACAAACTGTTTATGAAGTATCCGACTGAGAAATAGCCAGGAGGACAGTTTTTAAAGACATTTGTGAGGTATAAAGTCTTATTTCTGTATTTTGCATGGTTTGCACTGTTTTTCAAAATACCTTTTTATTTTCTGTCTCAAAAAGTAATTTAGCACTCTATTCAATACAAACATTCAAATGACATGCTTGCTTGGATCCACTTTTCAGAATATGCAAAACAGAGATACCAGCTGCTGGATTCTCAATTACATAGGACAGAAAATCTGTAGTTGGGTTTTTGGCCATAGTAAGGCAGCAGACATATCCACAGACAACAGCTTGACACCAGAATGATAGTCTGAACCACAGAGTTCCTCCTACTAAGCAAATTCATTCAGGGCTTAATACAATCTCCTGAAATCAGCCAGTTTTGATGCATGCATTAATTACTCAGACTCACAAGACATCTAAGCACAAACACAAAGGCATTTGTAGATGCTTATATTCCTAATGTTTAGCACATATGGAAGAAGTCAACTCAGTGTCTTCACCTTTGTTTGTCAGTTTTATACTTGTGAAACACAAATATCTCTTAGCTAAAGTTGCAAGGATGGGGAAGAGAGGTATTTGTTGCTTCTTATCCTCCCCTTGCCCAGTTCAGCAAGTAACACAAAGAAATTTCTTTTACTGAAATATGGGTTCAGATTTAGTAGATAAAGCAATTAGCAATTTTTTTCCAGAACTCTGGCAATATCTTAAATTGCAGGTAATCCTAAATGTTTTTCTGAACATAGTTTCATGTGCTGTTCCTGTGCCATTACTGTACAAATAGGCAACTAATCAGTGAAAATTAGGTTTGAATTCATGAATCACATTCTCATGCTGCTAATTACACTGTCTGCAAACCTTTTCTTTGACTTACAGAGGAGAAAAAAAATAGAATCACACTGAATTTTTTTTCAGTGTTTAGGTATGAAAGAAGTTCCAGACTTTAAGTCTGAGTGTCTAAAGTAAAACCCGAGCTTTTGCCTTAGATGAAAAGTCTTTTCGTTCCTCACTAAAACAGTCAGCATACTTATATTCATGCATAAAATTCTTACGATTTATATTAATACTTTTTTAAATCATTTCTGATTCTGACCAGTCCTGACAACCAAAACTCATCTAGAAAAAAAGTTCAAAAACTTACTCAACTCTTCAAAAAATAAAATACTGTTATATGCAAATAAACTCTCTGAAAGTAACATGAGAAAGGTTAGGCCATATTAGAAATGTAGGCAAAAGGAACATTATTTGTTTACCTTTCAATTTCAGAACAATCTCCCCTCTGCCTTAGCTTGCTTGACAGATGTATATTCAGATTTCAATTAGTCATTCAGATAATGAGTTGTATGTTTACACAAATCTCATGGTAAAACTCGATTTATGAACATAATACAAGTATAGAGACTAGAAATGAAAAACAGACTACATATAGAGGATACAAATGAAAGATATCAGGTGATACAGACCTGTTACTTGTCTACAGACATTTAAACTGTTGCTATTTTCAAAGCCAATAAAACATGCATAGTCCAATCACCTCTTAAGCTCTAGAGCTCAAATTTATTTAAAAAAAAAAAATCAGTCATTCTTCACTTGAAAAATCCTTTCTGAAATAGAATTGCCTTCATTGACCTTAATGCTCCCTCAGGGTTCAGCTTTATGGTGCTTATAAATCAATCACTGGTGATCAGAAAACAAGACTCACAAAAAGCTCAAAAGAGATTTAATGCATCATGCTCTACATTCCAAGGAATAAACAGAGAGAATTACACATTCAAAATAAACTGAACTGTAAGCATGCGTTAACAACCAGCTTATCCATAATGCTGCATCAAGAATGGCTGGCTTATGGAAACACCCAGTGCTGGAAGGAGGGAACAAATAAGGTTGCTCAAAACCCTCCAGAATGGTACACAAAAAGGAGCTTACACAGATCAGAGAATATGGAGACATATAATGTCCTAGAGTCACACTATTCCTCACTTTTTAATCCTTACATTATATCACATTCAGGTAGAATCCCCACAGTCTCAGATATGAAACAATAAGAAGTCAGCCCTTCCATTTTAGTAATTTTTATGGCAAAACTGAAGGCAATGACTTTCATATACTGCATGAAACTACAAGGTCACCTACCATTTGAAGGCAAGAGTAAATATTCAACTAATGAAAAGATACCTGAAATTCACCTTTATTTTGGAATTAGCTTCTTGTACTCTTTTGATATCTGTAAATAAACCTGAACAATGTGACTTTGCACCATGGCTCCCCACTCCCATTTCAGATGATGTTTTGGTTGACAGACACTGTGCAGTGGTCTAGCACCTATTCCAAGCTGAATCCAGAAAGATTGCAACAGTTTTTCTGAAATTCCTGAAATAACAACACTTGAGGTAATAGAGTTTTCAGGAAAGCATACTGAAAGGGAATCTGTGTGTAAATAATAACAGTACCATACTACTTATGAATATTAATAATGTTGAAAATATTTGGTTGTGGAAAAAGGTAATTACAATGATAGATGCTGTATTCTTAAAAAATAAGAAAAACAGGAAAGAAACCCCACTAAAACAAAACAAACAAAAAACCCAACCAAAACAAACAAGCAAACCTCACAAAACACAAAAAATCTGACTAAATTAAAATGAAATAATTTGTCCTGCAGTTTTGATTTGCTTTCTTTAAAAAAAACCCTAATGTTACTAATATGCAAATTCCCTGTGACTTTAGCACTCTAAAGATAAATAGGACTTTTCATGTGAATAAAATTAAACAAAACAATTTAGAGAAAAGGTTTTTCTTTAGGATGAAATGTATTTTGACTTATTCAAATGTAAAAAACCCACATCTCAACTGCATCTGCTATTTGTTTTTCATCTTCTGCAGAATGAACTTAAAAGAAAAATCAGACTTGCAGTAAAACAGCAAAGAAACAAGAATCTGAACTTACAATAAGTCCATTTGGGCAAAGTTACTGAGGTAGAAAATACAGCAAAGTCAATTAAACCCTAAGACATTGCTGCCTGAAAGGTGATTGGGATGCTCACAGGGATAATAAGTACATACACAGCATACAACAAAAAACTTTGTCCCTCATAAGACTGACTACCTGACAGAACTCATTTAGTATTTGAGCAATCTCAGCCAAGGCTGTACAGGTATTACTGAAAACAAAATCTTTCCAACAGCAATCACACACAACCTTCCACACCAACATCACAGCACAGACCATTCTCATTGCACACAGAAGACAAAAGATGGCTATCTCGACCATTTCCTTCAAGTTGGACTTTTATAACCAACAGAAAACAGAAGACTAAGTCTCCTCAAGAAGCTAGAGAGTGGGACATCATGGCTCTCTTTTTATGAGGGCCAAAACTCTGACTGACTTCTCTTCAAGCACAAAGCAAACTTGAGAAACACAGACCTGTTTTTACAATTCAGGGCAGGAGTAAAAAATAACCCAAAATCCAACCAAACAAAACTAAGCCATCCGCACTCCAGCAAGCCCCAAGCAGAGCAACCTGCATAACACAATTCAGCTGCTGAACTTTTTTTATAAAATCTAATTGATAAACAGCAGAATTTCCAACTTTTCTAACTTGTCACTTGACTGTTAACATAGATGTTGTGAATGATCTGAGAACTGAAGCTCAGAAATTTCTGTTACCATATTATATAGGAATAGTATAATTATAGTAAATATATAAAGAATAAAAGGACCAACTTGTTCCACATAAATCAGTGTTTGATCAAAATTATATATGCACTTAACTCAACAAATTGTACCAAAAGGCAACAACTATTTTCAAACAACGTTATTGAAAAGACTTCCTAAAACACTATGGTTCCCAATGCTATGCTTCAAATACCTGGTTGAGCTTCAGTAGTACATGCAGCTGCAACTTTAAACAACAGATTTTCCTTGCAACTGCAGAAGCAAAGTCTTTACTGAAAACAGGTACGGAGAAGCCATTCACATATGGGTTTTTTGTTTAATTTATAGTAACACCGATAAAAGCCTATACACATGCATTCAATTACCCAACGCATAGATTGTTAACCCAGCTCCCCAAAATGAGATTAGCAAGCCCGATGGAAAGGATATTATTATCCTGTTAAAATCTGACATGAACAACATCATTGTTTGAGATGAGTGAGCATTTGACAGTTAATTATGTAAAATTGACACTACTGAGCTTAATAATTAAAAAAAAATCTGCAAATCTGACAAGTGACTACCATGTTTAAACTGGATAACCCTCAAGATACGGCTCCTTCTTTTAGAAGGTATTATAGCTGAAACTTCGTGTTAACTCAGACCCAAAAGTGCAACCAACAGAAATTCCATTTGAGAACAAATGTATTTGAGTGCATATAAACACAAGATTTATTATTTCTCAAGATTCATATCAACTAACCTTAAACATCTGATCTATTTTAGATATCAGTTATGCAAAGGGAATTCTAGCTTTTGAGTATACAGGTACTTTGAGTATGGTTTATAATTTCATTTACTAGACCACAAAAACAAAAAAACTTTGAACAGAACATCTTTCCTACAGGGACAATTAGCATGAGAAAAATTGCTTGCAGCAGTACACAATTGCTTGCAGACATCCCCGTAACAGTGACTCTGAGATCATCCATCCCTCCAGGCTAATTAAAATAGAGACCTGCAAACAATCTGCCATTGCTGGTAGGAGTATTCCGTTAGGACTAGCAGTCAGTTCTCTAGATAAACCTTTAAATGGAATCATTCCACATCATACTTGTCAATCTCTTGATGGTTGTTTCCTTCCATATACCTCTGCACAAAGCCTAAAAACTCACTTCCAAATCAACCCTAACATCATCCCATTTCCGTCTCTGACATGTCTCTGTTTTGCCCAGTGATCTACTTCGCTCAGCACTTGGAATCCTTACAGCAGGCACCAGGAGCAGAACCAGATGAGCTGACAGAAGCTGCTGTTACATACAAACAATTAACTTGCGGGAAATATTCTTGCCAGGCGCTTCCCACTGTTCAGATAAGCACGTGCACACAGCTAGTTGTGGACAGCTGCCCCTGTAATGCTGCCCAGGATAACACAGTTTGGAAACCTTTGTGTGCCCAAAGACACCCTTTGAGCAACTGAACAACTTAAGACAAATAGAGAAAGTTCAAAGTTAACTCCCTATACAATCTACTTTCAAGCTGGTGGCTTCATGTTAAATCTTAAAAATTATCCCATATTTTCACAAGAGAAACAAAACTTTTAAAGGTTAGTAGCTGCTCTGTTAAGTGACTCATACTATGCATATGTTATACTTTTTCTTATACTGCAGTATTATAATCTAATTATACTGAAAACTTTCTGGTAGGTATTAATGCCGTTAGCTTAACATTAGTATTTGCTCTTCCTAATCTTCAGGTGTCCCTTTTATTTTTAGACTGAGATTTGCTAAAAGCTCAACATATTTTCTCAAGCCTTTATGGAAAAGTCAGCTGAAACTGAGCATTCTAATGGCAATGACTGAACACACAGAAAAAAAGTTATCTACTACCCAGCATCATCACTGGAGGGAAGGTTTCTCTTGCAGCTTCTCTTAATGAAATGACTCAAGGTAAGCACAGAAGAAGATGCTACCTGAGATCATCTTTGAAGCATGTGTATTTTGATTAAACAATGTCACTCACATGCTTATTTACAGGTAGCCTTCCAGTCACAACCCTTTCTCTACAGTTAAAGACACACTTCGCCAGGATAAAAGGCAGAAGAACACAGCCTGAATAACATCAGTAGGTTGTTAAGCTGGAGCACAATAGTAGGATCATCTTATGTCAGAAGACTCAGGAGGTCTCTAGTTCAAACTCCTCCTCAAAGAAGGTTCATCTGTGAGATCAGTATTTACTTGAGTCTTGAAGATGTTTAAGAACAGAGTACCCTGTCTGGCTACTTGCTATACCACGTGATCATCCTCATGGGAAAAAAAATTATGCTCATGGCCATTCTAAACCTTTTATTGAAGTTATGACTACTTCACCTCATCCTCCCACTGCACACCTGCCAAGAACCTGCCTGTCTTCTCAACAATATCCCTCCAGCCACTGGGGGGGCTGCTGTTGGTTTCCTGCTGTGAGTTGTTCTCCAAGTTGAACAAGCTCAGCTCCCTCAGCTGTCCTTGTACCAAGTGCTCTAGTCTAGCCCTAGCAAGTGTGGGTCCTCTATGGAACTTACTTCAGTTTATCTATAACTTTCCCACACAGCTGCTCCTCTCAGCTCCTTCATACCCAAATAAATTTCATACATTTATGAAATATATGAATAAAAGTATCTTTGTATTCTACAATTTTCCCTTCAGCTAAGAAAAAATTAAGGGCATCTCATGCCACAGAGAAAGAAAACTGTCTTTGTGATTGAGACACGTTACCCGGTCTGGGGTTAACCTTTTTTCTTGACACTCCTCTTTCATCCTCGTTTTTACTACAACATTATCCAAATTTCAGAGAGCATTCAAATGACTAAAGTTTTCTCAGGCCATCAATAGAATAAAAAGGTCTATAAGCTACCTAAGGGTCCAAGACCTTGACAACGTGATCTGTTTAAAAAGGAAGCAAGAAAAATTCAAATTAACTGTTGGAAGAGAACTAAAATTATTTTTCTGCATTTCTGATGACTAGGCAAAACTGAAGATGTCCCCATGCTCCATGAAAGACCTAAAAGATCTACCTTAAAATGAAGCACCTGTAGGAGAGGTCACAGAACAATGAACAGTAACAAGTTAGTTGAGTTTGGACAAGCATCCTTTCAAAATTTCTACACAATCTCAGGGATACAATAACTACTAATAGTGACACATGAACTCTAATCCATTTGCGTTATACCCAGGGTGTGAAGGGAAAACCCTAACCCAAAAAGTTAGTTACAGAAAAAAAAGTGGGCAACTAGTCACATCAAGACTCACAGCTATACTAGCCAAATTAGTAGAAACAGCAACAAAGACACACTGAGGATAGATCAGCAGGCCTTCTAAAAAGAAAAATCTTACCTCACATAAATACTGAAGATCTGCAAGAAGATCACAGAGTACATAAGGAAGCTCAAGGTGACAGCTATTGGGTGTCTAATAGGCTTTAAACAAGTTTTAAGAAAACTAAGAGATCAAAAGAGACAAGGTCTTTTGAATGGATAGACAGAAGATGGTCTGATTCATCATGGTTGTTCCTACACTGGTGGGCTAAGTTTTCTTGAGAATGATGATTTCAACACTTAAACATGTTGCATTGCCTAACACAGGACTGTTCTACCAAATCCTGGTACAAAAACCATTCATTAATTATTGCTTCACAAAGCAAATGTAATATCAGAAAATTTGTTCTCACAGATTACACTTATTTTCTAATTCTATTTAAAATAATAGGAAATAGTTACTATAAATTGTATTCATTTTCTTAAAAACACAATGCAGTACTTTTTTGTTTGGTTGTGATACTTTTAGTCAGAGAATTACTGCAAACATTTTTACTAAACTTCCATATCATGACCAGAACACAGTGACAATAAAGTTGTTAGGTTTATTTAGAAAATATCTTCTGCTTCAGAAATTTTAGTAGAGTTTTGACAAACAATTATTGACCTGTTTTGTAGCCTCTCCACTTGATTCAAAACCGTATGAATAAATGAAAGTAGGCACTACTTCAGAAATTACTAATTTGGCCAATGAGCTAACTGTAAACAATTCCCTATTTGCAACACTGCTTTGACTGTATTTAGCTAAGCTGCCATGCATTTCACTTTGTGTAAATGCATGTACATTGTGTGGCAACTAAAACTAGGCCTAGATCCATGCTTGAGGCAGAAAGACCAGAGCAGGCACATAACAGAAACAATTATGCTGTAGAGAGAAAAAAAAAAAAAAAAAAAAAAAAAAAAACAAACCACTTACTCCTATTATTAAGCATTATCCTACTTGCTAAACGATATCCCTAATGCTATGCCAGTACTTTTCTCTGTGTCATTCTCTGCTTTTTAGCCAACCATGTAAGACAACCTGTCACTGCATCAGCAGTTTCACTGCTGAGCCACACTGGTTGAAATGCCAGAATTTAAAAACATTTGGACTTTAAAGCTGTGAGACTAAGAAGAATCAATGTTACATAAAAGTCTACCAAGTATCTAAATTGATTTGCCTTGGTGAAATTTTCCTGTATGCAAAACAGGATTAAATAAAAGCTGTTAAAGGTGACAAAAGATTGGATCATGCTCAGAACAAATTATAAAATTATGCCTTGTAAACAAATAACAATGATAATAATGAGTTGCCCAAAGCAAAACTGTATAGTTTTATTTTCCTGCTTGTTTGGGATTTTTAGTTTTGTTTGTTGAACTTAGTAGTTGTGCATTTTATAAGCTATTGATCAAATACAGCAGCTTCTGGCAATTATATGCCGAGAACCAGGTACCTTGCTCCTATACTGGAGAATAGAGGTGCTTGAAAGAGGACACTCTTTGTCCAAATTCATGCTTTTAGGTCTCAGAGATAAACCTTTTTATTCTTGCTTAGCACAGAGGAGGATACTGTTACCCCACACTGGAAACAGATTTGAAAATAAACAACTGCTACATCCACAGAATAAGTCACTGGAGAACATATTGTTAAAATGAAGAAAGGACCTCTTTCTACAGTATCCTATTAGCCAAAATTTCAGTCAATGCTGCAGAAGAGTCTCTTATTCTCCAGTGTATTAATGGGAACTAAAAAGACTCTCAAGACCTTCAAACTAGAGTCTAGACAAACTGGAATACTTGGCACTAGGGGGAAGGAAAGGTTTCACACAACCATAACATCATTCAAATCTGACAACTTTTACTACCATGGATATTGGTAACAAAAGTGGTAAGAGACTGTTAAAAGAAATCTGGTCTGGGTCTTTCTCCAAAGTTAGTCTTCA
The DNA here is from genome assembly GCA_013396655.1 of Campylorhamphus procurvoides. NCBI lineage: Eukaryota > Metazoa > Chordata > Aves > Passeriformes > Dendrocolaptidae > Campylorhamphus > Campylorhamphus procurvoides. Next base: position 3,464,403 of record WBMV01003664.1, on the reverse strand, counting down.
TTAAACGTGTGATCTAGGCAACTTAGATAAACCATTACAAACAAAAGGGGCATAGATATACAAGGGTTATGCATTTTCAACCAAATTTAAACTTTTTTTTATACTTGTTTGCTGTAATTGGGTAAAGGATTTATGATTCAACATATCCTAAACTGGAAAAACAGTTGAATCTGGAATACTTCATTACATATCTTGATCTTAATAAGGCTTTTAGACTTTTGAAAGCAAATGTTCTTTTCACTTCAAAAATAAAAGAGAAACAAAGTTATCCAATAAATCCACAGAAAAGAGGGGGAAAGATACGCTGCATTATCCAAAGTTTGGCCTAAACATCTGGTTTTGAGTACNAAACAAACAAACAAAAAAAAGTAGTCCATTCAGACAGAGTATAAGTTATCACAGTATGGAGAAGGTGCAGGCAATTTGAATTTCTAATCTACTAGAATAGATCAGTGTATTTAAATCGAAATAATTTAGTGGTTATAGAACTCTTTTTTAATTTCAGTCACATTGCGACTGGTCTTCTGGAAGCTAATCTGAACTGGCATGTCTTCAGTCATTTGCATTGGATTTATATCCCAGTAACTTTGAAAATAAAACAACTGTTGGCATGTGAATCTTTGATTTGTCTGATTTCTTTTTAAATGGATTTGGGGATTTTCTATAAACATAAAATATGCCTATTAACCACGTTTAAAACGTTTTCCTTCCTTTACATTAGAGAACAAATTTTAAGTGTGAATAAATTTAGTAATTCCTTCTATTTTATTATATTATTAACAGATGATATAAAATCTGATTTTTCCTAACTGACTTGAAGTTGTCTACAGTCTTTGTTTTAATTTAAGGTTTTTGCTCTAGACTTAGTTTTAAAGAATCATTTATTTTAGCAAATTGAAGATAAAAATCATTAGCCACTTTTAACAGTACAAGTCAAAAATTTTACATAAAGATTCAATATATTCACAGAATCCCATAAATCCTGAATATAACTATTTTATTCTATTAATTTTAAACACTGTTTAGATTTGTTTTCATGAATGAAAAGGCTTGACAGCAAATGGATTAATTTGCAGACCAACAGCTTACATAAAGAGACAGCAACAGCTGAATCATCTTTTGTTTTTCCTTGCAGGTCAGAGGGCTACGGAAACATTTAGATAACAATCAGTCAAAACTACCATAATTCAGATATTTTTATCCTCCAAAACAAAACCCTTTTTTCACAAGCCATTTGAAATAACTGCAGATTAATCCAGCTAAACTGCTCAAGTGCTTCGTGTACCAACAGATCCTCAGTTTGTGGACTTGGTGTTTCTCAGCTTTGATGGATTATTATTTCCTTCTAAAGACAGAAAGAAACTCCATCACTTATTGCACTTTGGGGATTAATGGGGTGTGACAAAAAGATGACAGTAACACAGGGAAATCCTGTCTTCACGATGTAAGAGAGATCATCTACTCATTTAACTAAATCAAGGATTTAACACAGAATGTTAAGCTCCAGAAGAACTTAGTAATTTACTTTTCAGAAATGCAGAATTTAACTTCAGAAAAAAAACAAATAAGTAAAATTTCACCACCACCAGTGTAATATTACACTTTATGTGTAATATTCACTATTTCATAATTAGGCTCTGTCTTTAGTAATTTAAGTAAGCAAAATTCAGTAGGAAAAGACTTCCTGACTGGCAGACAAACCCAGCTCGTCCTGAAAACACTACAATTCAACCAGATGCTTTGGAATTGCATTAACACTTCCTGGCTACTTGATACAGACACTGAGACAGTCATTTTCTCTTAGTCCTCTGGCAACCTTTCCTCTTGAGCATATGAACATCAAGATAAATATTTTTTTCTTTACAACGGGCACATTTTACAGCAAGAATAGCAGTGTATCAGATTCTATTCATAAACTTGTTCTGAAAAGAAATTGCACACCTTATAAACAAATCTGGAAATTACTTCCCATACATTATTTCTGGTTATTAAAAGAAAAGTCAGAATAATAATGCAGGTGAACTACTAAACAGCATTCACTGTAAAACAATCTGCCACTTGCTAGAAATCAAATTATTCTTGTTTTACACATTTATTAAATAAGCTCTGTAGAAATTAGAAATAATGCTTTTTCTTTTCTTATTAAAGAAAGTATACAGCAAAAAAAGCAGCCCATGATGTGCAGAAAACACATTTAAGGTTACATATATATTTACACACACACACACATATATACATATATATGTATGTATATAATTGAGCCATTCATAACTCCTTGGACTTACTGCAAGAGATATTCTTCTCACATTATCTTTTCTTATTAAGGAATAAATACCAAGATTCTTGAAAACAGTATCTATGTTTAGATACTTCCAAGGAAACTTTTTTCTCTTGTTAGCACTCAATATATATAGTGTGCATTATGCTGATGAAACCAACTCACTTTAAAATTTACTATGTAAATGTAATTACAAACATAACAAGACACAGGTGTTCACGGTTCTTAAATTTCATCCAAACACTAAATAAACAATTGTACTTGAAATTTGGTTTCAAACAAAATGTAGCAAAATACTAAGGCAAAGGTAGCTATACTATAAATTAATAAAATGAAATTTAAAAATTTTCAGTGATTTCAAAGCTATCCCAAGGCTAGAAACATTTGTTTCAACATGCTACAGAACAAACAAGATGCTGTGATGAAGTTTTAAGAAGACATAAAGACACACACTCTACATATAACCTGTTTTAAAATGAAGAGCAGAAATATATTTTTCACTTGTTTCACTACAGTGTTATTATTCTACAAAATGGTTTGGTCATTAACATCTTCTCACTGTGCAGCCTATATTACAGAACTAACCAGACCATACAATTAAACAAACAAATACTGAATGCCTAAATTTCATTATGCACAAACTGGAAATGGCCATTGTCTTCTCAACAGCTATTCGAGTATGCTCTCTTTCTTCCTTCCTTTATAATATCCAGTAGTATTTATAAATTTTCTCAGACCTACCATTTTACTTTCTCTGCCTCTATGTGCTAGTTTAGTTCAAAAGTCAGCATGAGCAATATTGCAAGATGAGGATTTTTATCATTTCACTAATCAAAGATCATGTATTTACCTTCTGCAAGCATGTCTGGTACATCTGCTTGATATCTAGGCCCCACTCTGATTTCTCCCTTGTCTGCTAAAAGCGTTTTCAGTGATGGATCATACACCAATGAATAAAAAAAAGTATCCTAAAAAAGAAAACATATTTGCAACAGCATAATACTTTTTCAAATTGGGTTTTTAAACCCATAACACCTTCCTTTTGGAAATTTGCACACTTTCTAGAACACAGATTTGGTACCTAAATCTTTTTTTTTTACATAATACAGATGTTTCATGAATACTTTTTAAAAGGTTATTGAAGCTTCTCTCATTGCTAGGACTTATTTCAGAACTGAGCAATAACGAAAAGATTCATACACAAAAATACATCAACACATATGAAAAAAACTAATGTTAACTTCTTTCTGAATTTAACGTGTTTCCACTCATAAGCATCTCTACCATACTAACTTTGCATTATAAATTAGTCTCAGAAATGATTAAACATTGTCTGCATAAATCTTTTTCAGACACAAAAATAGTATTGGCAAATTTGGTACAGTACCTCAAGTACAGGGCAAGTCCTGCTTTCAGAAACATTTTTACTGATTATCAGTAATTTTGGCGTAGAAATTGAAAAACAAAGACATGCTAATTTCAGTTTAAAACCACTCTCTGCCTGATGTTATATTAAGACATTCAAAAAAAAATACATTTACTCTGAAGGCATTTCGCACTATATTTTGCAATCATCCTTCAAATTCTTGGGGAATTTTCATCCCCTCTGGTAAAGCTAAGCATTATAAGTACTTTCCATAGGAAATGAAAGTTGAGCAAGTACTTTCATAGAAGTTAAAAACAAAAGAAAAAAAAGAGCCATGTGAATTCTCCCTTAAGTATCTGCTACAGGAAAAGATCTGTATATTTTTCATCTGTAACATACTACATAATTTACTTCAAATTAATTATTTTCTAAATACAAATATATTCATAATAAACCCATCATTTAAGATTGTCAATTAAATTTTTATAAAATAACACTTTTGAAATCAGTGTTTTCAACATTATAATTACAGAATTTTTCTAATCTATAATTCAACAAAAGATTTTCAAAGTCTTGTTTGCCCATTCATTAAAAATACAGCTGTAAAAGACTAAACCCATTAAAATATTTACTGGAATAAAATTCATATATTACCTCTTTCTCCAGGTATGATAGCACAGACTCTGTCTCATTCAGAAGTGCAACACTGCATTTTCCCCTACACAAACATAAGGAAGAATGGTTATTTTGTGAAAAGTTCAAAGTTTTATTAAGAAAAAAGTTACTTCCAAGGAAACAATCTAGATACCAAAATTAACAGCATAGCAACAGAATAAATGGCTGTACTGACCCATGCATTGAAATACATTGAATTCCAACAAACTGGGAAATAGTTTCAGGAATGGAGAAGCAAAAAAGCTGAAGATATACTATGGCAAAAAATAAATACACATACAATCATTAAAAAGGTCAGCATCAATGAAACATCACCTCCAAGTGACTTACTTTCAGTAAGTTCAGTGCCTAATTTGAAAACAAATAGCTGAAACCAGAAAGAATATAAGGTTTTACCAATGGCCCATCAAGAAAAAGAAGTGCTTTTCTCTTTTGAATGAAATTACTTCTAATGACGAATCATGGAATTCTAAGAATTTCTTCTATGACCACATTTCTGTGCAGGCTCCTGGTATACTGAGCAGTTGTGCAGACCTGCCCATGCATAATATCTGTAGATGAAGCAATGGGAGTTTGACCCCACTACCCCCGCAGCTCTATCGTCTCCTTGTCCCCCAGCGTTGCCTTGGCATCAAATTCCTCTGTCCCTGGCTTCTCTGCAAATAATCTGCAGAATTATTTTTACAAATGGTATTTTAAAGAAACACACATAGATGTGGATGAAAAATGTTAAGTGTGCTGACTCATCTTGCTAGCAACTGGCATTTTTATGTTATAATTTACAACCAACCATTACATATATATAACTATAATATATATTTGTTACCCTTTACATACCGCACCTTGTACTCCATGGACCTAACCTTCAGTTTAGTTGGTATTGAACAGAAAGAACCAGCGGCCTTATACATATGGCTATAGGACCTCTGCCCAGAACACGTGGGTCCCATCTTCTCTCATGGAACAGACCAGCATACAAATATAGAAAAAATAATTGTTTGCAGAGACCTTCTTGATTTTAAGATAACACCAACAAAGGTATTGTAAAATCCTGTCTGTTCTCATGAGTGAATGCCGACTGCTAAGCTCAATCAGAAACACTGGAAGCCAGTTGTTAAGGGCTTATCTTTAAGAGACCATACCCAGCCAATGTTTTATTCATTGTCACTGTACATCCTGGGAAAGGGGGCTAAAACCACACGTTAAGTGTGCTGTATATGACCTCCTGAATTTCTCTTCTTTGCCATGCCTGTCAGAAGAACCACACCACCAAAGAGAAATGGTGGGAAGATGAGCAAGAAAAATCTGAGCACAATACACAGGAGCAGAGGGAAAGACACCTGATGTAGGAAACCTTCTCTGTACGCACCATGTCCTTGAAGGTTTCTTTGAAACTTTTTGGCCTTGATAATTCCTGCACGTTCACTTCCAAAAATTAACTATATGTTGTACCAGTTTGCAAATTTTGTTTTAATGTTTTGTTGGCGTCTTTTTAAGAGTAAAAAGCTAAAAAGGAGTTACCTTTCCAATCTGCTTCTATTCCACACACTTCTAGAATGCCCTCTCTTCACTACAGCCTACCCTTATTTAACTCCATTTACTGCAGAGGCATTGCTTCACTGCCACCACAACTGCCAGAATATTTATTAACTCACCTCAGACTTTGTTGCTGGTAATTTAAAAAAAAAAAAATTATTTCATAAAGAGATGAGCTTAATCCCCCCAGCATGTTTTTTAAGTGAGTGAACTTCTGTCTGATGCTCCATTTCTTTGAACAGCATATTAGCCATTTAATGTCTGGAGTCACAGAGAAGTAACATTTTTTATGTATACATGACCTCTCATATGTATGGACTAGAGTCTCAATGAAGACAACATCAGATATACAGTAGTAGATCACACTAAAAGAAAACAACAACAAACAAAAAAAAACCAAACCAAAAACAAAACAAAAAAAAAAAAGAACAGAAAAACATCAAAACGCCCCACATTTGAAAAGAGGCAAATTACAGAATTTTTTTCTAATTTTGACTCTCTATATTACAGTTACCAGTTTCTATAAGGTAGAAACCTGCAACACTTACTACAAATGGTTTATAATCTTTAGCAAATCAAATCCTACTGGTTTTATATCTCCTCTCTTTTTTCCCATCAGAGGAACATCTTATCTGTCTAGTTGCCAATGCTCTGTTGGGTTGAACCTAGTATCTAGTTCACTACCTTGTCTCTAGCATCTCTCAGTCATTCACTTAAGTAATTTCCTCAGTATCCATATCACTTTGCAGTGATATGCCCCTTAATATTCTCCAACCACCACTGCACTTTGCACCCTTTCTTCCAATACTAATAATTAAAACACCCTGGAGGAAAAGTTAATGCTGTTTAAACCACACTACCACAAATCTTGGGAGTTCTTTCTCTAAGGCACATAATTGAAAGACCGGAGCTTCTCTGGTTTTAAATATAAAATATTTTCCTCCTCACAATGTTCTGGAACTTCATTTATTAATGTTTTTAAACTATTTCAGATAATTGGGACAGATGGAGCTATATCAAATAAATAATCAATGTAACAGGATAAAATCTCACTGTTCTAAACTAGACAGAGAAAAGAAAGGGGGAGCTAGCTACCTACAAAAACAAAGGAAAGAGATAGTACACTGCATTTATCAGATTATCAGTTGCACACCAAAATAAAACACTTGCTTCACAAATGCAGCAGGATTTTTGGAAGTTTTGAATATTATTTAGACTGCTAGTATACAATGCCATAGTTTCATTATTCACTTGGAGTCTCCTGACTGAAATGTGTCATCAAACTGAACAAAACTCAGGTTAAAATGAAAAAATTACTCAGCTTTTGAGAAATAAAAAAAAAATACATAAATTGAGAGTTGCCTACTATTTTTTCCACATATGAAACCTTCTTCCTCTTATGTGACTCTCATCTCTGATTTAAGCTGTATTCCTCCACCAAGCAGCATTCTTGACTTAACTGGTATCATCGGGGTGAATTACTAGAAAATAGCATCAGAAGGTCTCATTGATGTTAAGATGATGTGTCTGGTTTTGACCTTTTTCTCAACTAAAAATATTTGGAAAAATTGTTTTTACTTTCTACAGATTCAGGCAAAACTTTTGTGAATGTTGAGGGGAAATTTCAGCAACCTCAGCAATGCACAAATAACAGTAAAGAAAAAAAAAACTTGGGTTTTATGTCTTCACTTACAATTTAATTCTGATGAGACTAAATTATGCCTTCAGAATTCAGTCTGCTTTTAGATGTACTTTGCATTTCAACTGGTCACAAATAAAAAGCAGTTCCATTGAGCTGGCAACAATGCCAACAAAACTTGTTACATTATTAAATCATCCAGGAATCAAAATTAATTTAGAGGTCTTGCAGTAAAAGGGGACAGTAAAGCTTACCTATTATGGTCATGGTATTACCAGCCCCTATCATACAAACCATTCAGGATTCAATTCCTTCCCCTATTCTAGTAGCCAGAGCCACAAACTCATAACTTTTGTCTTTAAAGCATTAATCATGTGAAAGCTCTTTTCATATGCTGCACCTTCCTTCGCTCTCATTTGTTAGAAACCCTTGACTGGTTGTAAATTTTTTTTATGTTTCAGGTGACTCCACCAGTGGGTTAACAATTCCTGATCATTTACACCCATCAGCTAAGGGATGCCTGACAAGCTATTTCTCCACGCCTACAACGTACCTCCATACCTCAGGGAAGCCCTTCTGTTGCAATAGAGAAATGACACACACACACACAAACACACACACACTCTCCACGAAAAAGCTACTTCGGAAAAAATGCCTTAATGATTTGGTAGGAAGTGTTTCTTCAACAGCCCCAGCATAAAGCCAGGAGCATGCAGTCCCAAAATCAAAACATTAATCATCTACACTTGAAACTGCAAAGCACAGAGATGCTAATGAAGATTATAAGAAAACGGTAAGACATACTGATCATCGTGGTAGAAGTCTCAGTGCAGTGAACATAAGGATTTGTATTCCCACCTCCCTGTTTTAGGGAGCTATTTTTCATGGGGGATCAGGGAGTGCTGTTTACTGTGGAGCAAAGAAAACGAGAATAAAAAGGAATTCTAAAAAACAAATGGCAGCTTTGTGAGACCCTCCTAGGTAAAACCGTCTAGGACAATTCAGTAAGGAGCTAATGAAAATCAACACTCCATGTGAGATGTCGCTTAATATGCAAGTCCTGAAGGAGAGATTGCAAAGAGAGTAAGCAGAGACAGGAGCTAACAGAGCTTGAAAACTAAACAAAAAAATGTGCCACGTTCCAGTGAGACCCAATAGAGAAATGAAAAACGTGCAGGAACATATTTCCAACAAGACAATAATCAATATTTAGAACAGAGAAGTACAAGACTGCCCTTACTAACCTGTTCCAGTGAGGACAAAAGATGATGGTAACCAGCTCAAGAATTTAAGTAGCATGAAAACAGTTGTACCAAGGCTATTATACAAGACAATGTTATGAAAATGTTTCAATATAGCCTGTGGTTAAACATCCTAGAGCAAAACGCCAATTTTTTTGCACTGTCTGGGTAATTGCTCTTTAATGAGTTTTTCCATAAAGTAATCAGATATATAGACTAAAGTCTTTAGCAACATTTTGAAAAGTTGATGCAAACACATTTTAAAACTATCAAAATGAATGAAAATAACAGCAACTATTTCATCTTTTCAAGTCCCTGTTAGTTTCAGCTCAGCCCTAACTTTTAAACCAGTGGAGACCTCTACAGTTCCTGTTCTGCTGTTCTTGCAGGCTATTTCTTCATGTTTTCACAGATGAATAAGACAGCTCATGAGATACAAATCTTAGATTTCTTGGAACAGGAGGCATGTAAAAAAACTGCATAAAGAAATTACAAGAAACATAACACTTGCTGCTTGTCAGCCAGTACAAATGATAGGAGCGAAAAAAGAAACTTCATGGGTACAGTATCATGCCACCCAAGTCTCCTGTTGGAATGTAGACGCAGCCTGGGTAACACTGGTGCAGTTCAAGAACTCTCAGAACTCATTGCTCTGGGTTCCCACCAAGCCAATGAAACTTGATGTGCATTGGTAGTTCAGACACAAGTGGAAGAAAGAAAAAAAACATATGGAGGCATGCCCCCACAGGCTTGGAAATAATTATTAATTGCCCTCCTGAACATGACAGAATTATGTTGGGCAATTTTGTACAGATATACCAACTGTATCTTGATGATCTGCAGCAAGAAATGTTAGTCTCTCAGTTGAGATTTGGAACACAGAAGCATGAGTCACAAGCTAGACAGTCTGAGAACAAAATAACAGGAAAGAATATTAGGAAATATTATGCTTGTGAGAAAAATCTGATTTGATTTTAACATATGCTGTTACTTCAATGACAATCAGAGATTAAACTAAAAAGAAGATGCATAATGAAGAGGAGTAGAAAGGAGCAGGTGCAGGAGCAGAACTCAGGAGTAACCTTTCCCATATTCAGCATAAAGGGAAAAAAAGGGTGGGAGATATTATAAAGGATGAGATAGCTTCCTTAAATAACAAAGGCTTTTCCTGAACATGAGAAAGTGTTTTGAAGATTTCCAATCAAACATCCACTTTGAGCCAAGTCTTGATCCCTTACAAGCAGTCTAAATTGCAATGATGATCACCAAACCACAGAGTAGGAACTGTGGAGTTCAAAGAGCTTCTGCTAATTATATGAAATTGATTCCCCAGTTATGGGAAGCCAATACTAAGAGTACTTGTGTTTTTTTACTTTGAAATACAGTTTAAGGGGCACAGAATGATGCCAAAAGACAAATATACAGCAATTTCAAGTTCTCAAAATTGCAAAGGGATTACCAACCAGAGAGCAAGCTATTGCATAACACTAAAAACATGAAAAGCATCATGATAGCAATTTAAATCTGCAACAGATCCCTAACTACAGTTAGACTTTTAAAATATTCAATCAATATTTAGAATTGACAAAAAAATAGTTGCATTGCATTGGTTCAGACTTAATTGGCTCAAGTTGTCTTTAAAGGTTCATTTACAGAGCTATGTCAAACATGAGGAAAAAAAAAAAACTCTGATAGGTGACGGCTACTGGGATCTGTGTCTCTGACAAAATAACACCAATCTCCTAAAGAGTACAAGATTGTGTATCTGTGGTCAAAAGATAAATCAATAAACTTGGTATTACCTGATTAACACACTCCTGATCAAATAAAATTAAAAACAGAATGCACAGCAAATTGATTTATGCACATCTAAATGAACTAGTAAAATGCCTGGCATCTAACCATATGCATAGATCATAAGGATGGTCCAGGGTTTTCACATTGCATGTGGATTTTAGTCAAAAAATTCAGAGTTTTAATCTTAATTAGAGTTGGAGGGCTGATTTTGAGCACTCCAAACTGTAAGATTTACAGGCAGTCTCTTGAAGCAATCATGCACAACTGACATGGATTTAAAAGTAATTAAAGGGTAAATATTTTCTTGGTGTGGGCACAGCAAAACTACATATTTTGATATTTCAAAACAAGCGTAACTGCATGTATCTTCTATAAACTATTGTAGGAAGTCATTGATTTTTTTTCTCTAGGGGTTAATTCATGCTAAAAAGTAAAAGAATTGTTACATTTTAGCACAGCAGCAGCAATGCATATGAATTGAAGAAAAACACAGAAGGCTGGTTAAGAATGATTTTTCATACAATCATGAAATCATTTAGTTTGGAAGAGACCTTTAAGATCATCAAGTCCATCAGAAGGTCCGAAGCAGTGCACATCACTTCATGCAACTGAACTTAAATGTTTTGCACCACATGGAAGGCTCCTATTTTGCAATGATGTCACTCCAGGGAAATATGCACTGATTTTCAGGTATTTAAGTGACAGTCTTCCACCAGTAAATACACTTTTTCGTACAGTTTCTATTACTGGCTATTGAACACATCTGAAAACAGGATTCTAATCTAGATCGAATTTTTATCATGTTAGAATATTTCAAATTCTATTGCAAAAGAATAAAAGAAGAGTCAGATACACTTCAAAGTCCCTTTGCTTCAAATAAACTCAATCCAGAAAGGAAGAATACCTCACTCAAGAATCCAAATGATCAGGTAAGCACATGTTCATGCAAAGCAAATTCACTCCTTATCCAGTCTGATTTATGCCAGAAAATAAATCAGGCTTATAAGGCTCATAGCAATCTTTTTAAAAGTAGCTAAACTTTGTGTCACATATTTTTACATACACATACAAATGCATATGAAGTATGCGAATGCACACACACACACACATCATATGAGAGAAACTTCTAGTTTGCCAGGACTGCCAAAACTAGAAATCCTGAGGTAATACCATGAAATTCTAAGGTGACCTGTCTTGAAAAGTAACATTTCTTCTGTAAAATTACTCACTTGATCTGTCTTGAGCTTTAGAACATTTATTGTGTTTTAAGTGAAGGAATACCACATTTAGAAAGAGTACTTCTCTACACTTTAATTGTTTAAAGTATCAATATTAGTGAGTCTTGATGAGATCATGAAGAAGAAAGAACAGCAAAAAAGAAAGCTGTATGAGTCATTTATAACACATTTTAAAAGCATCACATTCTTTGAGTTTGTAAGCATGGCATATTCTTACAAACTGCACATTCTTATGCTACTTATTCTGACATGTCTACAAAGTGATACTAAAGTTACTTTAGTCTACCCAGAAGCAAGGGTATTATTTAACAACAAAAAAAATCATAAATTAAAAAAAAAACCCAAACAAAAAACCACCAAAAACCCCCAAACCAAAAAAATAACAAACAAACAAAAAAACCACCACCTCCAAAACACCAAATACACAATCAAGACCAACAAAAAAATTAAATATTGTGTTCTGGACTGCATTACTGATCAGAAAAATGTCCAAAGAGGGAAACCAAGATTCCTATAGGTTAATACTTTAGAAGTTTAAGTACACTTTTTTGTATTCTTACATGAAAAACTATGCAGAGGCTCCAAATTTCTTAATAAAAATTAAACAACTCTTCTCATGATCAGACTATTTGGTTGCCCTTTAATGTCACACATGCACAGGCATTCTGAAAAGATGTTCACATGCTCCCCAGTCATAATAATGAGATTTTAATAAAATTATCTGATGCAATCACAATCTTTAAAAGGCTTATGAAGTCCTTTCTGTGTTGGAACAGGAAACAATAAACCACACCAACAGCATCTTAAGATAGTGTGAGGGTTTGTTTTTTTCGTCTTTTGTGTTTGTCAGTATTTTAAAGAAAGGATATGTATAAACAGATTTCAGAATCAAAGCTCCAAAAAATTTTTCTGAAGTAAAGGCCATAGGTACACAGAAAATTTGAATTTGCTGTTTATGTCAAGCAAGAATTCTAATCCTCTAAAGTGCATAAGAGACACTTAGTTCATCCAATGGCAATTTGAATAAAAATTCTCCGTTAAAGATTAGGGTATAGATTTAGTGGTTATTTAAACAGTCTCCATAATGACAAATATCCACATAATGCACACATATCATACACAGCCATGTTGAGCCCAGAAATCAAGCTCAGGAACAATTTCAGCATCTTGAAATTGTGTCCAACACAAGCAAAAAATATACTAAGTGACAACAGTCTCTAAAAGAAAAATTATGTCCATATATATTTATTTTGCACTTACAACAAACAAAACAAGAAACAAATAAACACAAAAAACCACCAGACAAAAAAACAACCAACGAAAAAACCCAAACAAAAAAAAAAAAAAAAAAAACACAAAAACCAGAGTGGTTGCATAATTAGCAACTGAAAAAAGTTTCAAGAATATCGTACATTGTCTATCACTTAAAAATTTTAAAAGTAAGCATGGACTTGTCCCTGCAATACACAATTTAATGCAAGAACAAACAGTTGGGATCACATCCATAGTCACCGCACTTCATTGTATGGCCTGAATCAGATAAAAGAATAATTAAAAAGGTCATTACAATCTCACAGCATTCTTCTTTCATACTAGGATAGGATTCTTAAAAATCTGTATTCAAACTCTAACTTACCATAAACATTCTTGAAAGAAGTAATTTAGTAAATTAAATTTAGTTAATTTTTATTGACTCAAGACAAATATTTTTAACCCCACTGTAACTCAGAAAGGCTTTTGACAAAGTAGTAACTTATTCTTTAACCCTAAGAAAATCCCAAACAATTATATCAACTAAATTACCAATATGATAGCAAATAAATATAATCATGTTTGAAATCCTCTTTCCCATTCACAAATGCCTACCACTTTGAAATTCTTCTCCATTCTCAAGCTGTTTGGACTTTAGTCAGATAGTCTGTATATAAGCCTTTTTACTTTGTATAAATGAAAAAACAATTGTTTTTTAAATTTTCGTGTGGGTGGGCGTTGATCTTACAGTGTAAAGCAGCCCAAAATATCACCTGATTTTATTATGAGTATTAAAATAAAGATATCAATGAACAACACAAAAAAACTGCAATCTCCAAGACTGAAACACAGTTATTAGAAAACAAGAACTAAGCAAAGATTCTGAAAATGTTAAGATGAACCCTGATGGATAAATTTTTCTGCACAACTCATGTAAGTATTAAATTTTAGAGCAATTACAAAAGAATTTAGAAGTCAATACAATCTTTATAGTAACCTAAACTTCTATTAACTCTTGAGAACTTAAGAATGAAAAATAAAAGCAAAGCCCAAGTCAGAAGTCAGATAAATCAGTACATCTCCAACAAGAAAACAATTTGCAGATTTTTATATAAAGGACCCATTTTCATCACATGCTACATTTTATGGTGAATTTGACAACACTTGCAAACAATTTCAACTTTTTGACAACTTTCACCCTTTTTCCCTCCTGTGCCTTCTCATGCCTTTCCAAAATGCTGTATTTGGTAATGCTCAAATCTCTGAAACCCCAAGTTAAAGTACACAGCACTGGCTCAACTCAGCCCCTCCCTAGGACTGGCAGTGCCTACAGGAGCCATCTGCACAAATTCTGGGAGCATTTACTGCATGACGTTAATGAAGGAGAGTGCCTCAGTGTGTCTGGCTGGCAGGATAAATGTTCCAAGAACATGTGGGGATTACAGAGCCTGGCAAAACTGCACCTGTAACATGAAGGGATTAGGAAGGAGGGAGATAATCTACTGGAGGGGTGTTAACTGACCTCACACATTTGAGCAGACAGGCATGCAATAGTTTCACTTGTAATTTGACAAGTAGGCACCAAGGTAACAAATTTTGTCTTTAATTCCCAAACTAGTACATCAGCTTATACTGTACCACGTACCAGAACAGTGCTGCACTGAGCTAGACAATTATACCTTCTTAAACACATTTCACTGCAAGGTCACTGTCCACATGGCAGCATTGTCATGTTTCTAATTCTTTTCTAAATCTGGGTTTTTTTTCTTATGCCAAAACTTATGCCACTCCCTAAAGTTTCTGGAATGTCATAGCGATACTTAACGAAAAGGGGAAACAAGAAGAAGCCTAAAAAAATCCCAGTATTTCTAAGAAAACAAATGGCATATCAAAAAAACTTAAGTATCATGTATATAGCAAAATCAAAACTATCAGAATAGGGAATTAAACAGTTTAATATCTTTATTAACTGGAATACAATTTCAACCAGTCTGCAGATGATATTAAACTGGATTTGTTCACTCTTCAGGTATAAGAGCTAAAGGGAAAAATTCTATTGCTGTGTTCACTACCTAATGAAAAGACAGACAATTAAGACTGAGCCAGGCTCCCACTAAGATGGAGCCAGGGTCCTTTCAAAGAATTACAGTGATAGGACACAAAGTAGCAGACAGTAAGTTTCAATAAGTGAAATCCCAAGCTGATGACAGGAAAAATAATTCCACTAAGACAGTTGTCAAGCACTGAAACAGACACCCAGAGAGGCTGTGAAATCTGCATCCTTGGATATTCTGGAGTACTGATAGGAGAAAGTTGAAGGAGTACCACCTTCACAATATTTCTATCCTCCTTACTGGAAAAACCTAACTAATAAAAGTAATGAAAACTACTGAGAATCACAGAATGTGAACATTAGTAAGTTAAAAAGCTAAGCAGTATATTTTCCTTCTTGTTTCTTTTTAAAATAGAGTTAAGGTTGTTAAAACATTATTAATCTCCATCAAGCTTGTTCCAGAATTCACCCGGTAAAGGTCCTGGTACCACATGACAGCACAGCCCTACAATATTCATCTGTTCTGAAAAGTAGATGCAAGTCATCACTCTGCATTTGCCTGCTGTGCTGTGCAGCATGTACTGTGAATTCATGTGTTTTTCTGCCTTCTCTGCGAAGTATGCACTGGAGAACCTCTATTGTATTTGCTCCCTGAGTTGTGAGGTGAGAAGACATTTACAATACTTCTTCTGTGTAATCTTTCCTCTGCAAAGAGAATACCTTTTTTCGATATCTAAATGTCAAAGTAAAAGAAACTGCACAGGATTATTATCTCCATGCTATAGTTAGAGCAGCAGAGAATTGACAGTTAAATGACTTTCTCAAAGTCAGAACAAGTAGCTGAATCAAGCACAGGAAATTAATACAAAAATTTCCAACTTGCAGTTTTTGAGTTGTCAGTGAGAGAGATAAGCAAGACATTTGCCAATAAGAGAGAAAGTACATGTGTACGTACAGTGTTTCTCCTATTGGATAGTATATACTTTTTTTTTGTAGCTTCTAGACATTTATGGTCTGAAATAGCTGAGGAGAGCTGGATGTAATAAGAAAATGAAAATTCCTTCAGAATGCAATGTAAGAAGCCCTGTTTCACACTTAACTACACTCCCCCTTGTCACTGTACTCTTCTTATTCCATTTCTAAATTCATTATCCCCCCCCATACCAACACACACAAAAAAAGTCTTTCTTGACTTCTAAATAGGATATGGCATGAGTATTTGCACCATTTACAGACAGAAGTCAACAAATCCTTTTTGAGCTTTAGCAAGCTTCTTTCTACATTAGCATTAGGCCAATTTAAAACAATATTTAAATTGCTTCTCCAACATTTAGCCAAAGAATCATGACTTCTTCACATTTACAGAATAATATGGGGTAATTTTATTTTTAAATGTGCACAGCCCTAAACTGCAGATCTGACCCCTGAGTCACTGCCTTCTTTACAAACCTGACTGCAATTTTGCTGGCCAAACAAAATGGCCAAAATTCCCTTGGCTAGCAGATTAAAAACAGAACTCTCCCAAAGTACTAACAGACTGATTTTATACCAAATGATCAACTGTTGC
This sequence comes from Campylorhamphus procurvoides, assembly GCA_013396655.1. Classification (NCBI taxonomy): domain Eukaryota; kingdom Metazoa; phylum Chordata; class Aves; order Passeriformes; family Dendrocolaptidae; genus Campylorhamphus; species Campylorhamphus procurvoides. The sequence goes on along the minus strand of WBMV01003664.1, from coordinate 3,447,762 downwards.
TCTAGTTGGCAAGCCAGAGCTCAGACTCTTGTCCCTTCTAAGGCTCAAACATCAAGTGACAGACAGAAAAACCAAAGATTCTTCAAAACAGTTCATGGGACAACCTGACACAACTCAGGTAAGACCAATAACAGCCTTTTATATGACAAAGGCTGATGTGTTCAAGCAGGTGGGCTACTCACAGGCAATCCACCTCAGCAGAACACACAGACTAACTGTATGCACTCCTTCTTACCTGATATGTGTTGCCGGAAGGGACTCATATTGACGAGAAAGGAAAAGCTCTCTGTGCTTCAACTGATGTTTCTGTTTATCAGTCAAATCAACCTCAATTGTAGTTTCAGACTCTTCTTCAACTTCTTCTGCAGAGAAGCAGAGCGTAGGTCGAAATTAACTCTGTTGCATAACATCATTGCAGCCATTTCACTTGACATCCCCCCCCACCCCTTAGCAACCTCCTTTGGTATTTCAAAGAAAAGATGAGTTTAACAAGATTACAGTTTATGTAACTTGACAGAATATTAAGTATTTTGAGTTATACACTTCTACTTTAACTCTTTAAAAAAATTATGTTCCTTTCCTATTGTATTACGAATTGATGTCTTTCACACAGTTTAAGAGCAATCCTGATTTAACTCATTCTTTTTTTGTCTTCCTTCATCTGTTTTTCCTTTCTTGCTTGCAGACCAGTTCTGGTTTTGATTTTCTTTTGCCAATATTCCTACAACTAACTTTCACAGAAGTCCTGGGGAAAAACATACTTTCTGTGAACAGAAATTTACTAAACACAATTGGAGTCTAAGACTGCAAAATCACAGTCTAAGAAAATTGAGAAAGCCTACTGACTTCCATTATATCAACCTTATTAGATACTGACAACAAACACAGTGTATTTTCATATTTAAATAAGATATAACATAATTTCAATTTTAAGCAAGACAGGAAGAAATAAAAGCAGATACTAGAAGGAAAAATACACAGAGTTAAAGAGCAATGTTCAGAGTGCTTGCAAACATATCACACAATGACAGGTTCCACAAAACAGCTACCCTGAGATCTTAATGGCTGAAGTTGGTCTTTCTAGTGGATTCTTTGGGCATGAAGAACTTGAATCTGTACTTCCTCTAGCATCCCAGAAAGGGCAAAACATCTCTCTGAATAATGGATGCAAAAATACAGACCCTTTAATAACTTGTTTAAGATTTAGCAATTTTCCACCTGGAAAATTGTCCACCATCTGCAAAATTAAGTGTACTTTACAAAATATTTCTCAGAAACTAAAACGAAAGAACCTCAGAATGAGGTAGTATTTCATGTAACTACCTACAACATATGACATCATCCGCTCTACCGATAATAACCATTTTTACAACCAACCTACAGACACTATTTCAAAATGAAGCCTGCCTGCATCCTCATGGCAACCACAGTTCTCTCCAAATGCAACACTACTATTTTTTTTAATCATGCCTGTGTGCAGCTTATTTCAATTCTACAAAAGTGATATAACAACACACCCTGATATAACCAATTTCTTCAAACCCAATTCCATTTACTTTAAGTCTGTCTTACCATAGACACCCTCAGCCCACTCCTTGTTTTGGCATGTTTTATGGAGAGATGGAACAAGAAAAACAAAAATTAAAAGACCAATCCACCCCTAGTCTTACTTGACAGCCCACAGTGTCACCTGAAACACGTACAGGTTCAAGTCAGACCGTAACTTAGTTCAGAATTATTCTGGCATCTATAGTACTCACAATAAATAAAGCTTAAAAAAAAAACTATGCGAAGGCAAAGCATTTTTTTAATTAGACAAGTAATTAAATAAAAAATAGAATTTCATGTTAAAAGGTTTATGTTTGTGCTGGTTTTTGCTGGGATGGATTTAATTATTTTCATAGTGGCAGTATAGGCTGTGTTTTGGATTTGTGCTGAGAACAGCATTGATAGCATAGAGATGTTTTTGTTATTGTTGAGAAGGGCTTACACAGAGCCAAGGCCTTTTCTGCTCCTCTTACCACCCCACCAGCAATGAGGCTGAGAGGGCACACGGAATTGGGAAGGTGACATAGCCAGGACAAAAGGGATATCCCATATCATATGGCATCATGATGGGGAAAAGAGGGAAAGGGGATGTTTGGAGTGACGATGTTTTGTCTTTCCAAGTCACGGTTATGCATGACAAACCCTGACTATCCTGGAGAGGGCTGAACACATGCCTGGGCCATGAGAAGTGGTGAATTAACTCCTTGCTTTGCAATTCTCTCCCCATCCCATTGAGGTAGTGAGTGAGCACTAGTGTGGTATTTGGTTGCTAGCTGGAGTTAAACCACACCAATGGTTCTAGCAATTAATTTGTACAACAGCTTATTACAGTAAGTGACCATTACAAGCTATGTTTGTATTTCAAAGTTCAAGCATGAATATTTCTTCTGCTTGCTTTTTTTCTGTGGCTTTTCTAAATAATATAGGCATACAAACACATGGCCAGACACAGAACAGTTCCATCCACTCAACACAATTTACAATCAGGATAATTTTACAGCTTTCTTCTTTAGATTATAACAGAAAACCAACTCTAACAGTAGGATTAGCATTTATTAAAGCAAGTAATAGTTTGTTCCAACAGTCACACATACCCATACCAAGAAAGGAAACACTGGAGATCATGGAGAAATGAGAAAGCTAAATTTGCTTGATGGCATTACAAAGAATTCTTCATCTGAAGAAACTTTGAGATAACTGCTTTTGAACTAGATTTTTGCAATGATCAGACCTTAACACCTGTTAGAAGGAAAGTGGTGACAAACTTGCAGTAGTTTTAGAGATCTCTTCACATTTTTTACTTGATTTGCAGCACATGTAAAAATTAATTGCCATTCAAGGAGAGATTATTCTTATCAAAAGGAGCGAAATGGAAGGTACTTAAAGGAAATCAAAAAGTATCACCAAGATAAGCACATTTTAGCACTTGGGAAGACTAATAAAGCAATAGCTCAGACTAAGCAAATATTTTAATGGGGCAATATAATGATGACATACACAGGCCTCATTGTTCCACAATTAAAGAGAGAAAAAAATAATTTAAAATTGTTCAGCTTGATAATATTTTGAATGTCTCAGGTATGACTACAAAGATGAGTATAATCATTTCTCAAAAATGACACAATCCCCTTTAGGCCTTGAGCTAAGTTGAAGACGATGTTTTTTCGTAGTATTTTTCCTGGTTTACAAGAAGCATTTAATTATTTAAAGGAAAAATCAAGGAGAGCAAAAGCATCTCAAGTGACCTTTTAAAGCTTTTGGTCTATTATTATTATTATATTATTAAATATAGTATATTATTATAAACAGGCTTATCTAACCATCAATTGCAGACATTTGCTTTAACCTTGAAAACCAGAGTCATCCAGTGATACTTTCAGTGGCAGTGCTGCAGACCTTCCCTTTTCCCTCTGATAAAAATAAGACTTAAGTGATTCAATCAAGCAATGGATTCAGGGAAGAAACTGTCATCCTCACCCATTTCACACATGCACCACCTCTTTCAAAAACATGATGAACCTTTTTTTTCCCCTCTTCCATTTATTTTGCAGGATTCGCTGTCATAAAATGATGGTGTTAGTGAGCCTAAGACAACTGTCCATGCCACCTAAACTTTGTACAGTGTCTTTGTTTACAGTGATGTGATGACTCAAGCTTACCACTAGAAAGAACTGCTTGTTTTAACAACTAAAATGAAAAGAAACTGAGGGCAAGTCTCTAGAAATACAATACTCCTATTTAATATAAAATTATTTTAAAATAACTTTAAAAATAAATCCTGAAAGACATTTAAAGACTTAAATGCAACTCCAATAAATGTATGGTTAACCGCCAGCTAACAAACAAGGTAAAGCACTCTGACATGAAATTCTTCCTTAACATAGTCAAAATAACCCACTATGTGCCCCCCTTGCCTACTACAACAGAAAATAAGAAAGATTAGTTTAAACACTCATGGAGGAGCTGTAAATCGTCAGTATTAAAAAGGGGAGAAAGTTCTCCCTCTACTGCCACCAAACTGCTGAGAGTGTTCTTTTCAGCTAGAGGTTGAATCACAGAATCAGACGGGAAGGGACCACAGTGGGTCATGTGGTCCAACCTCCTTTCTAGAGCAGGAACATCCTAGAGGACAAATCCATAGTACTGGAATCTGGTAATTCAACCAAGAATCATGGAAACACGGAGTAATTCAGGCTGAAAGGGGTCTCAGGAGCTCTAGTACAAACTAATTCTCAAAGTAAGCTCAGCTTTGAGGTCAGCCCAGGTTACTCAGCATTTTATTCAGTCGAATCTTCAAATTCTCTGAAGACAGAGACCACATAACTCCTCCAGCACCCAGTCATGGTGAAAAAAACTTTTCCTTATATCTAATCTGAATCACTCCTCTTTCAATTTAGTCACTGCCAAGAGTCAAGTCCATCTTCTCTATAACCTCCCCATAGGCACTTCTTCTCCAAGCTAAATAAGCTCAATTCCTGCTGCCTCTCCTAGTAGGGTGCCTACGATGGTGGGTTTTGCTGAATGTGTTCCAATTATTCAGACCCTTTCTTGTATCAGGGGCCTAAAATCTGGATGCAGTACCTAGGTGTGATACAAGGAGCGCTGAATAATCAGGGAAGATAATCTCTAGTCTTGATCTACTGGTTAGTTGCCTGGTGATACAGTCCAGGATATTGCTGGCCAACTCCCTTTGTTGCCTGGGAGTTGCTGTCTGCCAGCAGCCTCAGGGCCTTTCCTGAAGAGCTGCTCCTCCAAGCCCCTCTGTTCTCAGCCTATATACCTGCCAGGAGCTTTTTCCTACCCAGGTGCAGGACTTGGCATTTGTCCCTGCTGAATATCTATGTTCTTGACAAACCACTCCTCCTGCTTTCTAGGAATCCCTGAATACCAGCTGTTCTCTTGAGGTAAGCTGTCACCTGGTCATCCCACCCAGTGTTGCATCATGAGAGTGCACCATATTGCCTCCTCCCGTCACTGGTAAAGATGGGTCCCCATTAGATCCCCATGGGACCCCGCACCCAGTGTGAACCATTAACCTCAACCCTCTGACTCGGACCATACAATTTGTTTTTTATTCACCTATTTGACCCAGATTGATTCCAACTGCTTGACCTGGTGGGCCTCCCAAGAATCCTAATGCTTGGGAGCATTAGGAGCATTACCAGCATTTCTTGTAATGCCGGTACAAAGAAATAAGAAGAATAAGAGGCAAACTGGGAAGACAGTGCAAAAATCTAAGATGACTCCATTCAACAGCAGCATGGACTGACACTGAATTAAAATGGCAGAATACCCAAACCTTCGGTGCGTTAGCTTTCTACCTCTTAAACTTAATTGTATTCAATGTTGAAACCATACTTCAGCTTAGATGCATCCAGATTATGCAAGCTTAGATGGAAAATTTAAATCACCACCACATTGTGTGGAGTTACAGCAGTTACACCAAGTTTGTTAAAATAGCTTTAAAATTGTATTAGATAAGAATTTCAAGTTCGAGGAATGCCACTTAGCTTCACTTTCAGAAAATATTCTTTTTTTTTCCATTCCTGTATGCCTTTTCCTTTTATACTCAGCCCAAAAAACATACACATCATAGGTATCAACAATATATTTTTAAACCCAGAGATAAAAAGCTGAGAATGCTGAAGAGCAGCAAGTTCACCACACATCAAAGAAAAGATGGCTGTGCATAAGTCTCTTTTAAGCTTAGCTGGTTGTGGCAAAAACATCAAGTGTGCATTTGGTAGTTAGATGTTACAGCAGTAAGAATTACAAATATAGACTTTGGGGGAGAAGGAGTAAATCTATTTACTGCCAAATTGAGTACAAAATACAAACATTAAGTCTAACCATCTGAACAATCCTGTTCAGACTGTGAATGAAGAGCTCTCTTAGGTGAACAGCTGGCCAATTTGCTCATCTGCAGGAGGCTTTTTGCTGCATGTTTCATGGTACTAACTCCATTGTGATAGTTAACCCCCTAGTGCTGTAGTAAAACCATCTAATCAACTTTGTGAACTAGACAATGCTGTTTACACTATCCATTTGAGTGAGGAAGCATTTCTCAAAGTGGAATGAATTAGCTTTACTTACACCGCATCTCTTAGTACAATGTTCAGATGGCTGTTTGAACATATAACATCAATTTGATATTTGCTGTTGCTTTCACATAGGGTAAGAAATCCAAAGCATAGTTTACCTGGATTACAAGTCATTTAGATAGTATGTTACTCTCTAAAGGATGAATCAGGAATTCTGCAGGTAGGAAAATATGAGACTGATCACTTGTGTCTACAGGGAACAGGTCACATACACATGGCCTCTAAAGGGTTATCCAGTTTTCTTACACAATTATGCTAGTGATCCTCCCACACTACTCCATCATAATTTTTCTAAAGGAGGTCACAAAACAAAGAAATAACTACTGCACAACCATTAAGAACTCATATGCCACACCTACTCTCCAATAACAAAAATGATTTCTAAAATCACTCAAAATGCTTTTTTGGGTACTTTCAAGTAGCATGTTACAATAATAATAATAATTCCTAGAACAACAGTGAGTTATAAACAACTGGGCAACCACATCATGTTTATTACAGGCCTGTAGCAAAATTATTTAACGAAAACTGTTACAGCTTTCATTACCATAAAACTCTGCCTTCCAAAACTTGATGGGTGGGTTTTTTGGATTACTGGTTTTGGAGATTTTTGAGAGCAAGGAGCTCATGGTTGGAAAGCAGAGAAGGATTACTTTCATTAGTATGAATCATGATGTGTTACATTAATAAAGAGATCCTAATAAATTCAATGTAAAATGAATGAATGTAAGAGCAAGCACAATAATTTTTGAACCCTATTATTCAGCACTGCAAACTAGTTTATGATAACACTACAGAACCAAAGGGTGCTACAGAAGCATGAAAACAATGACACATAGGCAATGGTGAAAGAGCAGGCAATCCTGTATCATAAACCTAAACCAGATTTTTCCCTTTCACCTGGTCTTCTGTATCACCTATTCAAATGCAAATTCTTCCAAATGAGAAAATATCCTGTTACAGTGCTCAAGATCTGTTTGGTCATGTATACACCTGTATGAACTGCACCAAGTTCTTGCAGGATGTGTTAAGCAACAGTCCTGTGCTGTGTTTCCTTAAGCAGCTCATTCATGGTAGCAAGCAGCAGACTCAGAATAGTACCACAGACATTGAAAATATTCATCATATTGTAAATAGCAATGTCCAATAACTGGTATCCAGCTCACCAGCTGAATCAGAAGTCAATTAGTAGTTTTTCCAAAGTGTATATATGTTTAGAGCTGTGTGGGAAAGAAAGCAGAAAGTTTTAGTTCTACCCTCAAATCCAGAATGGCAAACCATCCATGAACAGAAATGCACATGGCAAATCTGACACTGCCCAAGAAATGAATTTTAAATCCATCATCTGGCTCAAGAAATGCAAAGGCTATCTGTAACAATGTCCCATAATCTGCATGAATAATTATTACATCTGATTTCACAAAAGGGAGATAGAGAATCATAGAATCAGCCAGGTTGGAAAAGACCTCTGAGATCACGGAGTCCAACCTTTGACCTAACACCAGCCTGCCTACTAGACCACAGCACTCAGTGCCACATCCAGTCTCTTCTTAAACACCTCCAGGGACAGTGACCCGAAGATCTCCCTGGGTGTTCCCTCCAATGCCTAGTCACTCTTCCTGTAAATCCTTTCTAATGCCTAACCTAAACTTCCCCTGGTGCAGCTTAAGACTGTGCCCTCTTGTTCTACTGCTTGTTCTCTGGCAGAAGAGACCAACCCCCACCTCACTACAACCTCCTTTCAGGTAGTTGTAGAGAGTGATAAGGTCTCCCATGAGTCTCGTCTTCAGGCTAAAAAACATCAGCTCCCTCAGCCACTCCTCATAGGACTTGTGCTCCAGTCCCTTCAGCAGCCCCGTTGCCCTGCTCTGGACACGCTCCAGCACCTCAATATCCCTCCTAAATTGAGGGGCCCAGAACCGGACACAGAACTTGAGGTGCAGCCTCACCAGTGCCCAGTACAGAGACAAGAATCACTACCCTAGTCCTGCTGGCAACACTATTCCTGACACAGGCCAGGATACCATTGGCCTTCTTGGCCACCTTCTTGGCTGGCTCACCCCCAGGTCCCTTTCTTCCTGGCTGCTCTCCAGCCACTCTGTCCCCAGCCTGTAGTGCTGCAGTTGCCAAAGAGCAGGACCTGGCATTCAGTCTTTTTAAACCTCATCCCACTGCATTCAGCCCATACATCCAGCCTATCCAGGACCCTCTGCAGTGCCCTCCTGCCTTCCAGCACATTGACACTCCTCTCCAACTTGGTGTCATCTGCAAATCTGCAAATGTTAGACTCAATCCCCTCATACAGATCATCAATAAAGATATAAAACAGGACTGGACCTAACATTGATCCCTGGGGAACACCACTAGTGACTGGCTGGCAACAGGATCTTCCACTTTTATGAGACAGATGCTATTAACAACTTTGCCCATCACTTAGATTTTCACCATTTCTATGTGAAACACCTGCTCATTCCTTTTTAAAACAAGATTGTCTTTCCTTTAGCATATACAACAGGTCTGTGTGATCTAGCTGGCTAACAAGTTGCGCAGTTGCCTCTCCTCAAGAAAAAGCAGTGTAAATATATATAAAAAAATAAATCTATTACATGAAGAACTAAGAAGAAAAAAGATGTGTTATGTTTTCTGTAAGAACCCAATGTCTAGGTTTAAGATCCACAGTGGCATTTTCTTTCACTGTGTAACAATAACCACAGAATTTCAGAGATCTAAACTGCTTTTCTAACATTCAATTCACATCCTCAAAAGCTGGTAAACAGCTTTTCAAAATTTGTTGGCAGAGATGAAAAGGCACAGATTGTACAAGCACTTTCCTACCCCTACTCAGAATGGCATATGATTCTGCTTATAAAACACAAATTATTTATCTTCTACAGCATCTCCTTACAAAAGGGCTGAATTTTGTCTGTTTTTTTGCAGAAAGGAAAGAAGTAAGGAGAAAATAAAGAGAAAGAAAGGAAAGAAAAAAAAAGAAAAAAGTATTTGTATATCCTGGTTTTGAGTCAACTTAATCAAGACACATTAAAGCTCTATGTGTGGGATCTGGAAATGAGAAGAACATCACCCAAGATAATGCCTGCTCAATGCCAACACACTAAGAAAGCTTTTCTGTCTATAGACCTGACTAGACAAGCAGGAAGAGGAGTTCATTCACTGCGAGCGTCTGTGCAAGGCTTAAAAGATAATTTTTTTCCACCTTAAAGTATGTTAGAGATTTACCTTCCAGGATATATTATTTTCTTGATGCCTGTACAGAGATATTGAGATTATAATTTACAGGAACCATACATATGAACTGAGAAAAGTGTAAAGAGATATATCTATTCCTTTATATTATTAAAATCTTTTAGTTTATTAACTCCGATGCTGGGAGAAAAAAATAAGCAAACAGAACTGCATAGGAATAAACATCACATAGTATTAACTAGTCAAATTCCAATATATATGCCATTATCATGTTTTTTTCAAATAAACAGAAAAAAAGGTCAATTAAACCAATTTTTTCTTCTACTCTCAGTGCTTTGCTTTGTAGACAACACATTGGAATACCATGTTTGCTGCATCAAGTTAAATATCAAAAATCATCACTTATTCACCTCATACATGGTAAATTTTCAGTATTCTGATTTTTTGCCCTTTTAGTAAGAACAAAAATTAAAAATATAAAAGAGACGGGAGAGCATTATGAAAGTATTTGAAGCTAGTCCTCCTTTGAAGACAAATATAAATATGAAAGCTGTCCATATATCAAAACCCTTTTTCCTGTATGATATCTGGCAACTGAGTCCTTGGCCTCCTGAGGCCCTACTGAGAAGAACAGCATCAGGATTTCACTCCTGACAGCAGCATCAGTCAAAGAATATGGCCTAAAGGAACTGTCACACAGCAAATGGCCACAGTACCCTGTAGCACTAGGTTACAGGTCACTGACTCTGCCAACACTAACAATTTTTACACTGGTTTATGTCAAAACAAAGCTTCACTTTTAATACAGGAAACTGAATCCCTTCAGTGTTGCATGTCACTGTCACAATCCTTCACAGAAGAAAACTTAAGTCTATCGTTTTTTTGATAGATCTTTAATGTGTTGTACAAATAGAAAAGGCACATGCCCTTACATAACCCCTGAATGTATGCATCCATAGCGCTCTATGCATAGCCTGGCAGATATGCAATCTGCACAGACAAGACAGCCTATGTACTATGATAAATCCTCAAACAGGCTTTGGATGCAGGCAGTAGGTGACAGTCAAAATGAATTACTTAGCTCCTCGAAGACTTTTAGGAATTTTATAATGTAGAACAGGCTTTTACTGAGAAAAAAATTATTCCTTTTACCACGCAAACTTGTTTTGCTCATGGTAGTGATGTATTCCACATTATACAATACAATCTCTCTGCAAGGATCAGAATCATTTGTGTAGCATACCAAAATCATAATCAAATGAGGCTCACGCTACAAATCTTCAATTGATCAGAGAGGGCCACAAACAGTAGTTGAGGTGAAAAACAAAGTACTGATCAAACAGACAAATCTGTGTCAAATAGCAGTCATTCCAACAACCCGTTCCATGTGATTCAGGGCACGTCAAACAACATACATTGTAACTTAGAGTCCTGTTACTTGTGTAGGCTACATTTAACAGAAATAAAGTTTACAGACAAACCACACAAGTACTTTACAGATTAATCTTATCTCCTACTTCTACCTAGTCCATAGTACCTCACGCCATGTGTATATATATACACACACATGCTGAGCACTGCATGAATCAGCTTGGATAGGAAGCACTACACTCATTCCCACACAGTGCCCTGCCCAAGCTAGAAAGTTCCACCTCTCCCAGGCATACATGAGTAAAACCAAGGGCAACTACTGCAGACTTCATTCCACTGCACAATACAGACATTCAAGAATTACTGCTGCTAAGTCTTTAAACCAGACTTGATTCCCACTTCATACATTTAACTGCCACTGCATCATGAGCGAAAAAAAAAAAGTCTTTCTATATTAAGAGTGAGTTTACATCTTTCATTGTAAATTATATAAACTACTGATTCAATTAGACTATCAGAGAACTCTTTGAAGATACAAAATGCATCTCTAACTGGAGCTTTACAGATAGAGATAACCTAGCAATGTTTCCGTAGTCTAAAATTTATGCCTCAGGTGCTTTGGTACAGTGTGGGTGCACTGGGGGAGAAAGAGGGAAAAGTTATGTAAAATTATGAGCCAAAAAGAAAGAAGGAGAACCATGCGAGATTATGAGATTACCTAGGAGGTGTGAAACATCCTATTTATCTCCAGGAGACCAAAAATTATGATCAATAATTTTATATTTAATAATTCAAATTAAATGCTACAAGTGTTTTGAAGGTACCAAGAAAACAATGTAGAATCACTGACCTGCACAATTAACAAACAGAAGAAGCAAGAAAATTAGCAACTGAAGGACAGCAGTTACTTGTTTTCCACAAATCAAAATAAAACTGGAACAAGTATGGCAATACTGACACACACATTTAAACTCTACCATGAGGAAATGAATCCTAAGGAACACAGGGAGATGGGAGAATGCACGATGCTTTGGCAGTTTTCTGTGAATGCTGCCTCCTAAAAACTCAAATGTGAAGAATTTATCTTGGTAGGAGACCTCAAAATAGTGCCACCTTTTGTACCTCACTGAGTTCCTCCCTATCAAGGGAACATAATAAATAACTTCAGTATTTATGTAATAAAAATAAAAGCTCAATTTCAGATATCTATTAAACAGTTTCAAGCATAAATAGGAACTGATATTTTGCAGCTTTCCACTCTCAACAGCAAATTCACAGAACCAATCCAGATTTTGGGTTTAGTTTGTTTTTACATGCAGAGAAATTGGCAGCAATGTATTCATGCCTTTTAAATTATGTGTTCAGCAAATAAGATTTTTGAATTTAAAAAACAATAATCTACACATAGCTGCCCAAAATTATGTTTATTCTTAAGAGTTGAAAGATAAAGCTAGCCATTACTAGCTAGCTAGCTCATGCAAAAACAGTTATACAAACTAACTGCATGAAGTGGACAATATTTTTGTACATGCAAAATCCATCTATAATCCAAACACAGATCACACATATTCTGGCAGAAAAAAAAAAATCTACTTATGCAAGTTTTCCATAAGAGCTAAAACCTCCTAAAATTATGAGCTTAGCTGGAAATCCATTCACTCCATTAAGAGAAGATCATTAAAATTTACAACCTAACAAGACATTCTGCACAAAAGGAAGAGTCTGAATGGCCACAGTTAATAATTCCACCAGATACTTGGAGCTGACACTAAACTTGTTAATGAGACAATATAACTACCAATTCTAAAATGTCAGTTACGAAAAGAAGACTCAGATACTGTCAGAAGCAAAAAACTCCTCGTTACTGCTCCTTTATTGCTTTTATAGTTGAAGGGAAAAAACACTCACAAATATACAGTTCTTGCACAAAAATCAAATGAACAAAACACATAATTTATGAGATTACCCAAAGCACTCTTCAAAAGGATAATAGGGAGCTCTGAGATAAGTTTCTCCTTTGTTACAAGGAAGCAGTTTTGGACAAGGCTTGCTGTATTTCAGGACATTCTGAATTCCCCCCTTCCCCCTCAAAAAAAATATCATAAATTATGGCACTCTCTTGGGTAAATGAAGGAAAACTTCTTGTTCCATTGTCTCAGGAGACCAAAGAGGTCATGTCTTCCTCACAAAAAAAACACCTACTCCTCAAGTTCATTTTCAGTGAAAGTGATAGTTGGACTAATATAAGTGCCTTAGCATAAAAGCTACTCTGCAACTGATTAAAGAATTTGTTATCTGTATCATCCTTAAACGGTCCTCTTTGGGTGTGGCTCTCCCACATCACAGACTTCAGGATTCCCAGAATCAACATAACACACCTGAATTTGCTTGTGTTTAGTTTACATGTTTCTATTAGTTGATACATTAACATGTAACAGCAAAAGCACCATTGGAACTCACACTCCTAAACTTTCCTGGCTTGCTAGATTTGGTTTTGTCTCTGTTCACCAACTCATCTACAAAACAAACCCATCAGTCTTCTGATGGCCTGCTCAGACACAGACTTCTGAAAAAGCTGTCTTTTCCTTAAAAAAGAGGGCAAGTATGTGAGGAGCACCACCACAACAGGTCAAAACTAATTTTCTCCTAATTCTTGCGTACTCATGGGCGAGGTGTCTGTGTGGACAGAGATGACAGAACCAGACACACCAAGTTGCAAACAAAACACTAGTGTATATTTATAAAAGCCTTAAGATTAACAAAGTAGTATCTCACTGAACCAGTTACACAAGTGCGCTCACCCACTCCTCAGGCATATATAGCAGCCAAGCCTTCTTCCTTAAGTACACTCCAAGAGACTCTCCTGTCTTTGATTCCCAGCTCTGTCTTCCCACTCCTTAGCCCCTTTCCCTCCTGTCTAACATCCAGAAAAATTGTATCTTTCATCACTGGGTAAACCAACATACCTCTTAACAGCAAGCAAGAGAGGATGCCTCACCAAGTGCAATTAAAGAAATCAACTGCAACCCAACAGAAAACCTTCCAAAAGGCACTAAATTCCATGGAACAGTCACTTACACTGTAAGAGAGACAAATGTATTGAAATCTTGAGCTCTAAAGACTTCTTTTTTTTTCACTCATATGATCATAAGCAAGACCCAAAAAGTTTCATTTCTGTTTTATTTGTATCAAGACCAATGCAATACAATAATAATCTTTTCACTCAAAGGACCACCTGCTAAGCAGGCAGCGCTTTAAACTTCAACTCTCTTAAAAGGGTAACTAAGAACTCTCTATGCCATAGAGCATCCTTTTCTGGGGGATGGATGTCAGCCTCTACAAGCACCACCAGTAAAGCAAGCAAACTAACTTAATTCATTCCCTGGAAGTTGTACATGGGATCAAACAACATAAGCATTCACCACGGTGGAGGGGGTGGTTTTGTTGTTTGGTTGGGTTTTTTTTTTAAAAAAAGAAAGTATTAATTATTTCAACATTTAAAATTATGAAGGTGAAGAAACAGACTGTGGGGGCAACAGGTATCAAGGGAACTATGGGGACCAAAAGAAAGACAATTTAAGGTTCCAAATGAAATCTCCAGTCAAAACAAAACTTTGTATTCTAAGACATTATATAACTTCAGTGACATGAAAAGTCACCTTAAAATGATTTTTTAGAAAACATATTGCAGTTAAAGAAATATTGCGTGCTTTCTGAATAACTGTTTAATTTAACTTACTAGAACTACTAAGATGAAAAAGAAGGATGATCAAAAAAAAGTATGCACCAAGTTTCCGGCTGTGTTACAATATGATTAGAGAAAAATAGTCAGTAATATTAAAAATATTTTGAGTTGTATTGAGTCAAATACATGACTAAGATAACAGAATACTGAACAAAGTGTTTTAGACATATTACTCCGGAGTTCTTTACTGAATCCCAAGGTCTCCACACACAATTTTTTCCATACAACTTTCTAAATTGTGTTTCCTTGATTGGTGAAGAGGAGAGGAAAAACTTCTGGTTTTTGTGGAATTGAGTATTAAGAATATCATCATGCAACAGCAATCATATATTAAAAACCTGATGACACATGAAAGGAATTCACATTTCAGTTTTGTGCACCTTTCGGAACAACCTGCTAAACACTACTGCTCAAAGTAAGCTATTTTCTTCACATCTTCTATACTACCTACTAGCCTGTTGCTCCACTGAAATAAAATGCTTCTCAAATATCAAATGGAATATTAACAGCTTCCTTCTCTTGGATCCATTGGGAGTGCTGTCAAGTAACATAGACAAAATATTCCCCCCCTCAAACACAAAACATCTTTACATGAAAATGTACAGCCCAACTGCAGCTAAACTGCCCTACAAGATTAAACCATTTCCAGGAATGTTGGAATATCCTTGATAATACATAGAAAATAAACTCCTAGCATTTGTAAGGCACTTTGAGATTCTTTAATGGGAGCTATCAAATGTAATGTTACATTAAATATTTTTCACCAACTCTCAGAATAAATTGTAGTAAGAGCATTACTTTACAGATCAATAAAGTAAAGTACAGAGTGAATACTTGACTTGCTTCTGATCACAACACACTGATGTCATACCAAGTTCAGAACCGAGTACAGACTCTTACTGTTCAACACTTCATGATATGGTTTAGAGGGCATGGTCATGTTTAGTCAAAAGCTGGACTTGATGATCTTGGAAGTCTTTTCCAACCCTAATGATCCTATCACCAGCAGAACTTTCTGTTTCCTCCTGGATATCTATTGTGTAGAAAATTTCTGTAGCAGAAATACCATTTTGCAAAGTAGTATGACATGAAACATGACTAATCAAGAGCAAAACCGTAAGTCCTAAAAAAGTGCAACCACGAGAACTAAAGCCTGTACATAATCTATACAAAGAGCAAATGATATTGAAAAATCAAGATTTTTGACTTCAGCTCCTGTAATCGAGAAAAATCTCTTTTTACCTTTGCTCTCTCTGCCACCAGAACCAGCATGTCTCAGACTTTTTTTTTAACTGAAGTCCTGTGTCATTCTTAAAGAGCATCAATTTTATTAATGAGAAAAAATACATTTTGCATGGGCTGTATCAGAGGCCCAGAAATATTCTTAGCATTTAGTCAGCAGCTCAGCACACAAGTCAAAGCAAACTCTCTTAATGAATCAGGAGATAAAGGTCTCCAACAACAGTAACTTTTTTATATTCTCCTCAGGTGATTGACTAGGCAAAAGCTGGCTGAGGAGTTGCAATAAGACAGTGACCTCAAACATAGTATTACATGATAGCACATACCCAGATAGAGCACTTAAAATATAAAGAACTGCAAAAAATGGTATATCATGCACTTGGGTCACCCTACTCAGCTTCAAGAAAGTAACAATACATGAACCTTACATATGGTGTGATTCTTGGGGTGGTCTTGTGCAGGGCCAGGAGTTGAACTTGACTACCTTTGTGTGTCTCTTCCAACTCAGGATAGTCTACAATTCTAAAAATAAAGCTATTACAAAAGAAGGAAATACAGAACTTGAGCCCTTCACTGTAACTCAAACCCAGTGCCGGTACAGAACTACTACAATCTCCCCTTCACAGCTATTAAAACCTTGGCCTAAAATACTTACATTAATTTCACTTTATCTAAAGAATCTGCATTTTATAGATTCAGCAACAGTTGGCAATTTCTCAATCACACCATTTGATTAGGAAACATCTCTATGCCACCTCTTTATGTTTGCTTCACCCATTTAAATGAGCTGAGTGTTCCTGTCCCACCTCCCCAAGTTAATTTGTTTATGTCCTTGGTATCTGTTGCAATAGCTCTGCCTGCCTTCTTCTAGTCATCTCTTTCCCTGTGAAGTAAGCCTTGCTCTTCTGGTCAGTTCTTCCATTCCTAGAAAACAATGACCCCCACACAGTGACTCTGCGGTGATAACTACAACCTAAGAGCTGGTGAGTGTTAACACTCCAAAAGAGATGATCTACTCAGTTCAAGAGGCTGCACAGGATCAAGAAGCTGATCTTGGACAGTATTTTGGTTTGTCTCTCATGTTGGCCTTATCATAAATTCTATTTTACAGTAACAGAAATCAAAGGGAGGAGAAATATAAAGTGCTCAAGTTTAAGGCCCTTAAACATTCTAAACCCCTGGATTTCAGCTGCTACAGTCAGCTTCTAGAACTACTTCCAAATCTAGACTGATATCATACACGATGGTAGTAGATAAATAAAAGTTTCCATAATGAAGTTCCACCAGAAACACTAGAGGAGAAAAGAAGGCAATGCAATGCAATTTCCTCACAGATTAGACATTCTTTGTAATCAAAGAAACTGCTTGGTATCTAAGTATCTTTGGATGGACTAAAGAAAACTCAATTTCCTCACTCCTTTTGGAAGACAACTTAGAAAAAACCCAACAAACAAAACCAAACCAAACCAAACCTTAGGAAACAGTATACCAACTCTTTAGCAGTGAGAGTGTCATGGATCAACTTCATTCCATTTCTTCCAAATATTCTTTCAAAGTGCTTTGAAGTTTTTTCAAGTTATTTAAAATTTATTCTTAAGGTACCAAAATATTTTCCTACAAAGCTATATTCTTCTTTCATTAAACGGGACAAAAAAACCAAACAAACAAAAAAACAAAACCACACCAAACAAAGCAAAAAAACCCAAGCCACACCTGCCAAAATCTTGAGAAGTGCATAACTCAGGACAGTTTTCTCTATCATAAAGAAAAAAACTTGCTAGCAACATAAAATATCATTAGAAAAGATCAAGCAGATCTTATACTTAAAAGACTTTTCTGGACAGGTACACAGGAGAAATCAGCGACTGAACTAGCATTTTCATTCCTTAAGAAACTTGTATCTTTTAGCATTTATTTTATACTAAACCAGGTGGAAGTGTTGTAATGTCAACATTTAGCTATATAAAACATTTCCAAAATATTCAACTCATAAATATACAAATATTTTGTTTACACACATCATATTTTTAAACAGAACACTGTGGCGTTCCAGAATCAAAGCATTTAAATTGATTTGACATTTAACTACATCTGCTGTATGAGCTGTACAAAGATCTAAGCTACGTGCTGTCCCCTGTAACTGTAACAAGTATCTGGTAAGATTACTTAGCCCTACAGCTTCCACATATTGGGCAGAAAGAAAACATTATGTCCAGAGCAAACATCCACAGAGGAAACTCATTCATAAGAGCACTGGGTTACATGATTTATAACCTGTGAGACAGAGGCTTTCTAAAGACGTTTGTTGAACGACCTAGAAATTACATTTCTATATTCTAGCTAGAAAACAAAAAGAGAACCTCGATAGTGAAAACTTGAAGGAAGATTCCACGGCACTTCTAGTCACACAAACAAACCACTAGTATGTTATAGTAGAAGAGCAACAGACCATCAACAAGTCCTTTATATCAGTGCTGACAAAATGGCAAACTCACAAAGGAAATAGAAAAATCTTATTCAGTTTTCCAGATGAAATGATGCAAAAAGGACTAACACAGCCTTTTCTAAAAAATAAGACCCCTTCCCCCCCCCAAAAAAAAAAGAAAAAACCACCAAGATTCATAAATTAAAAAATTAAATTTAAAAAATTGTGTTTCCATTAAAATTGTTATCCTTTTCATACCTCCTTGTCCCCTCCATCAGTAAAGAAAACGAAAAATAACCCAGGAAAGTTTAGTGAAGCTCACCAAAAGTTCTTTATTTCTACACATTTCAGATAAAAGACTAATGATTACAGGAAGTGATGACCATAAAATAGGTCACCAATAACTATAAAGTGTGCCCAACTATATCAGAAAAACACTAATTCATTCCCTTAGAACATTAGTAACATGTATCTCCTTTCTTTAAAAATCAAACTAGTACTACGTACTCAAATCACCACCTCTTCTCTAGGACCAATGAAAGAACAAAACAAAAAGCAAGAGTTGGCTATTTCTCTTCACTAACCACACCTGTATGAGCAAAATTACCAGACTTTGACATTAAACAAATTGTAGGGTGTTTTTTAAAGTACCTAATTACTCCATCATGTGTCTGCATAAAAAAGCTGGCATTTGGTAATGTCTTTCAGGAAATATATCCTGATAAATTAAAGAAGAGATTTATAATCCCTACATAACTTATTCACAGGTAAATTTTGAAGACTCAAGTATCATTTACAAGCAAAATGTTATTTAACAGTATATAGCAAGAAATCTACTAGATGTTGACATACTTTACACTTCAGTTATTTATAATAACAACTTCAGGATTTTGCAGTTGTTACTATATTACACCTCAGATTTTTACGTTCTGCTTTTGTCTTCAGAAATACATTTTTCATTATAAAGTTATCAAACAATACTGTATTTCACTTGCAGACCAAATGGCAACTACCAAAAAAATCCAGGGTCATGACGAAAATGGGTTTTTTTCACCTATTATCACTTGTTGTGTTTCTGAAAAAAGACAACCCAATGAGATGATGCTTACTATTTTTCTGATTAATATCTACATTTAGCAAAATGCACATAACAGCTATTTTACAATGACCTCCAGTGATATATTTTACTCTTTACACTAAGCAATACATTTATGTCTAACTCAAAAAAGCCAAATCAAATCCTTACAAATGCTCTTAAGCCTAAATTGACTTACAACCAAGCATTACTTCTGACATGAAAAAAAAAAAAAAGAAATAGAGCTGTATCTTTCAGATGAAAAAATATATTTTTTTTTCCTCCGGATGAACAGTTTCAGTCACACTAATACAGCTTAACTTAATTCCCAGAAGCAACTGCTAGGAGCAGGGCCAGTATCAGCTAATGCTAAGCACCTAACTGGATATTAATTAATTCCTAATGTAAATATACATTTCACATGCCAAAGAAATGCAATTTTAAGCAGCTGTAGAAATTGAACAGGTTGTGATAGAAAGAAAAAAAAATGCCCTACACAATCTACTTACTAGCATGCTTATCTGCAAGCATTATAAGGCTGTTAGAAATATCTCTTCGCCTGTAAAAACACACCACTTTTGCTTCCACGTTTCCATTTGCAGTCTACAAGAAAAAGATAAATCAAGTCAGAATGTATCAGTCCTCAGCTGAGTAATACAAATTAAATGCTCTATGCTTGAAAAATTCCCCTCATATCAGTAGTTCTCACATGATCAGTCAGGCTGAAATCAACAGAATTCTCTGATAAATAAAAACTTCCTGACAGAGGCCCATACCAATTTCAGGTTGGACAACAAGATTAACTGTAATTATTTAGTCCTCAGAATTTATATATTAATGAGGTGTTCAGAGATCTAATGCCAGTATCATGCTAACATAAGAATCCTTCAGAAAAATTAGAAGCTTGTGAACAGTTTTTTGAAACCCAACTTTAGACAGAAATGTGTATTTCAAAGTACTCTGACTTTTTTTCAGATTCATATTGAATATAACATGGTTTATTTGAAAAAGTTACTACAGCTCTTTAGACTAATAATGTAAAGAATTTGCTAATATTTGAAGAACTATACTCTCCTTCTTATGAAGAGTACAAAATTAGTTTATTACTTTCAGTTACTTATTTAAAACTGAAAAGTATAATGTTTTAATTAAAAGTTACTTAAAAAAAAAACACACAAGCATTTTATCCCTGGTCAAACAATAACCAAAGCATTTCATTATATATCTGCATAACATCTCCACATTTGCTCAATACCTTTGACACATGAAAGCAAAACATTCAAATTTAAGACAGCTGAACTACATCCTCCAAACTCTCTTGAAAAAAAATTTAAAAAAAAATCAGTACCTGATTCTGCTCTACCCTGCATGAGCAAGATTAAATTATAGCAGTGCAGTTTAAATATAATAAACATTACATTCAAACCATGATTGGAATCACTTCAATAACTGTAAATAAAAAAGATATTCTTCTCCAGTAAAAGTCCAAAATTATTTGCCATGCACAAGTTCAGTGGATGTCGTGTTGGAAGGCACTAACAGGTAATGTGGTTGATGTCTGCTATGGAGTAGTGTTATGTTCCATTAGTAAGAAAAAAACTATTTGCAGATCACCAATTTTTTAATATACTTTCTATGCATTGGGGAAAAAAGATATCTTTAGCATTCTTTACATCATAAAGGGCATTTTGATAATTAACATTTGACATAATGCATCAGTAAGTTTTAATACTGCTTGAGGAAACAGTAAAAATATGCCATGGCAAAAGAAAAAAAAGAATTCCCACACTATTCTTAGTAGTATAAGAGTGAAGAAAAACAATCATGCTTTCCCCAAAATGACACTGTAGAAAGCCTCCATTCTCCAGGAAAATACACTCAAGATAAAGACAAATGCAGTCTGCACTTCCGTTCAAAAGCCCATCCTTCATTCACAGCTGCCAATACACAGAGCAATAGATAGCCACAGAAGTCACATATTCTGTTATTTGATCACTGCAAAGTTTCACTGATACCTTCCAGCTCTTTACACATATAGCTAAAAGCAGACACATTACATGATCGCTGCCATTCCAGATGGATTTACAGTGTCATCATCATCCAGATAATTAAATTCACTCATTTCCACAAGCATTCATAGAATTCACTTGAAAATTTTTATAGCGGAGTCATCCTGTTCACCAGGAATGATCAGCTGGATCTTTCTTTAGATAATGGGGCAGAATGACAGAATATCACACAGCAAGATTTCAGTAACTGAAACATACACAAAACACACAGCAAATCTCAAGGTAGTAAAAGAAATGCCAAACAAACAAAACCAAACAACAAACAAAACACACAAACAAAAATCGACAAACCAGAAAATCCTACCACACTAGAAATTTTATGGGATGGAAATAATTCTGTTTTTCATAAGTGTACAGACTGTTTTCAAAGGTTAAGAAAGAATTTTAGATATTTGTGTACCTTGTTAAGTTCTTCAATTCTCCTAATGAGATATGGATTGCTGGAAGAATTTTCAAAATAAACATAATCTGTAATGAAAAAAAAAAAAAGGTGAAAATTGCTGAAATACCAAAGCATAATGTGTAAAAGTGTATCGTTATTAGTGCAAAATTTTCTTCTAAACCTAGAAGCCTTCAAAAGGCTGACATTTCTTTGTGAATGTTAAGACAGAGAAGTAGTTCTATGCTGAGTTTTAATAAAATTTGTTCCTAAATTCTGCTTATAACTGCACTACAGGGCTTTAACAATCATACTGGGAAAAAAGTTGAGTGCCTCGAAGCTTACATTGTAATTCAGCCATCCACACACTTCATAAATCTTGATACAGATGCAGCAATTTCTCGCAATCGATCAGGGAAGATTTAAGAATTGAGCACTTTAGCAACTTCTATACCATGGAGATAAATGTTTCTGTAAAATATGCTACCTCACATTTATTATCAGATGCTCTGGTATTATAGTTGTCCCAATGAGTAATGTATATTTTACAATCCTTGCTTTTGTTGTGATCTCTGTTCAGTAAGTTGCAAACTATATTAAGGAGTAACAATCATGAGATTAGTAAGGATCTTCCAAGACAAAATCTCTTTCAGGACCATTAATATAAAAATATTTTCATAGAGTGTATAGAAGTTTACTAATATCCTGAAAGATGCTCCCATGTAACATGCAAAGAATCGACAAGCAGTGCATTTCCTTCAATAGTTTTCTGAAAACTTGTTCTTGTCAAATGAAAAAGTACCTATCAAATGCCAACCACACTTTAAATTTGATATTGGACTTCTGCACCACGCATCTTGCAAAATTTACTTTTAAGAATTACAGGAGGAACCATAATGATCTATAAAACTCTTCTGCAACGTTTCAACACTATATTAGAATGAAACAGAACTTCAAGTAGCTCCCTTAGCTCCGGTGAAAGAATATGACCCCTGGATACTGTTCATGATCGCTTATTAAGATTACAACGAAAAAAAAAAGAGAATTGATGACCTAAGAGGCAAACCCTACCCACGACCTGCTCAGAGAAGGATTACTTTAATGAGTAAAGGCTGATGGGACTACAATCTAAATGCAGATGGAAAATTTGTGGGTATACCAGTACATCTCAAAACGTTAGCAGAAAGAGGTTAAACAACTATCACGCCTCATTTCTACGCATCTTCAGCCTCAGCTCTAGCTGTTGAGAGACCAAGAGGAAAGAGCCAATTTTGGGCACCCGGCACCGCACACCTAAGCTCGAGCAGCGCACCTGAGCCACAGCGCTGGGCACACTGCCACGTTCGCTCCCTGCGAGAAGGAGGGAAAGTTATCCGTGTCAATTTCCAGAGGCTGAGCGAGGGGAAGGCAAATGTTCGCCCCGGTTTTCACCGCCTAAACGCCCACCCCACCCTGCGCCGAGAAGTCACGTATCAGGGCACTCCTCGGGGTCACGTCGGCGAGCAAGGAGGCTGGCAGAAATCTCCCGGTTACACAGCCGGATTAATTATTTATCCCCGGCAGACCGGGGAAGGCTCGGAGGAGCCCTGCCGCTAGGGGAGGGCGCGGGGGCAGGGAGCGCCCCCCGGGTGATGGCCAGCCGCCGGGGCCCGCCAGGCCGCACCGGGACCGGAGCCGGAGCCGGGGCCGGGCCGGGCACACACGG